>OY757945.1:18657887-18782887 GCA_963585895.1 Sepioteuthis lessoniana | reverse complement strand
CACATTAGGGTGAAAGTAGATACAAATATATACGCAGGCCTTAAATGCGTGCAACGTATCATTATCATCACCAGTGTTTAGGCAAAGTGATTTTTCCCATTCAAGATAATTGCCAGTTGTCTGAACACCTTCATCTTTTTTGCATCTTTGTTACATCTGTTTTTGGGATTTTTTTTTTTTTTACTTGTCTCTTCAGTGTGTTAATTGTGTCAGATAAAAGCTTCTTTTTTTTTTTTTTTCCCTTCTTTCTTTCCGTTTTTCCTTTTTCTTTCTTTTTTTTTTTTTTTTTTTGGTCAGGTCAAAAGGCACTGAAGTGTCGAGAAATAAAATCCCCGGCAATGGGGAAAGAGACAAGCCAAATGACGTGAAAAATGTTGAAAGGAGATGTGGGCGTCTTCGTCATCGTTAGAAGACAGACAGGATGTAATCGGCAAGTTCGGAAAACAAAGGGCAGAGAATTGCAGAGAGAGGAGGGACTGGAATGACGCCTCTTTCCAAGCCAAAGGCCGCAGAAAGTCTTTTAAAATATCTCTGGCACATTCTCTTTTAAGAGTAAGTTCGGAGATAATGGAGATTGATGAGACAAGCAGGGCGTCAATGTAAATAAGAATAAAACTATGAAGAATAAATGGTAGGAATCAACACATGCAAGAATATGCATATATATATATATATATATATATATATATATATATATATATATATGTGTGTGTGCATGTGTGTACACACACACACACACATATATATATACATATATGTATGCATATGCATGCATATATGTATATGTTTTGGTTCTATTGTTTAATGGCCTATCAACCTTCATGGTTATTTAATGCCGAAGCAATCCTTGCAGAAAAACAGCAGTGATACTATTAAATCCATATTTGGGAGGATTGGAGGTTCTTACCTTACCAAAGGTTATTACTCCAAAAGTGATCATAATAGCATGACTGGGATCAAAAAAATGTTTTCTTGAAAGACGCAGTCCAGTACTTTAGCCATTAAACTACGAGGACACACCTATATAAGTAAAGTTGGCAACCTTTGTCAAGGGTGACCTGTAGGCTCCCTTTTCGATAGCTACTACACCAAGGTGTAGGGGAGGGTGCTACTCCTTTCCCTGGATTGCTCCACTTTGCCTTTGATCCTTTCCTTATAATGCTGAGTGTTAAGCAAGGAGGCATCAAGTACCATTTTTTGAGTCTTTGTATGACTCGACCTGGGATTGAACTCAGGTCTACCAGGCCATTGGCGAACACTCTAACCATTATGATAATGTCCAGTAAACGATATATATATATATATATATATATATATATATATATGTATATACCTGAATGTATATATATATTTGTATGTTTGTGTATATATATATATATATATATATACTGACAATATATTTTAAGAATATGATGCGCTCAATCATCAGATAATGATCATTTTAATTTTTTCTTGATTGAATTCCTGCTCTGCTCCAGTAATGTTGAGCACTTTTACTTGCAATTTTTTTCTTATTTGCATTTATCTTTTTATACCATATATATATTTATATATATACATATGTGTGTGTGTGTGTGTGTGTGTGTGTGTGATCATAACCTATAAAAAATGACATCACATAGCAAGATTTTTATTTAAGTAATACACTAGAAATGCTCTTAGAGAATAAAGCAATTTCCAGTCTAATTTGCAACTGTTTGTTAATTTTGTGGGATCTGCATTTATACTGAACCTCATTTTTTTTAATCATTTGAATTCTTCATTAAATATATAATGGCTATGAAATGCAAATTAGAATCCTTCACTCTTTCTGAATAGAAGAGTCACTATCATCATCATCATCATGTCAGGCCATCAGCGTGGATATCCCTGACCCTCTCTCACCACTCTTCTCTATTAACCTTTGTTTCTGGCAGGTCTTCCGGACTACATCCCATGTAGTTTCAAGCTGTTCGTCCTGCCTTTGCCCGTCCATGTGAAGGGGTCCACAGGAGTACATCACTTATGAGCTCGTCCCTACTTCTCCAGCAGTGTCCCCTATCATTATAGACAGCTTTTAACGATGAAATACTAATTAGAATCTTTCATTCCTTCCGGAACAGAAATATCAATATCATTTTAGACAGCTGTTAACAATGAAATGCTAATTTTAATCTTTCACTCCTTCCTAAATATAAGTCTTTGCTAGTCAGTTAACACTGACATGTTTCTACTGTGTGGAGGCCCACTGCAGAACTTCACTGTGGTTTTGTGGGGTGCTGCTTCCAGGATTTGTTCAAAACAGCATGCAGCATCTTTGCATAGTTCCCATCTAGTTTTTTTTTTTCTCCAAGCATTTCTTTTATGGTGCAACCATACAATAGTTCTGTCATGACTACATCTTGGAAGAATTCCCATTTTATTCTATCAGAGAGATTAGGATTAGTTTGGTTTGGTTTTATGGTATATGAACCATGGTAGGTTATTTAATGCCAAATCCAGTTTATACATATATATTAGATATGTCTGATTTATAACCATAAGTCAAAAAGTTAATTATTTCAAGTTTTGTCATGTATCGCTAACAAATCAATTAAATATCAGTTATTTGTTTACACACAGTTAAATAATCAAACAGTTCTATTTCAAACAATTCAATTTAGCACAAGACAACCAAGTTAAATGGTTCTATGTATTGTTCTGTATCACTAACAATTCAACTGAACATCAGTCATTTGTTTATTCACACTTAAATGATCAAACAGTTCTATTTGACCCATAGATAAGCCCCTATCAGGTGCTACCACTCCAGGCCAGAGTGCAGTCGGTGTATTCTACAGCCCAGCAGACTTGGCTGTTAGAAAGATTAGATTTCCATATGGTTGTTAACCTGTTGATAGCAGTCCATGGATTCCTATACAAATGTTGATATTGCTTTCAGTAGATGAGATGTTACTACCAAAGATTGTCCCTTAATGTGGAGATGGCATCATCATGTTTAAAATGCATGTAGTCTGCATCCATGATAGTTTCTGCTTTTTGAATTTTTTAGTGTTTGACCATGTATATCAAATACATGTATGGGTGATTTTTCTCTATTTTTGAAATATGGTATTTTATATATATATATGTGACAATACCTATACAGCGAGTGGTTGTTGATTATCTAGTGAGGACCCCATTGTTTCTTTTTACACCCAGCTGAGTGGGCATTTCACAAGTCAAACAAAAAAACAAATAAACAGAAGGAAGGAAGAAAAGACAAACAAAGATTCAAGGCAAAAGAAGGCAAGGACTGTGGCATTTTTGGCACAGTGTGTGTATATTTGGTTATTGCTAGATCCTTTGTGAAAATCCTCAAAATGCTGACTCATCCCTCCACCTGGATCCTGGTCTCTGCTTGGTCATTGCTTTCACTGCTTCCATGCAGCCTTCTGACCTTTCTCTCCTGGGTCTCTCTGCCCAATTATGAGACTCTTAGACTGCTGGTTACTTCAACCCCAAGTCCAAGCAGTCAACTGACCAACATCCCTGATCCTTGCTACACCTACTTTCGGTCTTGTGGGTTTATGCAAGCATAGCTCTTTGTGTGGTCTTCGCGCCAAAATAGACAGCCAAAGGCAGATCTTCAAGACAATCTGACGATATCCAAAAGATGCTGAATATAAAATCCTTTCTTTAGCCACCCATCCACGAAAACACACACAGACCTACACACATACATCCATATATATATATATACATATACACATATGAATGTGCATCAGTGTGCCACATTTCAACAGAATGATTTATATATATATATATATATATATATATATAAGAAAAAGCATGACTTTCTTTATAAAAAATCATTTGAATACATTTTTGAAAATTGTAATTTATATTGCTTTAAATACCAAGACTATATGTTGTGCCATGTAATCTGAAGCAAGTTATTTATTGTTTACTCAATAAAAATGGTTCCATAACAAATTTAAATTTTGCCTAATGAGTAGAGTGTTCGCCAATGGTCCAGAAGACAGGGGTTGAATCCTAGGTCGAGTCATACCAAAGTCTCAAAAAATGGTACTTGATTCCACCTTGCTTAGCACTCAGCACTATAAGGTAAGGATCAAGGGTAAAGTGTAGCAATCCATGAAGGAGTAGAACTCTTCCCTACACCTTGGTGTAGTAGCTATTGAAAAGGAAACCTACGGGTCACTTTTGACTCAGGTCGCTAACTTTTTTTACCCTTTCACAACCTGTATGTAAATTAAAAAAGAAGTAAGTGAAATGTATCATTTTCTATCAGTATTTACAAACATACACAAAGACATATATATATATATATATATACATATATATATTTTTTTTTTTTCATCATACAACGTGTGAAAGCATGTGCGATACCCTAGCCTCATCAGCTGCCAACCAGGGTGATAACACAGTTTCGGTAGCTCAAGGCGGGGCTGCCACTCCTGGCGCTACCGAGAAGCTTTGGCACCAGATAGGGTATTTAAAAGAAATATATATCTATGTATACACAAGATCAACTAAAAGCAGACATTACATTAGACATTTGTTCATCTTCATTTATATATATATATATATATATATATATATATATATATATAATATAAAATTTGGATACCCCAAAATAATTTTCATTCAATGAATCAACATCAGTTCCTTTGTGGTGTTAAAAACTATTTAAAAAAGCTTTTCTTCTTGCAATGACATTTAAAAACGAATGCTGACAAAGAAATATTCTTACTCTTCTTCTCACTTTTTCTCATCTCATTATATATATATATATATATATATCCGTAAGTTCATATATTTAATTGCCAAGTCAGCTGGGGCTGTAGAATACACTGACTGCCTCTCAGCAAAGGTGTAAGACCCCCCTTAACGAGTGTCCTGTATATGACACTAAACAATCTAATGGTGAGGTTCCAGCAGTGCTGGAACTTTGGGGAATGCGGAGTACCCCTTCATTGCCATCGCTCCCAGCTCCACTCTGGCCCGGAGTGGTAGCACCTGATAGGGCCATATCTATGGGTTAAATAGAACTAACAGCATACTTATGCTAAACTGAATTGTTTGAGTAAACTGAATAGCTTGAAATAGAAATGCTTTTAACAATTAAACCGTACTTACATTTAAACTGCGTGCTTATGCTTAACTGAATTATTTGAAATGGAACTGTTTTTGACATTAAAACTGTATTTACACTTAACTGAATTGTTACAAATAAGTGCTTGAATAGTTTGAAATGGAAATGTTTTTGACAATTAAACTGTGTACTTATGCTAAACTGATTTGTTTTAAATAGAACAGATTATTTACATAAAAATGGATTTGGCATTAAATAACCTACAATGGTTGATATGCCATAAAACCCAATGAAACCAAATCATATATATTTAATATATATGTATAAAGAGGATTTGGGATTAAATAACCTACAATGGTTGATATGCCATAAAACCCAACCCAAACAAACCCATATATTTAAACATAAACCAATCAGTCTCTTTCTGAAACACTAAGAAATAGCATTCTAAAGATCTGTGTTGCTAAAGCTGGAAAAATGTTGGCTTCTTAAATGCCCTGAGAAGGAAGATAATGCTGAAAAGTAAATATTTGTTGTGTAAAAATTTCATTATTTTTATTATTGGCCTACATACATTGGTTTGTTTGGTTTGATTTTATGGCATATCAACCATTGTAGGTTATTTAATGCCAAACCCTCTCTATACATATATATTAAATATATATCATTTGGTTTGTTAGGGCTTTATGGCATATCAACCATTGTAGGTTATATAATCCCAAATCTTCTTTATACAAATATATTAAATATATATGATTTGGTTTCGTTGGGTTTTACAGCACATCAACTATTGTAGGTTACTTAATGCCAAATCTTCTTTGTATATACATGAAATATATTATATATATATATATATATATATATATATATATATATATATATATATATCATTTCTTTCTTGCACACAGCTAAATGGTTTCAGGTATTTCTATCTAATGTGAACAATTTTATTGACTATTAATTCTTTGTTTACACATAAATAAATGGTTTCAAGTATTGCTATGTAAAAGTAACACTTTGCATTTGTTTGCACACAGTTAAATGGATATACATATGATTTTTAAGTGGATAGTGGTGCCTGTGGTGTAATGGTTATCTTCATAGGACACGGTGACATGAGTTCAAATCCTGGACGAGACTAATTTCATTTCACATAGTGCTAATAGCCTTGAGAAAGGTATGAATCCAACTATTCTCCCTCCAGCTATGGGTAAATAGTAGGGCAGACTGGGTTCTTCAGCCTTGGTGAGGCAACTAGTCAAGGAGAAGGAAAACTCTGAACTCAAACCTGTTAAACTCCGCTTAAAAATTGACCTTGTGTCATATCCTGCCCGAGCGGAGGGGTTGGGTAAATATGGATAGTGTTATATAGCAGGATTCAGATCTCTCCCGATTTGCGATTTCATTAAAATAAAAAAAAATACACACGTGGCTGGAGAAGGGTAGCATTTGACCGGATGTTAGCCTGACGGCTGCCGTCAAAAAAAAGCGTCTTTGCGCAAGAGGCTCCACGCAGGGCTTCCAGGCAAGAATGCAAGAAATTAATTCAATTTAACAAAATGCCCTTTTTCAGCCAATCATAAATCTTCCCCCTAAAAAATTCCCAGAACCGACTTTATCCAAGGGGTAGCTACTAAAGAAGCGAAGATCTGCAAAGGCAGCAGACTGACCACAAGGGTGGAAGGAAGGAACATTCATTAAGAACTCATCTGAACCCTGACGGATTTAACGCGCCACTTACTGTGAACGACTGCTGACCTGGCTACAACGCCACCCCGTCCACGACTACTACTACCCCCGAGATCATCTGGCATCCTTACTACCCTCATACCACCATACTTAACAGGTAAGTTTTTCATAACTTATAACAAGTGATCGTACATGAACTCTGGTTTCAGACACACTCCTCAATTCACTAACTCACTGGATATTGTACGGTACAAAATTTGTACAGTTGATTATTCATTTTATCACCTTGTGTTTCCTTCTTTGTTAATATAATTGTTTAAAACCTTCAACTTGTGTTTGTCTTTTCCTTGCCATCATACGCTAAATATAACAATAGTCTGTAGGTATTTTCATTTTCTATGAGTTACAACTAATTTGTTTGCACACTTGTATTGTCGTTACTTCTACACAGTTAAATGATTTTTAATATAAAGCCCAAACAAATAAACTATAATTCATATTTGCTGTTTTTCACATTCAAATTAAGCGTGTAAGCCATCTGAAGAGACGAAGATTATATTCTTTGCCGAAATAAATTCATAATTACAATCTCACCAGGTTTGAGTTTTCTTCCACTTATATATACATATATATATATATATATATATATATATATATATCGAAAGAGACAGAAAGCAAGGGAAAAGACTTGATAATATACTCTGATTGTTATCTTCTTATCTATCTATATATCCCAGTTTCTCTCTCTCTCTCTCTCTCTCTCTCTCTCTCTCTCTCATACGTATATATATTTTTCTTTTTTGCATATATATATATATATATATATATATATATATATTGATCCCAGACTATTCTTATCTATGAATCCCAGTTTGTTCATCTCTCTCTCTCTCTCTCTCTCTCTCTCTCTCACTCTCACTCTCTCTCGTGTATATATATATAAATATATAATCAGTCTATTCATAGCTATATATTCCAGTTTTAAAAATATAATTTTTAAACAGATCTATTTGACCCAAAGATGGGACCTAAACAGATAACACTACTCCAGGCCAGAGTGGACCAGGGAGTAATGTCAATGAAGAAGTAGTCCGTACTCCAAACTCCAAATAGCTTCAGAACTGGAACCTCTCCACTGAATAGTGTCACACACAGAATACCTCTTTTTTGATGGTGAGGGTGGGTTCTTAGAAGAGAATGCAGCCATTGTATTCTAAGTCTGCAGGCAGGGTATATTATAATTCATTCTCAATTACGAGGCACGTTCAGTATATATGCATGTACACAGATTTGGACATATGCACAATTGTGCTGTTTTAATACAACTCAAAATCATACACATTTCGTATAAACGCACAAAGATAAACCATTATATATGTACAGATGCACATAAGACCCAGGATGCAGACAGATCGCTTACCTATGAAAACTACCTGCAGTTGTACTGTCATACTGTATCTCTAAATACCATTATTAGTATTGCTGTTCATCCATAGATTGTGAATTATTGTGTCAAGAGATCTTTCCTCTTGGCCTTATCAGATAAGCAGTGATGGCCATTGGTCGACATAATACAGTCATTACCTGTCTGCTGTTTTTCCATTTTCGACAAGATTAAAGTTCACATCGTGAGGCTAAAAGTTCTTCTGCCTGAAGCCAGCCAGACGGACAAGGTTTTATAAAGGGGCTAATCCAACAACAAAGATTGGAGGCCATGGAAAAAGATGAAAACTTTTAAAAGTCATTGTTTATTGTCTCTCATCATCATCATCATCATTCTAATCCTCATCATCATCATCATCATCCTCATCCTCATCATCATTCTCATCCTCATCATCATCATCATTCTCATCCTCATCCTCATCCTCATCATCCTCATCCTCATTCTCATCATCATCCTCATCCTCATTCTCATTCTCATCCTCATCATCATCCTAATCCTCATCATCATCCTCATCATCATCCTAATCCTCATCATCATCCTCATCCTCATCATCATTCTCATCCTCATTCTCATCCTCATCATCATTCTCATCCTCATCCTCATCATCATTCTCATCCTCATCCTCATCATCATTCTCATCATCATCCTCATCCTCATCATTCTCATCCTCATCCTCATCATCATCCTCATCCTCATCATCATTCTCATCCTCATCCTCATCCTCATCATCATCCTCATCCTCATCATCATCATCATCATCCTCATCCTCACCATCATCCTCATGCTCATCCATGCGGATGACATAGATTCCCTCGACTCTCTTTCATTATCTGTCCCTATCGGCCATCACTTTCAGCAAATTTTCCTGATGGCACACAGTGTCTACACAGAGCTGATGAATGTTGTTTTTGTGAGTCAGTGAGAGGGGTTTAATTATCCGACTTGGGGGTCAACCCACCTCATTACACTAAAATGAGATGGGGGAGAGTTCAATGCTAAGGCCTGAACTGAAGCAATTTTTACATACAAACTATTTGCTTACAAATCATATATATATATATATATATATATATATGTATATATATATAAAGGACTTGACACTAAATAAGCTACAAGGTTTGATATGTCATTAAAATGCCACCAAACAAAACCAAAGACCTGTTGTGCTATTACATTCACTTTTGGACTAATACCCTTGGGAAAGTTATACAATCCCCTTATCTTCCCTGCAACTGTGTTATCACCCTGGTTGGCAGCTGATGTGGACAGAGTATTGCACGTGCTTTCACACGTGGTATGATGAAAAAAAAAATCTTCTCAGCAATGGGTTAAATAGCATTACAGCTGGGGATGGTTTTGGGATTGAATAACACATGGAGGTTGATATGCCATTAAACAAAGAAACCAACCATTTTCTCTAAGACTGGCTGCAATACAAAAGAAAAAAAAGCTCAGTCTGTTCTATTAACCTATAGATGTGAGTGGATGAAAAAAAGGTAGATTCATGCCTTTCCCAATGATATTAACACAAAGTGAAGCCCATCAAGCATAAGGATTATCCTTTTCGGAAAAGGATAGAATATATTGAGATCAAATCCTTGACAAGACTGTTTACATTTTACTTCCTCTGTTTACTATTAACACAGCGAAAAAAGCTGAAACTTAGGGCCTAAATTTTATTATTTGTATTCCATCACATTTGGAATAATGAAATTTAGGCAATGGTCCAGAAGACATCGGTTCAATCCCAAGTCGCATCATACCAAAGACTTTATTAATGGTACTTGATACCTCCTTGCTTAACGCTCAGCAATATAAGGTACATATCAAGGATAAAGTGGAGTAATCCAAGGAAAGGAGTAGTGCCCTCCCCTACACCTCGGTGTAGAAGCTATTGAAAAGGGAGCCTTCTGGTCACCCTCAACTACGGTCACCAACTTTACTATGTATTTACTTGAAACTATATATTTACTTTAATGTGTCATTAGCCTAATGAGTAGAGTGTTCGCCAATGGTGTAGGAGACCAGGGTTCAATCCCAGGTCGAGTATTACCAAAGACTCAAAAATGCTATTTGATGCCTCCTTGCTAAGAACTATAAGGTGAAGATCATGGGTAAAGTGGAGCAATCCTGGGAATAGAGTAGAGCCCTACCCTACACCTCTGTGTAGTAGCTATTGAAAAGGGAGTCTTCAGGTTTCCCTCGACTAAGGTCACCAACTTTACTATATATTTACTTGAAATACTTGAAACCATATAATTATTTGAAATATTTGAAACTATATAATTAGTTGGAATTGTTGAAACATAATTGCTTGAAATAATTGAAACGTATCATTACTTGATATAATTGAATCTATATATTTACTTGAAATACTTTAATCCATGTAGTTTCAATCCCAGGTCGCATCATACCAAAGACTTTTAAAATGGTACTTGATACCTCCTTGCTTAACACTCAGCATTATAAGGTACATATCAAGGGTAAAGTGGAGCAATCCAGGGAAAGGAGTATTGCCCTCCCCTACACCTCGGTGTAGAAGCTATAGAAAAGGGAGCCTTCTGGTCACCCTCAACTACGGTCGGTTACAGTTGCAAGAAATACAATTCAACACTAATAATTCTTTTCAACCTTACTCTTTTTTGTACACAATTAAATGGTTCCAAGTATTGAGATGTATCACAAACAATTCAATTAGACAGTCATTTGTTTACACCAGGGCCTGGCAACCTCGAACCAAAGGGTCACATCCAGCTCTCAAGCGATTTTTGTCTGGCCCGCCATCTTACACTGGATTGACATTACATTACAATTGACTTAGAGAGCAACGAATCTTTGAAATCGAAATTTCAGTTCAAATCAACTGCTGACTCCTAGAAAAGGTATGAATCTCCCTATTCACCCCAATTGAGGGTTGAACAGTAACTCAAATGCTCTTTTACAAGGATGACTGTGGCATTAGATAATTACCCCTCTGCAGAGATGCAGTCGGTGTATTCTACAACCCCACCCCCCACCCTGAGCAGACTGGGCAATGTAGTAGTAGTAGTAGATAAAGTCCTTGTTCTTTGTTGTTGTTTTATGCTGTCTGAATTTCTTACATGAAACATTATTAACCTCATTAATCTTATTAATCTTTCTTTCATCATAATTCCGCATGCTTTTAATTACATTACAAGGATTAGTAGTAATATTACCTTAAATTTATTTTATTATTACATAAACCATTGTCAGTAATCTTTATTGTTATTTCCACAACGTTTCGGCCAATATGTCCTCCAGCCTTCTTCAGGTGTTTGTCGAACTCGGGAACCTTCATGGAACTTCGAACTACGTCCTTTATTGAAACCACGGGGGTTGCCTGTTCTGATTCCGTTAGCCATAACCGGGTACAAGTGTTAAGTATTCCTGTATTGTTACTTGCCTGGAGTGAGGATTGAACCTGCAGCCTCCAGATGATTGTCCCGATGAAGACAATAGTCCGAAAACCCTTAATGATAAAAATCAACAAGCTTCGTCTCAGAAATTTAGACAACTAACATTGTCAGTAATTATTGATTTTTCACTAGAATTTCTTTCATCTTAATTTCAGTTGCTTTCTATTGCAGCAACTCTATCATTTCACCTTCAAATGCTCTTTTACAAGGATGATTTTGGCTTTAGATAACCCACAAAGGTTTATCTACCAATGAACAAATAAACCATATCTATATATCAACTGGGAACACCCATGGCATAGTAGCAAATGTCTTTTACTACCACATTATTGTATGCAAATATGAACTCCAGTCACACTATTACGCTCACTTTCAGACAAATAACCTTGGGAAAGGTATGAACCCATTTATCTCCCCAATTATGGGTTAAACCAGGGGTCAGCCACATCTAGCCCACTAGTCGTTTTTGACCAGCCCACCATCTTACACTGGATTGACATTACATTACAATTGACTTATAGTGTGATGAATCATTGAAATCAAAATTTCAGTTTGAATCCACTGCTGACTTTTACAAGACATATATATTGCTAAGCGGAAAATATAAAAACGTCTTGACTAATGCAAAACTGATGATATTATTGTGTTTGTATAGCATTTATTTTAGGCTAACAGCAACAAATAAATGAATTAATACTTCGTTTGATTCTAACAATTTATTAATCAACACGTGGAACAATTAATAACAATATACAGTCCTCCCTGTGTATAAAGTTGAGTTTAAGGGAGTTATCGGCATGCTGAAGAAGATATCAGGTATCTTAGGTTTGCCTTTCTGAGAGCTTTTAGCGTCCCTGCTTTACGGAACATCTGGTGGAATCTGCTTGACTGGATTTTGGAATTTTGCCCCAAGACTTCTGGGCTCATCATGTGATTGATAAATCCAGTCACAGAGAGCCTCTCCCTCACTCACTCCATTCACAGGAATTATCATTTAACTAACCCAACAATATTATTTGGAAATATTTATGCTTGTGAACAACTTTTTTCCAAAACGAAATATACTAAAAGTTATTTAAGAACAAGGTTGCGTGACAACCACCTGGATGATGTTTTGTTCCTGTCATCGACAAATATTTCACCTGATGTGAAGAAGTTATTGCACAGTAAGCAGAAACAAGTGTTTCATTAAATCTTTTATCATTTCTCACTGTATTTCATTTGTAGTGAGGAATTTGCTTTTTTTTATTGTGATAGAAGATATTTTTCTGTTATTCTAACCATAAAATAAGGAATTTGTTCGGATTTTTTTTTTTTGTTGAATCTGTTAGATGTTTTTTCTGTTTATTTTTTTATTCCGAGAGTAAAACAAGGGGCTTTGTTAAAATAGAATAATATTAAATTCCTTGTTTTGTTTTAAACCTCCTGAAAATTTATTTACATATTTAATAACATGGCCCTCATCCATGACACTGCATAGCTGTTTGGTTTGATCCCCTCTCTCCAAAAGGTTGTCGACCCCTGGGTTAAAACAGACTTTTTTTCAACAAGGATAGCTTTGGCATTAAATAATCCATGAAGGTTGATATGCTATTAAAAGAAAGAAAACAAACCAACGAGACTGTCATTTTATGTCTGATAGTCAACATGTTTTTTTCACATCAACTTCAAGTCTGCTTATGGCCAGCAAAACTTATGCAAGATAGATAAGTTATTCCATAGGGGATGCGGGAGAAGGTCTAGTAAATGAAAGGAGCTCCACTTTTATGACAACATCTCTTCTGCACTTAACTTGTAGTTAGTAAACTGCATAAATTGGAAATAAAGAATAAGTTTATAGCAAAACTCAAATGTACATTATATCTTATTCTGGACACATATCTTATCGTTATGGCCACTAAGAATATTGATAAAAACAAGAAACCTTTTTAAACAAAAGAAAAATATTTTTCTTTCCTACTGTTATTCTAGCAATGAAATAAGGAATTTGATTTTTTGGGGGTGAATGTGTTTGAAGGTTTGTTTTTTTTTTTTTTTAATTTTGTTTTTATTCCAGCAGTAAAATAAGAGGTTTGGTAAAAATAAGTTAATATTAAATTCCTTCTTTTGCTTTAAACCCCCTGAAAATTCATTTACATATTTAATAAAATAGCCCTCTTTTATGACACTGCATAGCTGTTTGGTCCTCTCTCTCCCTCTCTCTCTCTCTTGCCCAGTCAGCTGGGGCTGTAGAATACACTGACTGCTTCTCTGCAGAGGGGTAAGACCCCTCCCCCTAACGAGTGTCCAGGATATGACACTAAACAATCTGATGGTGAGGTTCCAGCAGTGCTGGAGCTTTGGGGAATGTGGTGTACCCCTTCATTGCCACCGCTCCCAGCTCCACTCTGGCCCGGAGTGGTAGCACCTGATAGGGCCATATCTATGGGTTAAATAGAACTAACAGCATACTTATGCTAAACTGAATTGTTTGAGTAAACTGAATAGCTTGAAATAGAAATGATTTTGACAATTAAACTCTACTTACATTTAAACTGCGTGCTAATGCTTAACTGAATTATTTGAAATGGAACTGTTTTTGACATTAAAACTGTATTTACACTTAACTGAATTGTTACAAATAAGTGCTTGAATAGTTTGAAATGGAAATGTTTTTGACAATTAAACTGTGTACTTATGCTAAACTGAATTGTTTTAAATAGAACAGATTATTTACATAAAAATGGATTTGGTATTAAATAACCTACAATGGTTGATATGCCATAAAACCCAACCCAACCCAACCCTCTCTCTCTCTCTAAAAATTTGATGAACCTTGGTTTACAGACAGTTAAGTGATCAAACAGTTCTATCTCTTACAATTTAATTGAAAAATGTCAGACAGTTCTATTTGACCCAGAGATAGGACCCTGTCAGGTGCTACGACTCTAGGTCAGAATGGACCTTGAAGCAATGGCATTGAAAGGGTACTCCAGATTGTCCAATGCTCTAGGACTGGAGCCTCTCCATCAGATTGTTTAATGTCATATCCAGGACACTTGTTGGCAGAGAGGTTACTCCTCTGCAGAGATGCAGTTTGTGAATTCTGTAACATACTCATACACGGATGTATGCAGATACATATTCAACCCAATAAAGACGAGCGGACACAGTTCTTTAGAAAAATATACCTCTCACTTGGTTCGAAAGGGTTACAAAAGATATTATTGTGTAAGAGGTGAGTTGGAGACTGAACAGAACTGCAACATATTGACCCTCCAACTCTTCTGGCCATAGCAGCATTTCTTTACCATTCACCTGGGCTGCTCAACCGGGGGCCTGGTTCTCATTCCAGCATCTTCTCTCCAACTGATCTGAACTTTCTGTCACCGGGGTTATATAATAATTTGATGCACACCTACTTCTTGCAAGCGTCACATTTGTACTCAAGTCAACCCATCGACAGTCAAGGTTATCCCCTGTCCCCTGATATCTTTGACCGGATGCACCTGTTATTTACACAGGTGCATTTCTCATCTGACAGCCCGGCCAGGTCGGAGGTCAATATGTTACACATTTTACAGTCCCAGCCAACAGGGCTGAACTTGGAAAGTATTTTTAAAACCAGTAAGAGATTAAATAGAGATGAATATTTTGAATAAAAGAATGAAAGAAACAGGTTTCAGTGTTAAGTTTTCAACAATATATATATATATATATATGCGTGTGTGAGTATTATTAGATGAATAGATGGATGAACTCTCCAATCAAGCACAACTCAGGTGATTTGTTTATAGTGTTGAAGGTTTGAACCAGCCACACTTTTTGGATGAGCTGATAACAGAAGAATGGTACTATTTACCAACCCCTCCGCTCGGGCAGGATATGACATAAGGTCAATTTTTAAGCGGAGTTTAACAGGTTTTGAATTCAGTGTTTTCCTTCTCCTAGACTAGTTGCCTAACCAAGGCTGAAGAACCTAGTCCGTCCTACTATTTACCCATAGCTGGAGGGAGAATAAGGGGGTTCATACCTTTCCCAAGGGTATTTGCCTGAAAGTGAACATAATAGCGCGACTGGAGTACAAACTCGCGTACTACGATTCCGCAGTTCATCGCTTTAACCATTACACCACGAGGACAGAAGAATGGTACACCAATGGCTCATAGATTCTTCAGAACAATTTTTTATACTATAATAATATTACATAGATAATTTGTTTTTGGTGTTGAAGGTTTGCATAGAAGTAGCCACACTTTTTGGAGGAGCTGATAACAGAAGAATGGTGCACCAATGGCCCTCAGATTCTTCAGATCAATTTTTAATAAGTTGTTGGCAACCTTAGTTGAGGATGACCCGAAGGTTCCCTTTTCAGTAGCTACTACACCGAGGTGTAGGGGAGGGCACTGCTCCATTCCCTGGATTGCTCCACTTTGCCCATGATCATTACCTGATAATGCTGAGTGTTAAGCAAGGCATAATCAAGTACCATTTTTTGAGTCTTTGGTATGACTCGACCTGGGATTGAACCCCGGTCTCCCGAACCATTGGCGAACATTCTACCCATTAGACTAATGGCCTGAATTTGTTTATTGTGTTGAAGACTTGTGTAGAACCAACCACATTTTTTGGATGAGTTAATAACTGAAGAATGGTGCACTGGTATACCAAAGACCTTGTGAACAACACTTTTCAAGTTTAAGTTATTGATTTTAAAGTCATGTCAACTAGTCTGGGGTTATTTTATACCAAAAGATTGGGGAATTGCATACATTATATGTTTATATTTACATTTTTTAGTGTATATTCTTAAGATTTATTTTGCACATGCTTATATGATATCGAGTGTACTATTGCTGTATCAAAGAGACATTTTCGACAATGTTGCAACCCCACTGTGGTAACAAGTTGACGAATGCAAAAACTCTGTTAAACTGCTCAAAGGTTTATTTACTATTTGGTAGTGAGTAGTTGCAGGGAGAAAGAAAGAGTATAGAAACTAAGATGACAGTATCAACTCAACAAAAATAAACAATATATCATGGTAGGAAAGGGAGAGCCGACACAGACCTTGAATTTTTTCCTGGTTCTAACATGCTTGTCCGCTGGATCTAATGCCCTCTTTGGAACACCCTCGAATTTAGGGCTTGTAAACTTTCATTTCCTCACATCTTCATCACAGGTGTTCAACTGATGTTTTTACCTCATCACTTTTCACCGTCAACTCCCAAAAAGACACGAGTCATCCCCTTACTTCTGCCTGTTGTGTCAGCAAGAGGGACATCAGTTAAATATCAAAACAGTTCTATATTAAACAATTCAGTTTAGTGTAAGTACATTTTCAATGTCAAAAACATTTATATTTCAAACAATTCAGTTTAGCAAAAGAAATCAACTTAAATGTAAGTACAGTTTCAATGTCAAAAACATTTCTATTTCAAGCTATTCAGTTTAGTCAAACAGTTCTCATTCAAACAATTCAGTTTAGCATAAGTATGCAGTTTAGTTCAATTCAACCCATTGACAGGGATCTATCAGGTGCTACCATTCTGGGCCAGAGTGGATCTGGGAGCAATGGCAATGAACGGGTGCTCCGCATTCCCCAAAGCTCTAGCATCACTGGAACCTCACCATCAGATTGTTTAGTGTCATATTCGGGACTCTCATTGTGGGGTTGCCCCTCTGCAGAGGCGCAATCAGTGTATTCTACAGCCCTAGCCATGTGGGCAATACACAGAGTTAATATCAAAACAGTTTTATTTCAGATAATTCAGTTTAGCATGAGTTCACAACTTAGATGTCAAAAATGTTCTATTTCAAGCAATTCTGTTTAGCTTAAATATGTGGTTTAAATATCAAAACAGTTCTATTTTAAACAATTCAGTTTAGCATAAATATGCAGTTTAAATGAAAAAAACAGTAAACTCAAGAAATCACAGTTTAGTTCTATTTAACCCATGTACAGGACCCTATCAGGTGCTACCACTCCGGGCCAGAGTGGACCTGGGAGCGATGGCAATAAAGGGGTACTCAGCATTCCCCAAAGCTCCAGCATCACTGGAACCTCACCATCAGATTGTTTAGTGTCCTATCTAGGACACTCGTTAATGTGGTTTTACCCATTTGCAGAGAAGCAGTCGGTGTATTTTACAGCCACAGCCAACAGGGCAAAAGTTGGGTTAGACATTGGGTTAAGAAGTGGGTAGTTGCAAGCGAGATTCACTCATAAAACCATAAAGGTCTTTCTCTTTCTCGTCGTTTTTGCCTTGGACTGCTATAGAAAAATGTAGACAGTCTGAATGAAAGACTTTTTCGTATTCTAAATAACAGAGTCGTATTATTATCTTTTAATTTTTAAAATTCAACAGGTTCGAGCATGTTTCATGATGTCTCTGTAGAAGAAACAATCAGGCTGTTTGTAATTGACTTTGTACTAAAGCTTCTGGGAAAGGCATGAAACCATCTCCTTTCTCCATTCCTAAGTAAGGGTTAAATCAAAGAGTAGAATGTCACAGTTTTGAAAGTCACATGTGGTTTCTCAATGTTTCCTTCTAATTAGAAGTATCTACTGCCACGAACGGTGAAAAGGTTTTACTTGATATGGCAACTCTGAATTCAAATCTCTTAAACTTCGCTTAAAAATTGACCTTGTGTCACATCCTGCTCACAGTGGAGGGGTTGGGTAAATAAGTGCAGTCAGTGTATACAAAGCCTTGGCGATTTTAAATTTAGTGTTTCTCCTTTCCCCAAGATCAGTTGTCCTACTCATTGTTGGGGGTGGAGAGAAGAGACGGTTTCATGCCTTTTGAGGGAGGTGCCCGTGGTGTAATGGTTATCGTCATAGGAAATGGACACAACAACACGAGTTCAAATCCTGGACGAGACTGATAGCATTTCACATAGCACTAATACCCTTGGCTATGGGTAAATAGTAGGGCAGACTGATTTCTGTAGCCTTGGTGAGGCAACTAATCTAGGAGAAGGGAAACTCTGAATTCAAACCTGTTAAACTTCGCTTAAAAATTGACCTTGTGTCATATCCTACCCGACCGGAGGGGTTGGCAAATATGGGTTTCATGCCTTTCCTAAGAGCTTAAATGCAAAGTCAAAAGCAAACAGCATTATCCTAAATTTAAACTGGACTTGCTGAGTCCATTGTCTTTGACAATAACCATTATGTCACCCATATATATATATATATATATATACATATCTTAGGTTTCCATTTGCTAAGTCTTGAAGTTTCCAATGTAACAACATGCTATCACTGCTCTTAAATCTTCTGAAAGCTGCACAATTCTAAATATCCATGGCAGCATTTAGGGAATCGAGGTTTGATTTGATTTTATCCATGGACTTTGGAAGTGGACTACATATATATCGATCAAGAAGCTAATGTTACTTTTTGGCAGAGTAGGAAATGTGATAATCTGTCTTCATCCAAGCAGATAACTTGGCCTATTCTTCTGTTTTGAGATTTGAGGGAAATGTTTCAATCCCTATAATGCAGCCTCAAGTAGGTAGGACAGTTTGAAATGCTGTCATCTCAATGCACGTACTGCTGCACAGTAAAATGAGAGTGCACAGGAAATCAAAAAAGCATTTTCTGCAGCGTATATTCATTTTAAAAGACAATGCATATGCAGTGTTTGCTATGATTGCCTTTATATATATATTCTGAAGATTGGTTGGGTTTTATGGCATATCAACCATTGTAGGTTATTTGATACAAAATCCTCTTTATTCATATATATTAAATATATATGATTTGGTTTGCTTTGGTTTTATGGCATATCAACCATTGTAGGTTATTTAATGCCAAATCCTCTTTATACATATAGATTAAATATATATGATTTGGTTTAGCTGGGTTTTATGGCATATCAACCATCGTAGGCTATTTAATCCAAAATCCTCTTCATACATATATATTAGATATATATGATTTGGTTTAGTTGGGTTTTATGGCATATTAATCATTGTATGTTTTTTAATGTCAAATCCTTTTTATACATTTATATTAAATATAGGATTTGTAGGCACATTTTGTTGATAACATTTTTAGATCGGCCGAAGCTCATTTGTTTGCACACTGTTAAATGGTTTCAATTATTGCTATCAAAGATGAATCATTCTATTAGCTATTATTAATCATTTGTTTTCAGACGGGGAAGTGGTTACAAGTACGATTATTTAACATTAATTCGACTGAACTCTCTTTATTCATTTGTACAGTAACAATTTAATTAGACAGTTTTTTATTTCATCATCATATCCCTGACCCTCTCTCGCCACTCCTCCCTATCGTTCATCGCCCTAGGTAGGTCTTCAGGACAGCATCCCGTATCCTCACATAGCTGCTGAATGTATGTTCGTGCTGGTCGTCCTACTTTTGCACGGCCATGTGTGGGGGTCCTTAAGAGTACACTTCTTATGAGTTCGTCCCTGCTTCTCCAGCAGTGTCCTGCATGTCTGGTTCGTCTAACTTGAATAGTTTTCGTGATAGGGGGCAGGTGGCCGTACAGTTGGTGTCTTGTGGGGTGTTGCCGCCAGGACTTGTTTAAGATTGCACGTAGCATTCTTGTGTAATTGCCGTCTAGCTTCTTCTCCAGCCGCTTTGTTAGCGTCCATGTAGTGCAGCCATATAGCAGTATCGATGTGACTGCTGCCTGGAAGAAACTGCGTTTCATTTTATCGGTTAGGTCTGATTTCCATATAATCGATAGCCTATTGATAGCTATCCATACTTTCGTTAACCTGGTTTCGATGTCCTTTTTGGTTGATTCGACACTGCTTCCTAGGTATGTGAATTTGTCTACTAGTTTAAGAGGGGTTCCTTCTAGAGTGGAGATGTCCCCCGTTTGATTATAGCACATATATTCCATTTTGTGTGCATTAACATAGAGGCCTATGCTTGTTGCTGCTCGTTCCAAACTATGCAGTAGAGTTTCGGCTTGGTCAGGTGTATTTGCCAGTATCGCTATGTCATCGGCGTAGTCAGCGTCAGTAATTGTTGTTGCGGGGTATCTTCTGCTTCTTTTCTTCGTCAGTTCGAAGCCATTCTCTCTGATTTTATCAATCGATGTTCTAAGTACGTAGTCTAGACAAATGATAAAGAGGTACAGGGCCAGCGTGTCCCCTTGTAGTACTCCTGCTACAATGTCAAAGTATTCTGTGTCTCCATCTGGTGATCGTACTTTTACTTTAGTGTTTCTATAGAGAATCGTTATTGCCGCTATGGTTTCTTTAGGTATGCCGTACGCTAGTAGGATTTGTTCCATCTTTCCTCTGTGAATGGAATCGAAAGCCTTAGACACTGTTAAATGGTCAAACAGTTCAATTTCTAACAATTCAACTCAAAATTAGTCTTCTATTTGTGCACAGTTTAAATGTCAAACAGCTCTATTGGACCCATAAACAGGATCCTGTGAGGGTTGACCTGGGAGCGATGGCATTGAAGGGGTACTCCACATTCCCTAAAGCTCCAGCATTACTGGAACCGCACCAACTAATCTAAATTAGTTTTTTCTTATTTTAATAAAAAAGTTGCTGTAACAAAATGTTTATCTATGATTCTTGTTAGTGTCATATCAGGACATTCGTGAGATGGGGGGATCTTACCCCTCCACAAAGATGCACTTTGTCTATTCTACAGCCCCAGACAACTGGGCTGATATTTAGAATTGTTCTGAACTGGCCTTAGACTAAGCACCACCTCAACATCTTGAAAGCTGTTGTGATTAATACACAATGTCCAACTCTGTGTGGACAGAAAGAGCTCAAACATGAATTACAAGTCTTTGTGGAGTCATGGGAGTCTCCTACCAACACATATATAAATATATATATCATCATCATCATGTTGTGCCGCCAGCACGGATATCCCTGACCCTCTCTCGCCACTTCTCCCTTCATCGCCTCTGGCAGGTCTTCAGGGTTACATCCTGTGTCCTCACATAGCTGCTGTATGTAAGTTTGAGCTGGTCGTCCTGCTTTTGCTTGGCCATAAGTGGGGGTCCATAGGAGTACATCACTTATGAGCTCGTCCTTGCTTCTCCAGCAGTGTCCTGTATGTCTGGTTCGTCTAACTTGGATACTTTTCATGATGGGATGCAGGTGGCCGTATAGTTGGTGTCTCGTGGGGTGTTGCTGCCAGGACTTGTTCAATATTGCTCTCAACATTCTTGTGTAGTTGCCGTCTAGTTTCTTCTCCAGCCGTTTAGTTAGCGTCCAAGTAATGCATCCATATAGCAGTATCGATACAACTGCTGCCTGGAAGAAACTGCGTTTCATTTTATCGGTCAGGTCTGATTTTCTTATGATCGAGAGCCTATCAATAGCCGTCCATGCCTTCGTCAGTCATGTGTTGATGTCGTTTTCGGTTGATGAGACGCTACTTCCTAGGTAGGTGAATTTGTCTACTTGTTTCAGAGAGGTTCCATCTAGTGTAGTAATTTTGCCCGTTTGGTTGTAACACATATATTCAGTTTTGTGTGCATTGACATGGAGGCCAATGCCTGCCGCGGCTCGTTCCAAATTATGCAGTAGTGTCTCTGCTTGATTAGGCGTATTCGCCAGTAGCGCCAAGTCATCAGCGTAGTCGGCGTCTGTGATTGTTTTTGTGGGGTACCTTTTGCTTCTTTTCTTAGTCAGTTGTTGATTGACAAAATATATATATATATACATGAGGGTCGCTCAGAAAGTCCCAAGCCTCACCAAAATTTTAGATTTGTTACACACCTTTACCTTTTATGGGCCTCACCTGCACAAAAATTAAAACAGAAATCTAAATTAGTTTTTTTTCCTCATTTTAAGAAAAATGTTGCTGTAACAATGTTTATCAATGACTCTTGTTTCTAGGTGAGGCTTAGACTTTTCGGAGCCAGCCATATATATATATATATATATATATATTACAAAAGTGTATGCTTGTCACAATATCACTTGGCAGGTTTGTTGGATACCAAATGTGGTATAATTTGGAGAGTGCTCAATACCTGTGATAGAGCTATTTTGTAGGGAACCATCCATGCTATTAAATGTATATAAAAAACTAATATATATATATATAAAGACTGTTGCTGGTTCAACTAGAGAAAAATAAATATTTTAAAATAATTTCAAATTAGGTTTTAAGCTTTGTTTATTATAATTATTTCATTTACATGTAGGCACAGATATGTGAAATAATGATAATAAAAAAAACCATATTTGATATCATTTGCAGACCTTTTCATTTTAATATATATATATATATATATATATGTGGAACATAATGGTTATAGGTAAGGAAAATGGAATTGGTGTACTGAGTTCAAATTCCATTTGATGCTGTTTGGATATCATTTTGCACAAATGCTTTTGAAAGTCATGAATCCACTCTAGACTGAATGTAGAAGTAAATAGTCGGGCAAAATGAATTTTATGGCTTTGATAGAGTAACTGGCCTAGAAGGCAAATTAGAATTCCACATGGCAAGTTAAGACCCATTAGTCCATTTATCTTACAGATCATTGCAAAGGAGTCTTGTCATGGACTGAGAAAATAACAAATGAGATGGAACATCTCTCTTTCTCTCTCTCTCTCTCTCTCTCTCTCTGTATATATATATACGAGGGGCATACGATAAGTTTACAGACTTATTCATATGGGCATTTAAAATTGTCGTTGACTCTTGAAAATTCACTGTTATTGCTATACATCTTTTGAGATGACTGACCAATTTTTATGATTTCATGTTCAAATGAACAGCTACAGCAGCAATTGGAATATACCCTACTAAAGCCTGATTGTCACAGCTGGTGATTTCAAAAATGCAATGACACTTTAGAAAAATGATATGCAATAAAATTGTGTTTTAAACTTGGAAAAAATGCCACAGAAACGTATGGAATGCTTCACACTGCTTTTCGACCATCTTGCATGAATCGGGCATCAGTTTTTGAGTGGCATAAGAGATTCAAGGAAGCCAGGGAGTCTGTGAGGGATGATGAGAGGTGTGGGAGGAGTAAGGACGTCAATACACCAGAGTTGATTGGCCAAAGTGTTAGGGTTATGGTTACTATGTTGAGGTTTTAAGGGAGTTCAGGAAGAGATTCCATCAGAAGAGGCTAGCACTTTTC
Source organism: Sepioteuthis lessoniana (assembly GCA_963585895.1). Taxonomy (NCBI): domain Eukaryota; kingdom Metazoa; phylum Mollusca; class Cephalopoda; order Myopsida; family Loliginidae; genus Sepioteuthis; species Sepioteuthis lessoniana. The sequence continues at coordinate 18,759,139 of OY757945.1, read as the reverse complement.
AAATCGGGTCAGTGGCATTTCCACCAGGACAATGCACCAGTCCGCAACTCCATCCTTGTCACAGACTATTTGACCAAGATGAGCATCAAGACAGTTCCTCAGCCTCCCTATAGTCCAGATCTTGCTCCCTGTGACTTTTGGTTATTCCCTAAGCTCAGAGGCTGTCATTATGAGACAATTGAGTAAATGAAAGAGGCTGTGACGAAGGTCATTGACATGCTCACACAAGAGGACTTCTATGGGGCCTTCCAGAAGTTGTTGGAACAGTGCAACAAGTGCATTGCAGCTGGAGGAGATTACTTGTGTCAAATCCTGTCGAGTGGGAGGCACAGGTAAATATCACTGAATGCTCAATATTGTCCATAGAGCACAGATATCTAAGTTGGAATAATATACACACAGTCAAGAGTGCTTGGTGACTGTCAGTTTCTCTCCATTAGTTTGTGGTTTTTCACTGAAGTCTGAGTGAGAGCAACTAAACTTTATAAATCAAACTTTTCTTCATAAAAATCCCTTGTTGAGAACAATCAAAAAATAATAACAAAGAAATAGTCCTATTTGTCTTATTAATCTCGCTCATATATATATATATATATATATATATATTGGAATTCGTATGTAATGCTCGTTAGCTGTGAGTAAATACTTGCTTGCATAAGAAGCAATGAGCTATGACTTGAAGCAAGATAAAATGAATATTGGGGCATTCCATTGCTCTCAAGTATGTAGGGTACTAATGTTAATGAATGAAAAGACAACATCAACAATAAGTAAAGTTGGCGACCATAGTCGAGGGTGACCCGAAGGCTCCCTTTTCGATAGCTACTACACCAAGGTGTAGGGGAGGGTGCTACTTCTTCCCTTACTTACATCAACAATAGTGCTACAAAAATATAAAGAAATTTATTTCTTTGTTGGGAGCTGAAATGTTAAAGTGTATACAGCGACTCGTGTATCAAGTCACAACTGTAAAGGCTAGTTCTGGCTAGTATCATTATTCTATATATGCATATATTTGTGCGACATATGTTTCATACATTCTGTTTCTCTTGAAGCAGTTGAATTGTTGGTTGAGTGTTGAACTTCTTTATGATAAAAGGGGGCTTCATAGATTATTTTGATTTTGGTGGACTACAAGTTTGGTATCTATGGCTTTAAATCAAAAAATTGTTTATATTCTATTGGACTGTGTGTCAAAAAGCTATCAAGAAACAACTACACAAAAAATTTAAATAGGAACATACAATGAACACAATTTTCTACCCTCAAGGCATAATGTGAGTGTGTGTGTGTATGTATTTTCATTTTATATGACTGGCAAAGAAAGTTTATTCATCTTTTTTTATAGTTTTTCATGCTGGCAAATAAAAAAATTAAAATGAGGATCAAAGATGTACAAGTTTTGGTTCAAGTGGACCACTACAGTTTTTGATCGACATTTATTACACTATAGTTTTAAAGGGTCTATGAGTGTAGCACTGCCCTTAAGTTTTGGTCAAACCCCATTGTAACCTTGATGTGAGCAGAAGTGACAAACGCAAAACACTCTTCATTGTTTCACAGATACAGAACTCTTTTTGCTAATAAATATATATATATATATATATATAGAGAGAGAGAGAGAGAAAGACAGATGGTCCATCTAATTTGCTATTTTCTCAGACCAAGACAGGACTCCTTTGTTATGATCTGTAAGATATATGGATTAATGGGTCTTAGTAGTCGTTGAAGAGAGAGAAAGAGAGTATGAATTGAGTCACAACTTTTAGATAAACCAAAAGAAATAAAACATTGCAAGATGAGAAAGACAGACACAGACTTTAATATTAACTTTTTTGTTTTCTGTTATAGTTGTCGCATGTGCTAGCTTAGGGTCTCGTCTCCACAGCTCTGTGATTAGTCTCCAACCAACTTACTTTTCTTGTTTTCTCTCCCACATCCCCTTTAATGGCTTTTACATTTGAGTTTCTTCCAGCTGATCAGAGCCCATTGGCCAATTTGCTGCTGATGCATTTCTATTTTTAACTTGTGTGTCAGGTGCTATCCTGACCTAGATTTGAGGAACCTCCTGATCACTTTCATAATTGTTTCCACTTATCTTCATGCCTCTCTCTCTTACTGCCTTCAATCTCTTTCTCGCATATATCCCACCTTTTTCCTGGTCTTATGGTTGACCTATATATCTAGCTCAGAAACAACTTACTACTAAAACAGTCAACTAGAATGGTTTGGTTTGGCTTGTTGGGTTTTATGGCATATCAACCTTTGTTGGTTATTTAACGCCAAATCCATTTTTATGTAAATAATCTGTTCTATTTAAAACAATTTAGTTTAGCATAAGTACACAGTTTAATTGTCAAAAACATTTCTATTTCAAACTATTCAAGCAGTTATATGTAACAATTCAGTTTAGTGTAAATACAGTTTTAATGTCAAAAAACTGTTCGATTTCAAATAATTCAGTTAAGCATAAGCACGCAGTTTAAATGTAAGTATGGTTTAATTGTCTAAAACATTTCTATTTCAAGCTATTCAGTTTACTCAAACAATTCAGTTTAGCATAAGTATGCTGTTAGTTCTATTTAACCCATAGATAGGACCCTATCAGGTGCTACCACTCCGGGCCAGAGTGGACCTGGGAGCGATGGCAATGAAGGAGTACTCCACATTCCCCAAAGCTCCAGCACTGCTGGAACCTCACCATCAGATTGTTTAGTGTCATATACAGGACACTCATGGGGGGGGGTCTTACCCCTCTGCAGAGAAGCAGTTGGTGTATTCTACAGCCCCAGCCGACTGGGCAATCAACTAGAATCCCTAATTATATTACACCAGTACTTAAAACTGTCATTGGTCATTGTCAAGAACTTCAGATAGTGATATGGCTGAGATTCAGAAAATTGTAGAGTTATCAAAGAATGTCAAATGACTTTTTATTCTTACTTGATCGTCATGAGCTAAGTATTACTCAATGCAAGAAAATTTAGATAAATATATAAAAAATGAAATATATCTCAAAGAGATTTATTGATTGATTAGTTTTAATAGCATTCCGACCTGTCTGGGTTTGCTCAATAACCTCGGAGTCTTCTGAAAACCCTTCCAATAGTGTTCTTATCCTTGCATTGAGATCCTCTTTGGTGTTGCAAGGTGTTTTGCTGGGCTTTTGTTCAACTGCACCTCACACACAATGATCAAAGGGATTGCGGTCTTAAGAGATTATTACCACTTCAGGTCAGAGTTGACATGGGAGTAATGGCATTGAAGTGGTACTTGAACATTCCTTAAAGCTCTAGGACTAGAGCCTAACTATCAGATGGTTTAGTGTTATATTTGATGTACCCAATGTAGCGGAGAGTTGTTACTCCTCTTATAGAGTTGAAGTCTGTATATTCTACATCTAGTCAAGGCATATATTTTTGGCTTAACTCTGGGTTGAGAATATATTTGAAATCCTTTAATTTGCACTAAGGGTTTAAAGAATTGTAAACAATTTCTCAGACCCTGGGGGACTAAAACAGTATCTAAAAAAATAAAACATTAAAAAACATATAAATCTTTATATGTATATAAGAATTGATACAAATAAAAAAATTCAGTATATAAAGATACAACTTTATCAAATTTAAAAAAAGGCTGTTATGCACACTTGCACAAACATCCATATTAAATATGACAAAAATTTTTTTTTTTTTTCCACTGGTTTGTATTTCCTGATGAATAAATGGACATTTAAACAAGTCTGACACTTACTCTTCCCAGAAGACTCGCAGTTCTTTGGCTATCAAAGTACTAATAGTAAGACCGGCAAATACAGTCACTATTATGTAGAGTGTGATGGGTAAATTATTGTCAAAATTGCACCAAAATGAAAGTAAAAATGACGTCTCACTTTATCAGATATAATAACCAAAATTGCATGTAAATATCTTGAAATGATATAGATTAAGTTTACTCAAAGATATTGCCTATTGGATTCAACCACAGCTTCCAGATAACCTCGGAGTCTTCTGCAAACTCTTCCAATGGTGTTCTTATCCTTGCATTAAGATTGTAGCTGCCACAGATCTATTTCCTTTCGTGAATCAATGCCCCTGTTAAGAGAGTCAGTCACTCACTGACCAATCAACTGGCAGAGTGCATTAATTCCTTCTCCCTCTCAGGAACTATTTTTTCTGGTCCCTTTTTGTAGAATGGACAAGGTCAGGGAGCCCTAGGCTAGCAGAAGAAACACATCTCTCTCACATGACTGCCACTGATTCCACTTGGAACCCTTCACTTGCTGCTAGCTTTAAACATGCTTCCTACAAACCAAGGACCAACATACAGACCAGCGACGCAAAAGAGACACTTTCTCACTCTCACTCCTTCACGCCTGCTACTATAATAAACCTTACTTTGTTGTGTTGTTAAAAGAAGTTTTGTTATTCATTTGTGTTGCCTAAAATATATAGTGTTAGAGAAATTAACAATTTCCTGAAACACTAAAAGATCCTCTTTGGTGTTGCAAGGTGTTTTGCTGGGCTCTTGTTCAACTGCACCTCACACAGAATGATAAAAGGGATTGCAGTCTTAATAGATTATTATGGTTTCAGAGACTTAAGCAGGCAAAATGTTAAGATGAAGTAGACACAGAATTTTTCTCACAGCCAACACTGGGATTTTCCTGTTTGGTTGGCATGGCACAAAGTCCTGTTGCTCAACGTAGAGTCTTCTAGCAGCTACCCTCTCAATCCAGAGCAGCACTACCTCCTCCAGGTATTTGATACTAGTCACTGTGTTGAATCTGAGGTGACACGGAAAAATGAATGTAGGTATCATGTCACCATCCCCAGTGCCCACTCAAATCTTATGATATGAATTAAGTGATTGCTTTTCATCACTATGAATATGAAACTGTCCACTGATTCACAACCAAACACTCTGAAATCTTCATGTAAGTGTTTCTAGTGTGAATGCCTACTAGAACAGAATGCTATTCCCTAATTTCTGGAGGAGTGAATTGCAGCATGGGTCTGTTTTCCACATAGATAGTGCCCAACTGACTCGTTTGCTGTGCAGTTGACAAAACCTGAAAAAACATGTGTCATAGTTGGATTCCAAGTCTTCCATGTCTGTCTTTACCCAGTCCCTATAATCCTACAGTGCCCCATCCACGGAAGGCAACTCTCTTTCTATCCCTTAGGGGTCAATAACTTTGATATTTTTTTCATCAGATCTGATCCCTAAAAGTACCACACAAAACTACACCTGATGATGAGACTCTAGTTCTTGATATCTGGGGTGAGGAGTACCCCTTCATTGACATTACTCCCCAGGTCTACTATGACCCCCAAGGGATAGTGCTTGTTAGAGTTCTATCTAGGTGTCAAATAGAACTGTTTAAAAGCTATGTATATTTGATTGGACTGTGTAAAAAAAACAACATTTAAGACACAACAACCTTCAAAAAGTCCTAATCCCTATTCAGATTTTAGATTTATCACACACGTCTCACCTTTATAAGGGACTCACCAGCATTGAAATTAAGTCAGGAATCAGATTCAGTTTTTCTAGTTTTACAAGAAGAGGTAGTGTGTTGCCACAAGAAAGATTTTTAGCTCTGACTTTTCTTTCTTGGGGAGGCTTAGAACTTTTTGGAACTTGGAAAATCTGAATTAATTTTTCTTGCTTTATAAGAAGTGGTAGTGTGTTGCCACAAGAAAAATGTTCAGCTATGACTCTTCTTTCTTGGTGAGGCTTAGAACTTTTTGTAACTAGCAAAATCTGAATTAGTTTTTCTAGTTTTATAAGAAGTGGTATTGTGTTGCCACAAGAAAAATGTTCAGCTATGACTCTTCCCTTCTTGGTGAGGCTTAGAACTTTTTGTAACTAGCAAAATCTGAATTAGTTTTTCTAGTTTTATAAGAAGTGGTAGTGTGCTGCCACAAGAAAAATGTTCAGCTATGACTCTTCCCTTCTTGGTGAGGCTTAGAACTTTTTGAGACTAGGAAAATCTGAATTAGTTTTTCTAGTTTTATAAGAAGTGGTAGTGTGTTGCCACAAGAAAAATGTTCAGCTTTGACTCTTCTTTCTTGGTGAGGCTTAGAATGTTTTTAATGACCTTCGTATCTATCTATCTATCTATCTACAAGTATCATTCAAAAAGTCTTAAACTTCACCCAGATTATAGATTTGTCGCACACCTCTCACCTTTATAGGGGCCTTACTAAGACAAATCAAGACAGAAATCTGAGCTAGTTTTTCTAGATTTATAAGAAGCTGTAGTGCATTGCTACAACAAAAATGCTATTCTTGGTGAGGCTTAGAACTTTTTCTATGAGCCTCACTACACAAATGTAAATATGAACATACGAGGAACATGATTCCTTCACCTCTAGCCATGAAATAAACCTAGACAGGTTGACATGCCATTAAAATCAATCAATTCCTAATTAATAAAGCACTGAAGATAGAAATTACCCACATTCACTTGTAAAAACATGCCATTAAATTATATCTTAAAGAGAAATTATCCTTTCCTAAAATATTTATAATCATTAATTATCAAGTGTAAAATGAAATAGAAACCGGCAGTTTGCATGAGATGGACTGACATGGCTTTCTTGTGCAGCCCAAATAAGGCAAACATTTAAGACGATGGTTTATTTTGATTATTTTGTCGCATCTCATGCATATGAAAAAAAGTAATTAAAACTGAAAGTGAAGAGAAATGAAAATTAATGAAAAAGAACTTTTTTTGTTTGGTTGTTCAAACAGGTTCTTTTTTTTTTTTTTTTTTATTTCATTGTTATTAGATGAAGCATTGTCAGTCTTTATTAACTCATAACAAGTATTTCTTTCATCTTAATTTCAATTGCTTTTTATTATATTAGTAGTATTGCTAATAATGTTACCTTGAATTTTATTATTAGATAAAGTGTTGTCAGCAATTACCAATTTTTTTTTAGTATTTTTTCATCTTAATTTCAGTTGCTTTTTATTTCAGAGATTCTGACTATTGTTCTACGGTTTTGTCATATAGGTATAAAGTGAGACACTGGTGATTGAACACAGATCATCAGTGGACAGAAGTATCAGGTATCCAGATGATATAAATAGCAGTACCATGCCATTAGGGTAGACATTAGTCAAAAGAACAAATAGTCGGACGACTATCAGTAAGATGAACTTCAGTGAGAAAAAAAACTTTCTGTAAAAGCTTGGCCAACAGTGTTACAGATAGTTACAATCTTTCATTTGTCTTATTTTCTGTTAATGTATTCTTTTGGTTGAATGAAATATTGAAATATTTATTCTTTTGTTGTCTGTCAATTATTTCTTCTTTTTATGCACATGTGATTGTTGCAAAAACAACGAGGATTTAGAAGAGTTTTCCGCATCTTTTGCAAGTTGGCTCATGGCCAGTGAAACCTATGCAAGATTGATAAGTTATTCCATAGGAGATGCAGGAGAAGATCAGGCAAATAGAAGGCACTCTGGTTTTCTGACTTCTCCTCTTCTGCTCTTATTCTGCAGTTTTTCAGTGAAAAAGAGCCTGCCCGCAGGGGTCATATTTCACTAGTTCTCCCAATTAACAGCAGCTTCTGTCATCCCTTGACCGTTGTTGATTCTACAAGAGATGAGGATCCATTTTACTTTCTTGTTTGTTTACACATAGTAGTTGTAGTTGTAGTAGTTGGTCGTTTGGGTTTTGGTTATTTAATGCCAAATCTTGATTTTATACAAATAATCAGTTCTATTTCGAACAATTCACTTTAGTGTAAACACAGTTTCAATGTCAAAAACAGTCCCATTTCAAATTACACAGTTTGATTGTCAAAAACATTTCTATTTCAACCTATTCAGCTTAGTCAAACAGTTCTAATTCAAGCAATTCAGTTTAGTATGCACCACTTGGATGCTAACAAAATAGCTGGAGAAGAAGCTAGACGGCAATTACACAAGAATGTTGCAAGTAATACTGAACAAGTCCTGGCGGCAACACCCCACAAAGCACAAACTATATGGCCAGCTGCCTCCCATCACAAAAACTATCCCAGTTAGATGAACCAGATAAGCAGGGATGAGCTCATAAGTGATGTAGTCCTATGGACCCCCACATATAGCCGAGCAAAAGCAGGACAACCAGCTCAGATATAAATACAGCAGCTATGTGAGGATACGGGATGTAGCCCTGAAGACCTGCCAGAGTGACGAGAGAGGGTCAGGGATATCTGTGCTAGCGGCACGACATGATTATGATGATGATGATGATTAGTATGCAGTTTAGTTCAATTCAACCCAGAGGCCATATTAGTATGAGTATAGTTTTTGTGTACACACAGTTAAATATCAAAACAGTTATTCTTCAAACAATTCAGTTTAGCGTGAGTACAATTTCAATGTCAAAAACAGTTCTATTTCAAGCAATTCAGTTTAGCATAAGTACACAGTTTAGTGCTATTTGACCCCAAGATTGGACCCTATCAAGTGCTACCACTCCGGGCCAGAGTGGACCTGGGAGCAATGGCAATGAAGGGGTGCTCGGCATTCCCCAAAGCTCCAGCATTACTAGAATCTAACCATTAGATTGTCATATCCAGAACACTTGTTTTTTTTTGGTGGGGGGTCTTACCCTTCTGCAGATGTGCAGTCAGTGTATTCTACAGTCCCAACTGACTGGGCCAGTCATATCTAGGACACCCGTTGGTGGTGGGGGGTTTTAGTAGTAGATTAAGTCCTTGTTCTTTGAGTAGTAGCAGCAGTAATAAAAATCTACTTGTTTTATGCTGTTGGTATGAATCTCCTTATTCACCCCAATTAAGGGTTGAACAGAACCTCAAATGCTCTTTTACAAGGATGACTGTGGCATTAGATAATTACCCCTCTGCAGAGATGCAGTCGGTGTATTCTACAACCCCACCCCCCACACTGAGCAGACTGGGCAATGTAGTAGTAGTAGATAAAGTCCTTGTTCTTTGTTGTTGTTTTATGCTGTCTGAATTTCTTACATGAAACATTATTAACCTCATTAATCTTATTAATCTTTCTTTCATCATAATTCCGCATGCTTTTAATTACATTACAAGGATTAGTAGTAATATTACCTTAAATTTGTTTTATTATTACATAAACCATTGTCAGTAATCTTTATTGTTATTTCCACAACATTTCGGCCAATATGTCCTCCAGCCTTCTTCAGGTGTTTGTTGAACTCGGGAACCTTCACGGAACTTCGAACTACATCCTTTATAAAAACCACGAGGGTTGCTTGTTTTGATTCCGTTAGCCATAACCGGGTACAAGTGTTAAGTATTCCTGTATTGTTACTTGCTTGGAGTGAGGATTGAACCTGCAGCCTCCAGATGATTGTCCCGATGAAGACAATAGTCCAAAAACCCTTAATGATAAAAATCAACAAGCTTCGTCTCAGAAATTTAGACAACTAACATTGTCAGTAATTATTGATTTTTCACTAGAATTTCTTTCATCTTAATTTCAGTTGTTTTCTATTGCAGCGACTCTGACTATCATTTCACCTCCATAATAATACTCCTAAAAAAGGTATGAATCTCCTTATTCACCCCAATTAAGGGTTAAACAGCACCTCAAATGCTCTTTTACAAGGATGTCTTTAGCTTTAGATAACCCACAAAGGTTTATCTACCAATGAACAAATAAACCATATCTATATATCAACTGGAAACACCCATGGCATAGTAGCAAATGTCTTTTACTACCACATTATTGTATGCAAATATGAACTCCAGTCACACTATTACGCTCACTTTCAGACAAATAACCTTGGGAAAGGTATGAACCCATTTATCTCCCCAACTATGGGTTAAACCAGGGGTCAGCCACATCTAGCCATCTAGTCGTTTTTGACCAGCCCACCATCTTACACAGGATCGACATTACATTACAATTGACTTATAGTGTGATGAATCATTGAAATCAAAATTTTCAGTTTGAATCCACTGCTGACTTTTACAAGATATATATATTGCTAAGCGGAAAATATAAAAACATCTCGACTAATGTGAAACTGATGATGTCATTATTTGGAAGTACTTATGTTCATGAACAACTTTTTTCCAAAATGAAATATACTAAAAGTTATTTAAGAACAAGGTTGCGTGACAACCACCTGGATGATGTTTTGTTCCTGTCATCGACAAATATTTCACCTGATGTGAAGAAGTTATCACAAAATAAGCAGAAACAAATGTCTCATTAAATCATTTTCCATATTTAACTGTATTTTATTTGCAGCTAGAAATTTGCTTTTTTTTATTGCGATAGAAGATATTTTTCTGTAATTCCAGCTATAAAATAAGGAATTTGTTTTTGTTTTGTTTTTTTTTGTTGAATGTGTTTGAAGGTTTTTTTCTGTTTATTTTTTTATTCCTAAAGTAAAACAAGGAGCCTTGTTAAAATAAAATAATATTAAATTCCTTGTTTCGCTTTAAACCTCCAGAAAATTTATTTACATATTTAATAACATGGCCTTCGTTCATGACACTGCATAGCTGTTTGGTTTGATCCCCTCTCTCCAAAAGGTTGTTGATTGTTATAACAGTACTATGACTTTTTTTCAACAAGAATGGCTTTGGCATTAAATAACCCATGAAGGTTGATATGCTATTAAAAGAAAGAAAACAAACCAATGAGACTGTCATTTTATGTCTTATCATATTTACCAACCCCTCCACTCGGACAGGATATGACACAAGGTCAAATTTTTAAGCGGAGTTTAACAGGTTTTAATTCAGAGTTTTCCTTCTCCTAGACTAGTTGCCTCACCAAGGCTGAAGAACCTAGTCTGCCCATAGCTGGAGGGAGAATAATTGGATTCATACCTTTCCCAAAGGTATTAGTGCTAGGTGAAATGCAATCAGTCTTGTCCAGGATTTGAACTCGTGTCGCTGTGTCCATATCCTGTGATGATAACCATTACACCACGGGCACCTGTCATTTTATGTCTTATAGTCAACATGTTTTTTCACATCAACTTCAAGTCTGCTTATGGCCAGCGAAACTTATGCAAGATAGATAAGTTATTCCATAGGGGATGCGGGAGAAGGTCTAGTAAATGAAAGGAGCTCCACTTTTATAACAACATCTCTTCTGCACTTAACTTGTAGTTAGTAAACTGCATAAATTGGAAATAAAGAATAAGTTTATAGCAAAACTCAAATGTACATTATATCTTATTCTGGACACATATCTTATTGTTATGGCCACTAAGAATATTGATAAAAACAAGAAACCTTTTTAAACAAAAGAAAAATATTTTTCTTTCTGACTTTGCCAGAGAATGCCTTAAATCAATATACAACATCTGTTTGTTTGTTTTTTTTACTCAGAGGGGAAAGAGTTTTATTTAAATTCTAACATTTCTCTTCAGAACAAAGCAACTATCAACACAAAATTACACAACCTAAAAATATCTGGACTAAAAGAAAAAAAAAAATTAATAGTAAATTAATTTTAAAACCTTGAACTATTTTTATTTTCAATGAGTGAAGGCATTTGGACAATTCAGAATCAACATCTTTTTTATTATTAATACTAATAATTATAATATAAAAGGTATTAATCCTATTTATTAAACCCTCTGCTCAGGCAGGATATAACACAAGGTCAATTTTTAAGCGGAGTTTAACAGGTTTGAATTCAGAGTTTTCCTTCTCCTAGACTAGTTGCCTTACCAAGGCTGAAGAACCCAGTCTGCCCTACTATTTACCCATAGTTGGATTCATACCTTTCCCGAAGGTATTAGTGCTATGTGAAATGCAATCAGTCTCATCCAGGATTTGAACTTGTGTCACCGTGTCCATATCCTACAATGATAACCATTACACCATGGGCACCTGCCTAAACACCACGGGCACATAAAATGTATTAATCTACAGGTTTGTGATAAAAAGCTACAATAAGAAGATGAAATAAAAGTAGTCATAAAATAATAGTAATAATAAAAAAAATGTATTAACCTAGAGAATGGATTGGTTGGTTGGTTGGTTGGTTGGTTGGTTGGTTGTTTTATGGTATATCAACCTTTGAACGTTATCTAACGTCAAATCCATTTTTATGCAAATAGTTCAAACAATTCAGTTTAGCATGAGTACACAGTTTAATTGTCAAAAACATTTCTATTTCAAGCTATTCCGTTCATTCAAACAGTTCTAATTCAAGCAATTCAGTTTAGTATAAGTACAGATTTTGTTTACACACAGTTAAATGTCAAAACAGTTCTATATTAAACAATTCAGTGTAGTGTAAGTAGAGTTTCAATGTCAAAAACAGTTCCATTTCAAACAATTCAGTTTAGCATAAGTACACAGTTTAAATGTAAGTATACAGTTTAATTGTCAAAAACATTTCTATTTCAAGCTATTCAGTTTAGTCAAACAGTTCTAACTCACACAATTCAGTTTAGTATAAGTATGCAGTTTAGTTCTATTTAACCCATAGATAGGGCCCTATCAGGTGCTACCATTCCGGTCCAGAGTGGGAGCAATGGCAATGAAGAGGTACTCCATATTCCCCAATGCTCCAGCATCACTGGAACCTCACCATTAAATTGTTTAGTGTCATATGCAGGACACTCATTGGAGTGGTCTTACCCCTCTGCAGAGTTGCAGTCAGTGTATTCAACAGCCCTATCCAACAGGGCAACTAGAGAATGGGATAGTAAGCAACAATATTTAGATGAAATAAAACTAGTAATATGACATTTATAGTCATAAAGACTGTATCAACCCAAAATGCAGCAATAAAAAGCAACAATAATACTTTGAAATAAAACTGTTGGTAATATTAGATGGCAAACATGCACCAAAAAAAAAAAATTCTAACAAAATTTTCTGCTGGTATTAGCCCCAAATTTTGGAGTCAAAAATTGTTATATATTTTATTGCTTTCCTTTTTTAAAGTCAAATGTTGATTTTTTTTTTTTCTTGAATTTTGAAGAACTAATATAATGTAATACATCAAGCACAAAATATTTTTATCTAACAATTTGATATAAAACTGTTGCTTGAATTCTATCATTCAGGATTTTCACACAATTGTTTTCATCTTTATTGTTATATTCACAACGTTTCAGCCAATATGTCCTCCGGCCTTCTTCAGGATTTTATCGAATTCGGGAGCCTACATTGAACTTTGAACAATCGTCCTTTATTTAATATAACGGGATCACTTGTTCTTATTCCATTCCGGCAGTTAAGATTGAACTTGCAACCTCCACATGATTGTCTCTCTAGAAGTTTTGGGAATCAACACCTATAACCGTTACACCATGTGTCCTGCTGGACAATTCCCAGTGAATTTTTGGGACTTATAAACTTAATGTTCCTACATCACTATGACAACTACTACAACTACTACTATGTATGATTTTTATCTGAACTTATATTCCAATTTTTTTTTTTTTTTTAGTTTGACACAACCTCCATTGTAACAACTACCTAGAGTGCATAACATCGGCTCCAAAAAACCTGGATAGGAGGATAGAAGACAATACCTGAAAACTCACCACAGTATGTCTGCCCTATGTCAAAGGCCTTGCCAAAAGGATCCAAAGGATCTATATGACATCAGGATAACATTCACAACTGGCTCAATTCTCCAGTGGTATCTCTTCCATGTCAAGCCACTAACAGAATTCAACATGATCAAGAACTGTGTGTACTCCATCCCTAGTAGTTGTGGTAAAGTATACAAAGGCAAGACATGCTGCCCACTAAAAATAAGGCTAGAAGAATATCGAAAAGCAGTAGTATGAGGAGAAATTGAAAAGTCGGATATCGTGAACCATATATAGAAGGAAAAGGAAAACCATCTGCCCTTATAGGATGAAGTTCAAATAATTGATAGAGAAGAATGCTGGAGAATTAGACACCTATGTGCTATGATCAAACGGGGGACATCTCCACTCTAGATGGAACCCCTCTTAAACTAGTAGACAAATTCACTTACCTAGGAAGCAGCATCGCATCAACCGAAAAGGACATCAACACGAGGTTAACAAAAGCATGGACAGCTATCAATAGGCTATCAATTATATGGAAATCAGACCTAACCGATAAAATGAAACGCAGCTTCTTCCAGGCAGCGGTCACATCAATACTGCTATATGGATGCACTACATGGACTCTAACAAAACGGCTGGAGAAGAAGCTAGACGGCAATTACACAAGAATGCTGCGAGCAATCTTGAACAAGTCCTGGCGGCAACACCCCACAAGACACCAACTGTACGGCCACCTGCCTCCTATCACGAAAACTATTCAAGTTAGACGAACCAGACATGCGGGACACTGCTGGAGAAGCAGGGACGAACTCATAAGTGATGTACTCTTATGGATCCCCACACATGGCCGTGCAAAAGCTGGACGACCAGCATGAACATACATTCAGCAACTATGTGGGGATACAGGATGTTGTCCAGAAGACCTGCCTGAGGCGATGAACGATAGGGAAAAGTGGCGAGAGAGGGTCAGGGATATCCGTGCTTCCAGCACGACATGATGATGATGATGATGAAAGAATCAGCACATATGTTGGGCTACAGTGACCAGTTGAGAAGACCAAGTATGGAGATGAATACAATATCGGAACCGATAATCAAAAAAGTTAGATAAAAAAAAGGATCAGAATATAAATTCAATTTAAAGTCAAACATCGTAGTAGTTATCATAGTGATGTAAGAACATTAAGTTTATTAGTCCCAAAAATTCACTCTGAATTGTCCAGCAGGACACATAGCATAACAGTTAAAAGCATTGGTTCCCAAAGCTTCTAAAGAGACAATCATCTGGTGGTTGCAGGTTCAATCCTGACTGCAGGTAAGTAACAATCCTGGAATACTTAGCACTTATACCTGGTTAACGGAATTAGAACAAGCGACCCCGTGGATTAAATAAAGGATGTGGTTCAAAGTTTCATGTAGGCTCCAGAGGACATATCGGCCGAAACGTTGTGAATATAAAGTTGAAGACAATAATCTGAAAACCCTAAATGATAAAAATCATCAAGCTTCGTCAAAGAAATTCAGACAACTAATGTTTCCTAATTTTTTGTATATAATGCTAGCAAAATAAATTATTTCAATATGACCTAATTTTATAATTTACTTGAAATGCTATGATGACATTAAAAATCATGAATTTTGTTTTTTTAAATAAAAAGAAAAAAATTAGTATAATACTTATAATGTATTGGCAGATGAGAGCAATAACGTTTTATATTATTAGTTGTTGCTTTTTTTTATAAATTAAAATCATTTTAAGAATCAAATTAAAAGAAACAATGTCACTTGGTTCAATAATAACAATGATAATGAATAAGACAGAATTTTTTGAGAGTTGAAAATTTAGCAGCTAACATTAGTGTAACATTATCTAAAAGACTTTTTTTTTCAAAACAGAATTTTGTTGGTGTGGAAATTTTTGCAGCAAACATTAGTGCAACTTTGTAAAAGATTTTTTATGACAAATTTTTTGGTGTGGATATTTTTGCAGCTAACATCAATGTAACATTTAGTAAAAGATTCCTTTTTTTTTTTGCAACAGGTTTTTTTAGGCGTGGAGATTTGGGCAACTAATATCAATTCAGTAAAAGATTTCTTTTTTTTTGCAACAGAATTTTTTAGGCATGAAAATTTGGGCAACTAATATCAATATAACATTCTGTAAACAATTTTTTATGACAGAATTTTGTAGGTGTGGTAATTTTTGCAGCTAACATCAGTTTAACATTCTGTAAAAGTCTTTTTTTACAATAGAATTTTGTTGTTGTGGAAATTTTAGCTGCTAACATCAGTGTAGCATTCTTTTTTTTACAACAGAATTTTGTTGTTGCGGAAATTTTAGCTGCTAACATCAGTGTAGCATTCTTTTTTTTACAACAGAATTTTGTTGTTGCGGAAATTTTAGCAGCTAACATCAGTGTAGCATTCTTTTTTTTACAACAGAATTTTGTTGTTGCGGAAATTTTAGCAGCTAACATCAGTGTAGCATTCTTTTTTTTACAACAGAATTTTTTAGGCGTGGAAATGTTGGCAGCTAATATTGATGTAACATTCTGTAAAAGATTTTTTTATGACAGTATTTTTTAGGCATGGAAATCTTTGCAGCTAACATCAATGTACCATTGTGTAAAATATTTTTTATGAGAGATTTTTTAGGCATCGAAATTCTACCCACTAACATCAGTGTAGCATTCTCCAAAAGATGTTTTCTTACAACAAAATTTTTTATGCATGGAAATTTTTGCCACGAACATCAAAATAAACTTCTGTAAAAGATATTTTTGCAACAGAATTTTTTAGGGGCGGAAATTTTTGCAACAAGCATCAGTGTAGCATGCAGTAAAAGTTTTTTTTGGGTTTTTTTATCACAGAATTTTTTAGGGGGCGGAAATTTTTGCAACAAACATCAGTGTAGCATGCAGTAAAAGTTTTTTTGGTTTTTTTTATCACAGAATTTTTTAGGGGCGGAAATTTTTGCAACAAACATCAGGGTAAAATTCTGTAAAAGATATTATTTTTTGACAATGTTCAGAGGATATAGTCAGCATATTGTAAGCCCCACAATTAGAAGTAACTTAATCAGAGTCCATCAGTTAATAATAATGATAATTACTCATATCAGAAATTCAGATTGATTTATTTTAATAGCATTTCAACCTTGAGGTTAGGAAATTGCATACAATGAATGTTTACAGCTACATTTTTTGTGTTGCTGTTTCTTAACCATTATTTTTTACACAATTATATTGGATTCAAGTATTCCTATCTAATACAAGTAATTTGCAAGCAGACTGTTTGACCTATAGATGGGAACCTTACAGGTTCTATCAGAGTGGACCTGGAAGTAACAGCAATGAAGGATTAATTTGGTTTGGTTTAAGTGGCATATCAACCATTGTCAATTATTTAATGCCAAATCCATAATTACACATATAAACAGGTTTGGTTTCTTTGTTTAATGGCATATCAACCCTTTTTAGGTTATTTGATGCCAAAGCCATTCTCCTAGAAGAACAGTACTATTTCACCCATAGCTGGGAGGATAAGGGGGTTCATTCCTTTCCCAAGGGTATTTGCCCGAAAGTGAAAGTAATAGCACGACTGGAGTATGAACTCGCGTACTACGATTCCGCAGTCCATCGCTTTAACCATTACACCACGAGGACACCCCCTGACATATAAACAGTTGTATTTCAAGCAATTCTGTCCAGCAGAAATACAGTTTTTTTTGTTTACACACAGTTAAATGTAAAAACAGTCCTATTTCAAACAATTCAATTAAGTATAAGTACACAGTTTGAATGTCAAACAGTTCTATTTGACCCATAGATAGGAGCCTATCAGGTGCTACAACTCCAGGCCAGAGTGGAGCTGGGAGTGATGGCAATGAAGGGGTGCTCCACATTCCCCAAAGCTCCAGCATTACTGGAGCAGCATCATCAGATGGCAATGAAGGAGTACTCCACATTCCTCAGAGCTCCAGAACAAGAGCCTCACAATAAAATGAGGACACTAGACAGAGTAGATCAGTGTGTAAGATGGATAATTCCTCATCCCCGAAATTATGACCAAGATGAGGACACTATTCATATTGATTGATTGAATGTTTTAATGGCATGTCAATTCAACCAGGGTTATATTATGCCTAGAGGTTAGAAAATTGTATTCATCATCAATTGATACTTGAACTTATGTAGTTCATAGTCATAAGATATCAAGTATTCCTATCAAATATAAATAAATTACATATAGTCATATCTTTTACCTCACTGTAGTGGATATATTCAGCATACGCTTATGCAAAGTATATAATAATGATAAATCTTCTTTGCAAAAATTCAATTGTGACTATAGCAATCAAGATAAGGACACTATTCAAAGTACATTAGTGTATAATAATGATAATTCTTTATCCCAGAAATTCAGTTGTGACTATAGCAATCAAGATAAGGACACTATTCAAAGTACATTAGTGTATAATAATGATAATTCTTTATCCCAGAAATTCAATTGTGACTATAGCAATCAAGATAAGGACACTATTCAAAGTACATTAGTGTATAATAATGATAATTCTTTATCCCAGAAATTCAATTGTGACTCTAGCAATCAAGATAAGGACACTATTCAAAGTACATTAGTGTATAATAATGATAATTCCTTATCCAGAAATCCAGAGAAAATTTTTTTGCAATCTTCTCTCCATTATTAATGTTGAAAAAATTCTTAGAAATATAGTGAAACAAAAGATATTTTATTATTCAATTTGAACCAAATCTTTTCAAAATTGTTGTGTATTTTCTGAAAATTTTTCATTGAGTTTTTGTTTCCAATTTGTTTGTTTTTTTATTAATCTGACGAAGATTGTGTTACAAAAAGAAAAAGAAAAGTTTTAAAAGATTTGGAAATATTAAACCAATTTAAACACAGTCCCTTTTTAAATCTCTCTCTCTCTCTCTCTCTCTCTCTCTCTCTCTCTCTCTCTCTCTCTCTTTCTAAAACCACAAATTTCCCCAGCACAAAGAAATAAAATTGAATCACCAGGAGAAAAAAAATGAATAAATAAAAAAATAAAGAATAAAAAAATGTAAAAAAACACATTTTCCTCTTTGAAGTCACAAAGTGATTTATATTTTTCGTTCAGATCAAAATTTTCATCCCACATCAATTAGTTTATGGCAGATATTTTTATCCACTTTGTTTACTATGTTCATCTGAATAAACCTTGCTTTGACTATGACTATCTCCTTGATTTATTTATTCATTTATTTTATTTTTATTTCTATTTTTTTAGTAAAAAGGCTAACAAGGTGCTTAAATAAAATAAAAAAATCGCAAAGAAGTAAAGAGGGAAAAGAGAAAATGTCGTTGTTCTTAAATGTAGTAGCAAATAGCATTCTTTCCTGCAGCTAAAGTCTTCATAAGTACATTTTATTTCCCCTCTCAAGTAATTATTCAGTTAGGAAACTGAAATATGTAATTTGTATCGGTTTGAATGTTTGGCATCCAATTCTTCTTTCTAGAGAGTAGAGGTGGACATCTTTCTTCCATTTTCATACAATTATCTTATGAATCAAAGACATCTAACTCTAAATTAGCTTATTTTTTACAAAACTGAAAACATATCATATCTCCTCGTGGCTGAATGGTTAGAAGCTTTGGCTTGGCATTTGAGTCAACCGGGTTTCGATCCCAGCTACGGGAAGATACTGTCTAGCCACACTGATGAGTTCTGATAGAACGAAACAGAACTGTCTGCGGATGACTATAGATATATATATACTCCCCTACCCCCGTGGGGTTGAGTTCTCTGGCGAAGAAGTAATCGTGTTGCCATTAGCGTCTATTGCAAGCCTCTTCGTAGATGAATTGAGGTCTCGGCAACCGTTTGAACAGATGTATGTAAACAATAGTAATTGTGATTCATAACTGTTTAAAATTTACTCCGCAGCTAATATCTCCTCGTGGCTGAATGGTTAGAAGCTTTGGCTTGGCATTTGAGTCAACCGGGTTTCGATCCCAGCTACGGGAAGATACTGTCTAGCCACACTGATGAGTTCTGATAGAACGAAACAGATCTATCTGTGGATGACTATATATATATATACACACACACAATTTTTATAATGAGGAATTTGTTCTTTCAAAATAAATGTTGCACACACGCACACACACATATATTATCAATTGTAGCAAGCTGGCTTTTTAAGCCGGAAAAAAATCTCTACAAAACCAGAGGTTGGCTTATATTATATTATATATCCAAACCTTTACCAAGGAGCGGTCAACCAGTGGAACGATACTCCTAAAAATCAAGAGTGACCACTTACTGTAAGTCCAGCAGACTGCCACAAACATTTTTAATTTAAACTTGTGTTTGGTGAGCAGGTTTAAAAAATTATCTCTGACATTAATGAAAAATCATAAAACTGTAATACAAATTAAGAATTATATTTACTCTATATCACATGTCATTTCCAACAGCTGATACAGTGGTTGGTTGGTTGGTTGGTTGGTTGGTTTCTTTAACTGCGTATCAACCCTTTTTGGGTCATTTAACGTCGAATAAAATTTGAAACAATTCAGTTTCCTATAAGTATAGTTTTTATTTACGAACAATTAGATGCTCAGTCGGCTAGGGCTGCAGAATACACCGACTGCACCTCTGCAGAGGGGTAAAATCCCCACCCACAACGAGTATCCTGGATATAACACTAAACAATCTGATGGTAAGGTTCCAGTAATGTTGGAGCTTTGGGGAATGCGGAGTACCTCTTTATTGCCATCACTCCCAGGTCCACTCTTGCCTGGAGTAGTAGCACCTGATAGGGCCCTATCTATGAATCAAATAGAACTAAACTGCATACTTATGCTAAACTGAATTCTTTGAAATAGGACTGTTTTAATATTTAACTGTTTGTAAACAAAAAAAAAACTATACTTACAGTAAACTGAATTGTCTGAAATTTAATTTGGCCTTAAATGACCCGAAAAGGGTTGATACGCCATAAAACAAAACAACCAACCAACAAACAATTAGATATCAGAACAGTTCTATTTCAAACAATTCAGTTTATCATAAGTAAACAGATTCAATGTCAAAAACAGTTCTATTTCAAGCAGTTCAGTTTAGCATAATTACACAGTTTAGTTCTATTTGACCTATAGATAGGACCCTATCTGGTGCTACTACACCAGGCCAGAGTGGACCTGGGAGCAATAGCAATGAAAGGGGTACTCCACATTCTCCAAAGCTTCAATATTACTGTACCTCACCATCAGATTGTTAAGTGTCATATTTTGGACACTCATTAGGAGGCCTTACCCCTCTGCAGAAAAAAGGTAGGTGTATTCAATAGCCCCAGCGGACTGGGCAAGCTAATACACTGACTGTAAAAACTAACCAGAATATCAAAGAAGCCTACATAATATTTGGGGTTTGACCTATACAGCAGGATAGGTCAAAACCAAAATTTTGAAGAAAAGATCTGGTAGTCAACTTATATGCCAGATTAACTTGTACACTGCAATTTACTACATATGAAAAATATAGATCTATTATACATATATATATATAATTATGGATACTAAAAGTCAATTAGTTAAAGCTTTATGTGGTGTGTAAAAGAATCAGACAAACTTCTAGTTATAATTACGATATTTTTAGATTTTATTATGATATTGTGATATAATTATGATATTTTTAGATTTTATACCGGTCGAGCTAGAATAGCATCAAATTTTTCTCATTTGAATTTCTCCTTTTATTATTATTATTGAGACTAGGGAGGCTGAAACACACAAACAAAGTGAATGGTATTTTTTCTTGGACCACCTGTCAGACATTTTTCCTTTTCTGTGAACTCTCTATCATCTCTTCATCTATTCTCTCTCTGTCAGCTTTTGTTGCAACCCAACAATGCAACATTCAGAGAACTGTCTGAAGACGTGTAGTGTATTGCTTTCATCAAGAAAGCTTGAATATCGTATTTTGTAAAACGCCTCTCTCTATTTATGCAAATGTGTCATTTTAAAGATAAATTGGCACTCGTGTTCCCTCTGTGGTTGTGTAGTCACACACAGGAAAGAACTAATCTGAACACTAAAATTTTAATGTCACGCACAAATCTTTTAAGTTTCAGATTTCAAAAAATTATTCAATAATAAAACTGAATGGCTGAACTTGCAATTGTCATGTCCGCACTTGATTTGACTTTTGTCACATCAACAAAAAACAAAGAGACTATGATCATCTGAAAAGTAAAAAAATATTTTCGACACAATTTGTTTTTTCAACTGCACACAGGCTTTTTGGTCCCATGCAGGTCATGAAAATATTAGAGGGAACATGGATAGAAACTGAAGGGCCTATTAACATCTTATTGTGCATTTGAATATGAATTTTAAAAAAGATACTGGCTTTGAAGAGCACAAAAGTGAGAGGATGAATAGCAATTGAAAATAGTTATTCTGCAAAAAAAAAAAAAAATTAAATGAATAAATACTCAAACACTTAATACGACTATTTTCATGTTATTACAAGTTTTATTCCATGTTCTTGTTGTTATAGAAAAACTCCTACTTCATTTGTGATCGTAATCAACTCAAAATGTCGTTGTGAGGAAGAAAATGTAAAGTTAAATGAGTTAAAATAAAAAGTCAGAATAAAAAAATATCTTAAACCAGAGAGTTTGTTTGGTTTGGTTTCTTTGTTTAATGGCATATCAACCTTTGTAGGTTATTTAATGCCAAAGCCATTCTCCTAGAAGAACAGTAGTGGTACTATTTAACCCATAGCTGAGAGGATAAGAGGGTTCATACCTTTCCCAAAGGTATTTGCCCGAAAGTGAACGTAATTGGACAACTGGAGTACTAACTCGCTTACTACAATTCTGCAGTCCATCGCTTTAACCATTACACCAGGAGGACACCCCCCGGATAAAGTCATGAACTTCACGGTCTATAAGATGTCTGAATCGAGCCACTATACTCTGAATATTGAGTGTACAGTACAGAAACAAAATTAGGTATATTCTAGTATAATAACAAACGACTCTACTATAAATTACATAATTACACAAAGCTGTACAGTTTTAAATAACTATAAATCCTTAGTAAATGATAGAACAGTTCGATTTGACTCATAGATGGGACCCTAACAGGTACTATCACTCCAGCTCAGAGTGGACCTGGGAGTAATGGCAATGAAGAGGTACTCCACATTCCACAGAACTCAAGCATTATTGGAACCGCACCATCAGATTGCTTTGTGTCATATCCAGGTCACTCGCTGCGGGAAGTCTTACCCGTCTGCAGAGATATAGTCAGTGTATTCTGCAATCCCAGCTGACTGGTCCACTCATAGATGGGACCCTAATGGCTACTACCACTCCGGGTAAGAGTAGACCTGGGAGTAATGGCAATGAAGGGGTACTCCACATTCCACAGAGCTCCAGAACTGGAGCCTTACAAGATACAGTTTAGTGGTTTGGTTTGGTTTGGTTTGGTTTGTTGGGTTTTATGGCATATCAGCCTTTGTAGGTTATTTAACGCCAGATCCATTTTTATGTAAATAATCTGTTCTATTTAAAACAATCTAGTTTAGCATAAGTACACAGTTTAATGGTCAAAAACATTTCCATTTCAAACTATTCAAGCAGTTGTACGTAACAATTCGGTTAAGTATAAATACAGTTTTAATGTCGAAAAACAGTTCTATTTGAAATACTTCAGTTAAGCATAAGCACGCAGTTTAAGTGTAAGTACGGTTTAATTGTCAAAAACGTTTCTATTCCAAGAAATTTAGTTTACTCAATTAATTTTAGCATAAGTATGCTGTGAGTTCTATTTAACCCATAGATAGGGCCCTATCAGGTGCTACCACTCCGGGCCAGAGTGGACCTGGGAGCGATGGCAATGAAGGGGTATTCCGCATTCCCCAAAGCTCCAGCACTGCTGAAACCTCACCATCAGATTGTTTAGTGTCATATCCAGGACACTCGTTGGGGGGGGGTCTTACCCCTCTGCAGAGGTGCAGTCAGTGTATTCTACAGCCCCAGCAGACTGGGCAATACACAGATTTAAATGTCAGACAGTTTTATTTCAGATAATTCAGTTCAGCATAAGTACACAGTTTAGATGTCAAAAACAGTTCTATTTCGAGCAATTCAGTTCAGCACTAGTACGCAGTTCCAATGTCAAAACAGTTCTATTTTAAACAATTCAGTTTAGCATAAATACGCAGTTTAAATGCAAAAATCAGTATAGTGAAAGAAGCACCGTTTAGTTCTATTTAACCCATAGATAGGACCCTTATCAGGTGCTACCACTCCGGGGCCAGAGTGGACCAGGGAGCAATGGCAATGATGGGGTACTCCGCATTCCCCAAAGCTCCAGCATTGCTGGAACCTCACCATCAGATTGTTTAGTGTCATATCCAGGACACTCATTGGGGGGCGGGGTCTTACCCCTCTGCAGAGAAGCAGTCGGTGTATTCTACAGCCCCAGCCGACTGTGCAATGTGCAAATAGAGATAATAGTTAGCTATATAATCACATGATTGAATCAGTAATATTCATAAACATTCGTAGACTTTTAAACTACATAGCTGAACAATCCCACACTGGCTACAATCGTTATAATCGTACTGACAATGATAAAATTAACATTTAAGTAATTAGGGGAGTTAATTTCCAGATGGGAAATGAATGTTGTGTGTCTGACAGGGAAGAGTTGCATGTTGGGGTATCATTTCATATGGGCACGGAAACTTTTACCCTGGGGGTCACTATAAGAAACCAGAAATTGAGGCCAGTCAGTCTTGTAGTTGTACAACCAGCCAAGGAACTCACGCAAAGAAAACGATAAGCAGATGATGAGAAAAAGAGAAGAAAGCATTCAATTAGATGGTCTGACTAAGGTTATCTTGGCTAGCATGAGTGTTTCACGCTTGCACGCAATCTATTCGAACAACTAAATGAATCATCCAGAGTTTTGGCCCAAACTGTAAAGTGCCAGTCAAGACAGGCCTCAAGATGGCCAGTGGAGGTACTTGATGCTGGGTGGGGAAGATATTTTGTTTTTAAGGGGAAGAGGAAGAATCAGGCCCTATATATGTTTTCTTTTTATCCTTTTGTTCGTCAGAGGTTTTATTTTTTTGTTATCTTTTACAGTTATTCTTTTATTTTTTCAGAAAAGGTGTGGCATGCATATGTATATATGTGTGTGGCGGAGGAGGAGGAGGTCAGAAATTCTGTCTGAAAGTTCAAGAAACTTAAGTTGCAAAATGGTTTTCTCAAAAAAAAGAAA
Organism: Sepioteuthis lessoniana; assembly: GCA_963585895.1. NCBI lineage: Eukaryota > Metazoa > Mollusca > Cephalopoda > Myopsida > Loliginidae > Sepioteuthis > Sepioteuthis lessoniana. The sequence goes on along the minus strand of OY757945.1, from coordinate 18,734,307 downwards.
AATTTCCAGAAAGATTGATTTTCTAAGATGTGTAAAGTATACTTTGGAAACGCTAGCTCACTTAAGTAGTACATTGACCAATCTATTCAAATTCACGATATTTTTGCATAATGTTTATCACATATATATTTATAAACCAACACATCATAAATATATATAGAAGTTAAGGCAGAAGTAATAGGGTAGCAGATTATAATGATAGTGACTCATCAATATGAAAAATATATTCTTTATTTCTTCTTATATATATATATATATATACATATATATGTGTGTGTGTGTGTGTACACATACAATATCAAAATTCTGATTGTGTTTGTGTCTATATATATATTTAATTAGATAACCATTCTAAGCTATTTAATGCCAAATCCTCTTTATACATATATATTAAATATATAGGATTTGGTTTGGTTGGGTTTTATGGCACATCAACCATTGTAGATTATTTAATGCCAAATCCTCTTTATACACACACATATATATATATATATATATTAAATATATATGATTTGGTTTGATTGGGTTTTATGGCATATCAATCATTAACTATCTATGATTGATAAGCATTTTGTGGATAACATTTTAAAGTTTTTTTTCTTTTTTTTGTGCAGAGTTAAATCCTTTCAAATAATTCTGTTAGCTATTAATCATTTGTTTGCACACAGTTCAATGGTTTCAAGTATTGCTATTTAACTCTATTAATTCTATTCAATCTTAATCATTTGCTTGCACACAGTAAAGTAGTTACAAGTATTGCTATTTAACACTAATCAGTCTATTAAAAACTATTCATTCATTTGCCCACAGTCGAACGGTTCTATGTATTTCTATGTTATACCAATATTTCAATTTAGGCTCACTGTTAAAGAGCTTCAAGCATTACTATTTAACCATAATAATCTTATTCAACACAGCTCGTTCATTTGCTCCCAGTCAAATGGTTCTAATGTGGTACTATAGCTTCACGACACCTAGTTGGCCGCTGGTCTCGTGATTACCACATGTGTCGACTGGTCTTTCTCTGTTTCTTTCCACACCCACGTTGCTTTCAGATCTGAGGAAAGAGAAGATGGATGTGATCCAGTCGATGAAGGTTGGAATTCGTATTGGAGAGAAGAAAAGTTGCCAAGCAAATTTAGAAAAATGACGAAAAAAAAGCGTTTGTTATAAACAGTAACAAACGTATATTTACACTGCTGTTTAAATAATTTTTCATCAAACACCGTGAACTGGGGGTGAAAGTAGTTGACTGGCGGAGTTTTAACTGCAATTGGGCAGTGTCAAAATGGCGAATGCAATGGCAATGGATTTGGTTCTTTAAGCGGCGAATTCCTTAACCAACATGTTGTGTATCTGGGAGCAATGACAATGAAGGAGTACTCCATATTCCTCAAAGCTCCAAGACTAAAACCTCACCATCTGATTGTCTAGTGTTATATCTTGAACACTCATTGGAAGGAGGGTCTTACCTTCTGCAGAGGTGCAGTCGATGTATTCTACAGCCCCAGCTGATTGGGTTATAATAGACTGGAATCTATTTTTTTGGCATTTAATATAGATAGTATGAATAAATTCTAACCATCAATATTAGTCACGTGGTGTAATGGTTATCGTCACAGGATATGGACACGGCGATCCGAGTTCAATTCCTGGACAAGACTGACTGCATTTCACATAGCACTAATACCCTTGGGAAAGGTATGAATCCAAATATTCTCCCTCCAGCTATGGGTAAATAGTAGGGCAGACTAGTTCTTCAGCCTTAGTGAGGCAACTAGTCTAGGAGACGGAAAACTCTGAATTCAAACTTGTTAAACTCCGCTTAAAAAATTGACCTTGTGTCATATCCTGCCCGAGCGGAGGGGTTGGGTAAATAGGATCAATATTGGTCACTGAGTGCAACTGATGTGTGATGACACAGAAGTTATTTGAGAGGATGGTTTTCACTAAATGAGAAGGACATGTTATCACATGGCTCTTAAAAAGTTGGTTGGTTGGGTTTTAGGCCCCTATCAGTGCGACCATGCGGGGCCAGAGTGGACCTGGGAGCAATGGCACTGAAGGGGTGCTCCACATTCCCCAAAGCTCCAGCATCACTGGAACTTCACCATCAGATTGTTTAGTGTCATATACAGGACACTCATTGGTGGAGGTGGGGGGTCTTACCCCTCTGCAGAGGTGCAGTCAGTATATTCTACAGCCCCAGCCAACTGGGCAAGCTCTAAGAAAGATATATATATTTCATGAAATTAAATGAAACCAGAGACCAAGAGACAGAGTTCCCAGTGGAAGCATGCTGGCTCTCCCAGACCCAAGAAGGCCAGACAGAACCAATCCACCCACAAACTTTCGATGATCACTTTTTTTGACAGCATGATCTACATGCACTGGGTTCCTACTGGACAGACAGTCAACAAGGAATACTATGTTGAGGTTTTAAGGGAGTTCAGGAGGAGATTCCATCGGAAGAGGCCAGCACTCTTCAAATCAGGTCAATGGCATTTCCACTAGGACAATGCACCAGTCTACAGCTCCATCCTTGTCACAGACTATTTAACCAAGATAGGCATCAAGACAGTTCCTCACCCACCCTATAGTCCAGACCTTGCTCCCTTGTGACTTTTGGTTATTCCCTAAGCTCAGAGGCTGTCATTATGAGACAATTGAGGAAATGAAAGAGGCTGTGACGAAGGTCATTGACATGCTCACACAAGAGGACTTCTATGGGGCCTTCCAGAAGTTGCTGGAATGGTACAAGTGCATTGCAGCCATAGGAGATTACTTAGAAGGGGACTAGAGTTTCATGTGTGTTCTATCAAAAAAAGTTCCAATACAAAAAAAGTCCGGAAACTTATTTAATGATCCTCATATATACACACACATGTATGACACAAGAAGGTGTATGCATATTTAACTTATTAACTAAGTTCAATTAGAAAAAGATCACAGCAGTAAGGCACTCCTAAAGACTAACCTTATTATATAAGCAGAATGAGCATACCAACCAAATGTGAACAAACTATAAATAAAGAATGAGAGAGATTTTCCATAACCTATTAGATTGTCAGAATGCTATGCCAAATAATTCCTCTTCATGGCAATTTTCAGGGCACAAGAGGTTACTTGGCAATGAGATAAAGGATAAAAGTAACATTAAAATAGGTGTAGCAGGGTGTAGTTAACCTTTTAAAGCAAGTTCTTCAAACAACAGGCAAGGAACTATTAACTGTGAAAATTAGTCGTATCGGTACCTAATTTCTGTCATGGTAAAAATTTCCAATAAATTTCAGGACATGACTGTATATGACTTATTTTAATGGTATCACAACCCATCTAGGTTTATTTGACACCTCGAACTTAAAGAACTGTGTCCATTGTGTATTTGATTTTACATATACTGTGTTGTTTCTAAAGAGTTTTTTCACACGGATAATATCAAGTATTCTTTTCTAATACAAATAATTTGCACATAAATATGGTTTCAAATATTCATATCAAATCACAATAATTATATGATTTCAAGTAAATATTTCTACTCATTAATAGTCATTTTTTGCATACTATCATATGGTTTCAACTAACTAATAATCCTTAGTAAACAATTATAGCTTCAAGTAACTATTCTTAATACAAATAATAGGCACACAGTTATTTGCTTTCAAGTAACTAATAATAATAATCCTTAGTAAACAATTAGAGCTTCAAGTAACTATTCTTAATACAAATAATTGGCACACAGCTTTCAAGTAACTAATAATAATAATCCTTAGTAAACAATTAGAGCTTCAAGTAACTATTCTTAATACAAATAATTGGCACAGAGTTATATGCTTTCAAGTAACTAATAATAATAATAATCCTTAGTAAACAATTAGAGCTTCAAGTAACTATTCTTAATACAAATAATTGGCACACAGTTATATGCTTTCAAGTAACTAATAATAATAATCCTTAGTAAACAATTAGAGCTTCAAGTAACTATTCTTAATACAAATAATTGGCACACAGTTATATGCTTTCAAGTAACTAATAATAATAATCCTTAGTAAACAATTAGAGCTTCAACTAACTATTCTTAATACAAATAATTGGCACACAGTTATATGCTTTCAAGTAACTTGCTAAGCTTCAGCTTAGTCCATGCTTGTCATCAAATTGAAGAATTAATCAGACTTCTGACCAGTTCAGATTTGAGATGAAGTCACTTTAATATGGGTGATGGGAACTCACACTGTCATGAAAAATGGTTGATCCTATTGGCCTTCTCCTTTGGGGGCACCAAGCAATAAATCAAGAACTGCCAAGCAGGTAGTGCCAGGGGAAAAAGCCTCTGGGAACAGGCGATCAACTTAATAACACCAAATGCTAGATGAGCCCACCCAAGGGCAGACTGTCATCAAATTGTCGAATGATTTTTATTATTATTAGTGCTTAATATGCTGACATAAAGAGAAAGTAAACAAAGATTTCAATCTAGAATGTCCGACCCCTTTTATCTCACTGCCCACTGACAGATTTTAAAAAGATTTCCACTGACTTATGCTAAATAGAATTGTCAGAAATAGAGCTGTTTGATCATTTAACTGTGTGTAAATAAATGACTGATGTTTAATTGAATTATTGACCGATAAAATGAAATGCAGTTTTTTCCAGGCAGCGGTCGTATCGATACTGCTGTATGGATGCACTACTTAGACGATAGCTAAATGGCTGAAGAAGAAGCTAGACTGCATTTACACAAGAATGCTGCGAGCAATATTGAACAAGTCATGGTTGCAACACCCCTCGAGGCACAAACTATACGGCCACCTGCCTCCCATCACGAATACTATCCAAGTTAGACAAACCAGACATGCAGGACACTGCTGGAGAAGCAGAGACGAGCTCATAAGTGATGTACTCCTATGGATCCCCACAGCTCAAACATACATACAGCAGCTATGTGAGGATACAGGATGTAGCCCTGAAGACCTGCCAGAGGCGATGAACGATAGGGAGAAGTGGCGAGAGAGGGTCAGGGATATCCGTGCTACCAGCACGACATGATGATGATGATGATGATTAGTGATACATAGCAATATTTTGAACCATTTAACTTAGTTGACCATATTTACCAACCCCTCCGCTCAGGCAGGATATGACACAAGGTCAATTTTTTAAGTGAAGTTTAACTGGTTTGAATTCAGAGTTTTCCTTCTCCTAGACTAGTTGCCTCACCAAAGCTGAAGAACCTAGACCCCCCTACTATTTACCCATAGCTGGAGGGAGAATATTTGGATTCATACCTTTCCCAAGGGTATTAATGTCATGTGAAATGCAATCAGTCTCGTCCAGGATTTGAACTCCTGTCGCCGTGTCCATTTCCTGCGAGAATAACCATGAAACTTTTAACTTAGTTGACTCATACTAAATTGAATTGTTAGTATTGAGTTTGGGGGAGTTATCAAAATCAGGACTCAGTTGTCTAACAAGCAGAGTCAACAAAACAAGCTCTGAAGAAGGAGAGCTATTGATGGCACATTGGAGAATTTCATCATGCACCTGTTGGGTAGGTCCATTCCCTGGATTATCATTGGTTGCTGGCCTATGCATCGGCATATTAGTATATATATATATATACACACACACACACACATGGAAGTGCCTGTGGTGTAATGGTTATCATCGTAGGAAATGGACACGGCGACATGAGTTCAAATCCTGGACGTGACTGATTGCATTTCACATAGCACTAATACCCTTGGGAAAGGTATGAATTTGATTATTCTCCCTCCAGTTATGGGTAAATAGTTGGGCAGACTGGGTTCTTCGGCCTTGGTGAGGCAACTAGTCTAGGAGAAGGAAAACTCTAAATTCAAACCTGTTAAGCTCTGCTTAAAAAAATTGACCTTGTGTCATATTGTGCCTGAGTGGAGGGGTTGGTAAATAGGTATATATATATATATACACCAGCTTTTGATTTAGTAGTTTTGCAGGGACCGTATCAAATTTGAGTTACAGCCTGGCCCATTGAGCTGAGACACATTTTGACTGATGTTCCCTGATATGTAGATCAGATCAGGTGTGTCTGGGTTCCAGTAGCTGTCAGTCAAGGCCGTCTAATATGGATTCCAGGAAGCCAGCATTCATGTCATGCGTGCAAAGACAAACACTCCTTGAGCCTATGGGGGCCATCAACACGGGCTCTAACCCTCTCTAGAGAGGCTAGGTTTATTGCCTGGTACCTGAGATGCTCCTTTTTTGGGGAATGTTGTCATGGCTCAAGGTATTTTTGGAATGGACGGGTGTGTGTGGGCTATGGTCCTGCACCTGGTTCGCACAATAAAAAGGCCATGTGCCATACTCATGGATACATGAGGTGCTCGACAAATATTAAGGACTGTATTGAGTTAGAGCCTGTTTTATTTTTGTCTGTCAACTGGATGCTAGTTGGGACCCCTAGGCCGGTAAGTGTTATTGTTATTATTATTATCATTATTCTACATTTAGAAACAGAACTGTTTGATCATTTAACAGTATGTAGACAAATAATTAAATTGTTAGTGTTAAATAGCAATACTTGGAAACATTTAATAATGTGTGAATAAATGATTAATAATAAATAGAATTATTCATATTAGACAGAAATAAGTGAGACCATTTAAATGTGTGCAAAAACAAAATGAGCTCAGGCTTGTTTAAAATGTTATATACAAAATGTGTTGTGAAAACATATTAAATATATATGTATAAAAAAGGATTTGGCATTAAATAACCTACAATGGTTGATATAACATACAACAAAACTAAACCAAATAATATATATATATATATATATATATATATATATATATATATAAAGGATTTGGCATTAAATAACCTATAATGGTTGATATACCATAAAACACAACCAAACCAAATCATATATATTTAATATATATGTATAAAGAGGATTTGGCATTAAATAACCTACAATGGTTGATATGCCATAAAACCCAAACAAACCAAATCATATATATAAATTATATATATATATAAAGAGGATTTGGCATTAAATAACCTACAATGGTTGATATGCCATAAAACCCAACCAAACCAAATCATATATATTTAATATATATGTATAAAGAGGATTTGGCATTAAATAACTCACAATGGTTGATATGCCATAAAACCCAACCAAACCAAATTATATATATTCAATATATATATATATATATAAAGGATTTGGCATTAAATAACCTACAGTGGTTGATATGCCAGAAAACCCAACCAAACCAAATCATATATATTTGATATATACGTATGAAGATGATTTGGTATTAAATAACCTACAATGGTTTATATGCCATAAAATCAAACCAAAGATTACCATGTACCCTCAACCCCTCAATTTAAACTTTAAAGAATATTTCTACAGTACAGCATTCAATACAACAATAAGAAATACGAAAATATAGACCTCATAGCAGAAATTTTTTTTAAATTCTACTCGAGAAGCCCAACAATAGTACCTGTCAGTGTTGCATACCTATACAAAGAGTAAACATCTCTCCTTCTCAAACAATCTATATGTTCGTCATCATCAAGTCACACCGACAGCATGGATTTCCCTAACTATCTCTCTCCATCTGTCTCTATCATCACTCCTTCCAACCTACATCATGTGTCCATGCAGACCTGATGTAAATAAGTTCTTGCAGGTCGGTCAATACTAGCACGTCCATAAGTAGAGGTCCATACAAGAATGAGCTTGTCCTTGCTTCTCCAGCTGCATCCTGCATCTCTTGTTCATCTTACTGGGATGGTTTTTGAGATGGGAGGTAAGTGGCAGTGAAGGGGTTCATAGAAGAATTTCTTGAGTTTTTCTTTGCTTCTCCATTAGTGTCCCGCATGTCTAGTTAATCTTAATTGGATGGTTCTTGAGATGGGAGGTAAGTGGCCATATATAATATAACTCTTACCCAGATGATCAACCTGCACTCATGTTTTCCCTTCACTTTGTACCATTCTTGTTGAATGAGGAAAGTTTATGTACTGTTGTATTGAGCAACAACAACTGACTAGCTAAGTACTGTGAAAAGGATAATAAATGATGACAAAAGTCCCCAGGGTTCATTAGATAATGACAATGTGGTCCAGCCCATCCTAAAATTCAGAAAACTCCCAACCAAGGTATGCAATTGGTATTGATAGCACTCCAGAATATTCCATTCTTGCATCCGGGTGATCTCATTCCTTGAGCCCTGATTGGCTGCTGGTTTCAGTGTGGATATGATGCTAGATAAATATCAATCATTCTGCATCATGATCCCAGCAATGCAGAGACTATATTAAGTTACAGTTAGCTCCCTTGCTTGCCAACTAGACGCTAGTTGGAATCCCACTGCGGCGATATTGTATTGCTTCAAATATATCAGGGAAATAACTTCTACAGTTCTTCAGTCATCTTCTTGGTCATCGCATGTTGTTCTGGTGTCTCTTTCGTGTTTCCATCATTGTTCTTGTTGTCTTTTGTCATCATCTACCATTATTCTAAGTTCAGGATGACAATTTGACAAGAATTTCAAGTGGTCATATGACTTTTATATATTAGTGACTTTTCCTTTCATCACTCATCCGACTAAATGGGAAATTAGTGAGCAAGATGGAGCTTGCTCAGGTTAAGTATTTCTCTCAACCTGACAAAATCATTTCTTACTCTAGAACCATTTTAGTCATCTGACTGAAACCATCCAATGAAAGCCATGGCCTCAGATTGTCCTCAACTTCAATAGCTGTCAATCATACTGTTTGAACCTACAGTGTTTTACCATCTGTTTAACGGCTTAGAATTGGAACACTACATCAACATTAAGTCTAACAAATCTATCATGTAACATTAGGATCCCATCTATGTGTCAAATAGATCTGTTTGAAATAAAGAAAACAACACTACATCTTTATTTTAAAACTTTTATTGAAAAAATCAATTCAGGTAACTTGATTATGTAGTAGACCTGACATCTATTCAATGTAGCCGCTTTCAGCCTCAATCACTGCCTCGATACAGATTTGGAACTGGGAGCATACCTTTTCTACAAGTGCCGGCGGGAGCTCGGCGAATACTCGGCAGTTGGCGGCGATCAGGCTGGCTTTGGTGTTGTGGGAGGTCATGTTGGTGATGTTCTCGACGTATGACCAAACGAAGTAGTCCAGCAGGTTCAGGTCGGGGGAGGAGGAGGGCCAGTGGGAGAAGGGTACAAAGTCGTAGCATTCCTTCTAAAGCCAAGCCTGGGTCTCTTTGGACTTGTGGGCATATGGGAATTCTATAGTGGTCAATATAAAAAGGAAATTCTTTAAAATGTGTTTTTATAAAAAAAAAAAAAAAGTGCCCACAATTTTTGATTGACAGAACTTTTCCTACAATTATCAATTTTAATAAGTAATTTCTTTTATCTTAATTTTTTTTAATCACATTTCACTTTGATAGTCAAAGCATCAAGTGTGGATCAGAAAAAAAAAATAAGATAAGCTCAGCAAGATTCAAATGCTCATCGGCTTTGCTTCAGGGAAGCTTAATCAAAAACAACCAGCTGCTCTATGAATTGAGCTACAAAGAAACATTGGCTTTGAAGAAGTTCTAATCAAACTCATGAACTCATCCCTTATTCTTTTTCTTGATGTCTCTTAGCGCAGTATTTCTTGGTTTGGTTGGTTTGGTTTGTTGGGTTTTATGGCATATCAGCCTTTGTAGGTTATATAACGCCAAATCCATTTTTATGTAAATAATCTGTTCTATTTAAAACAATTCAGTTTAGCAGAAGTACACAGTTTGTCAAAAACATTTCTATTTCAAACTATTCTAGAAGTTGTATGTAACAATTCAGTTAAGTGTAAATACAGTTTTAATGACGAAAAACAGTTCTATTTGAAATTATTCAGTTAAGCATAAGCACGCAGTTTAGACGTAAGTACGGTTTAATTGTCAAAAACATTTCTATTTCAAGCTATTCAGTTTAGCACAAGTAAGCTGTTTGTTCTATTTAACCTATAGATAGGGCCCTATCAGGTGCTACCACTCCAGGCCAGAGTGGATCTGGGAGCAATGGCAATGAAGAGGTACTCCGCATTCCCCAAAGCTCCAGCACTGCTGGAACCTCACTATCAGATTGTTTAGTGTCATATCAGGACACTCGTTAGTGGGGAGGTTCGCCTTGCGTCTGCGAGCTCCAAAAGTCGAACCTCTTCATTTGGCGTCTAGTACTCGACTCTTATGTTCTTCAAATTCTCACACAAACTTCCGCGTGCTTCCGGTGCGTGACGTCACCCGTACCTTGTCACCCAGTATCGTCTCGGACTATTATGACATCTGAGTGATACCTCCATCTGCCCGCACGCACCCGCGTTAACACCTGCTTCAATGTTACACCCAACCAACCCATGTGCTGAGCCTAGAGGTTCTCAGCCTAACTAAACTCAAAGGCATGAACCGAAATCCATCGGCTATTTTATAACATTACCCCTCAGCAGAGGTGCAGTCAGTGTATTCTACAGCCCCAGCCGACTGGGCAAACAATATTTCTTGTTACGGTTTTAACATTTGTCATATTTATTGTATTTCTATTTATTCATTTTTTTTACGCTGCTCCCGTCATAGATTGATGATATATAGATGGATTGTATTAAAAAGCAAGAAAAAAAAGATACAAGAAAAAAAACTTGTCAACAAAAATGATGATAATCAGAGATGATGAAAAATAAAGATGTGATTGTAATTTACAAAGCTTTTTGCTTCAATGTGGCACAAGGCCGAATGAATGGGGCGCCCAATGAGACTCGAACTCACTCGTGTAGGTTTGCTAGTCTAGCTTGCTAACCGTTACACCACCAGAGATGCCCTATGTGTGTATATAGTAATTTACAAAGCTCTTTGCTTCGATGTGGCACAAGGCCGAATGAATGGGGCGCCCAATGAGACTCGAACTCACTCGTGTAGGTTTGCTAGTCTAGCTTGCTAACCGTTACACCACCAGAGATGCCCTATGTGTGTATATAGTAATTTACAAAGCTCTTTGCTTCGATGTGGCACAAGGCCGAATGAATGGGGCGCCCAATGAGACTCGAACTCACTCGTGTAGGTTTGCTAGTCTAGCTTGCTAACCGTTACACCACCAGAGGTACCCTATGTGTGTATATAGTAATTTACAAAGCTCTTTGCTTCGATGTGGCACAAGGCCGAATGAATGGGGCGCCCAATGAGACTCGAACTCACTCGTGTAGGTTTGCTAGTCTAGCTTGCTAACCGTTACACCACCAGAGATGCCCTATGTGTGTATATAGTAATTTACAAAGCTCTTTGCTTCGATGTGGCACAAGGCCGAATGAATGGGGCGCCCAATGAGACTCGAACTCACTCGTGTAGGTTTGCTAGTCTAGCTTGCTAACCGTTACACCACCAGAGATGCCCTATGTGTGTATATAGTAATTTACAAAGCTCTTTGCTTCGATGTGGCACAAGGCCGAATGAATGGGGCGCCCAATGAGACTCGAACTCACTCGTGTAGGTTTGCTAGTCTAGCTTGCTAACCGTTACACCACCAGAGGTACCCTATGTGTGTATATAGTAATTTACAAAGCTCTTTGCTTCGATGTGGCACAAGGCCGAATGAATGGGGCGCCCAATGAGACTCGAACTCACTCGTGTAGGTTTGCTAGTCTAGCTTGCTAACCGTTACACCACCAGAGATGCCCTATGTGTGTATATAGTAATTTACAAAGCTCTTTGCTTCGATGTGGCACAAGGCCGAATGAATGAGGCGCCCAATGAGACTCGAACTCACTCGTGTAGGCTTGCTAGTCTAGCTTGCTAACCGTTACACCACCAGAGATGCCCTATGTGTGTATATAGTAATTTACAAAGCTCTTTGCTTCGATGTGGCACAAGGCCGAATGAATGGGGCGCCCAATGAGACTCGAACTCACTCGTGTAGGTTTGCTAGTCTAGCTTGCTAACCGTTACACCACCAGAGATGCCCTATGTGTGTATATAGTAATTTACAAAGCTCTTTGCTTCGATGTGGCACAAGGCCGAATGAAACTCGAACTCACTCGTGTAGGTTTGCTAGTCTAGCTTGCTAACCGTTACACCACCAGAGATGCCCTATGTGTGTATATAGTAATTTACAAAGCTCTTTGCTTTGATGTGGCACAAGGCCGAATGAATGGGGCGCCCAATGAGACTCGAACTCACTCGTGTAGGTTTGCTAGTCTAGCTTGCTAACCGTTACACCACCAGAGATGCCCTATGTGTGTATATAGTAATTTACAAAGCTCTTTGCTTCGATGTGGCACAAGGCCGAATGAATGGGGCGCCCAATGAGACTCGAACTCACTCGTGTAGGTTTGCTAGTCTAGCTTGCTAACCGTTACACCACCAGAGATGTCCTATGTGTGTATATAGTAATTTACAAAGCTCTTTGCTTCGATGTGGCACAAGGCCGAATGAATTGGGCGCCCAATGAGACTCGAACTCACTCGTGTAGGTTTGCTAGTCTAGCTTGCTAACCGTTACACCACCAGAGGTGCCCGTGAAATAGATGTTATTATTAGTATGAATATAAAACAACAAAAAACAACTCAAAAACCAAATACAGTGCCAAGATAGATTGAAAAACTGAATAAGGGATGGATTTAAGGGTTTTATTTTGAGTACTGTTAAACAGTATGTCGACTAATCCAGGTTTATTTCATGTCTACAGGTTAGTTAATCGCGTTCATTATACACTACTTTTTATATTTTTTGATAGTCGTCGCTTAAGTGTGTGTCAAACATCGACATCGTTAAACATTTTCTCATAGAATGCTGAGAGGACCATGGATTTTTTTGTTTGTTTTCGTTTTCTTGTAAATAGTTGTATAAGAGATGAATCATTTTTAAACAAGATTTATTTGATCTGAACAGGTGCTACCACTCCATTTCAGAGTGGAACTGGAAGTAATAACAATGAAGAGGTACACCACTCTCTCTAGATCTCCAGAACTGAGCTTCACCATCAAATTTAGTGCCATACCCAGGACACTGCTTTTTTTGGAGGGGTGTCTTATAAAATAAGTGTATTCTAAGCCCATCTGAAAAGGCGAGATTTAATTTGGGATTTCTGCTTTTGAAGCCAAGTTGGTGAGAACAGTTAGTACATATAACTCGTCTCTCCTGAGACGAAGGTGACATAAGCATGAAAACATACAAAATGCTTCTGCTGTATTATTTTTCATTTGTGTTGTTCCTCATTGTCATAGACTGATGTTCTGAGTAAGTTGCAATGAAAGTTTTAAAAAAAGTTAAATTAATATCAATGCATGCAAAGAGACTTGAAATCAGCTTTCAAAAAATTCAAAGAACAAGTCACAATATCCCGATTGTATATTAATCACACAAGATCTAAGAACTCCTTTAAACTCAAAGCGAGAGGAACAAACATGGTGCACTACGTGTCAAACACTCGACATTAGTAAACGTTTTCTCATAGGATGAAGTGATTTGGTATTGATCACACAAGATCTATGCACTCCTTGAAACTCAAAACTAAAGGAACATACCCATGGTCTTGTGGGGTTTAAAGGTTTTTTCGCGTCGAGGTCACCAATGTGGTTTTTAAAAGGTTTTTCTTGCGTCGAGGTCACCAATGTGGTGTTTAAAGGTTTTTAGCGTCGAGGTCACCAATGTGGGGTTTAAAGGTTTTTATGAAGTCAGGAGCCAAAGGCAAGACTGTGTTGCCGTAAGATATCTGACTCCATATTTTGTTTCTATTATTTTACCCCACGTTGACTGGCCGGCGGAATGCCTTGCCCAAAGAAGGTCCAAAAGAAATATACACAAAGAAAAGATAGAAACAGATAAGAGACGAAAACATTTCTTTCATACTTTCCTTTATTTACTTGGTGAATGGACTACCCAACGTTACGTCCCAAAACATAGCGTGGTGTCCAAAACACCAGACAGTAAAATCGGTGTTGTCGGTTCGACGTCACTACCCGAAAAGAGATCGGTTCACAGAAAACCTGGGTATTTATCTCTATTCACCGGCTCCAAATTCGCCACTCCAAAATCCTTCTAATTTTAGCGCGACCGCTTCCCATTGGCTACTTTACATTTTATTATTTTTCTTTTTCTGATTTTAAAACCGGATGGATGCGTGGAGCCTTATGCGTGGCGACGCGTTTATACATTTTGTATCTGGCAGCCGACGAGTCAATATCCGGTTGGGAGTTTTTACTGTTAATTCCTAAATCCCCACAGTCTACAGCTTGTCAAACATCGACATTGGTAAACAATTTCTTATAGAATAAAGAGATTTAGTGTTGGGTAACACCCACCTTTCTCCACACAATGAACTAATCAATCAGCCATATATAGCAGTAGCTAATAATACCAGGGCAGACTAGAAGGTGAAGAGCAGCTTCTTATAGGAATAGTATTAGAGCGTTGGAGACTGGAGATCGCACTAGATCACTTTACTTGCTACCGTAATAACGGAAGCCAATACTATCGTTAGACTATATCTTTATTCTGTATTCACTAATCCTATGTTCTTGTCTACTGATAGTCTCTCTATTGTATATACTTTTTCCTGAGAATATATTTCTATTTCCTCTCATATCGTGGTTTGTCATTTATTTAATATTACAAGCGATCACTAACCAGAACGCAACATTTAGAATTGATCACACAAGACCTATGCTCTCCTTTAAACTCAAAACAAGAGGAACAAACATGGTCTACAGCATGTCAAACACTCAACATCGTTAAACATTTTCTCATAGAATGCTGAGAGGACCATGGATCACACAAGACCTATGCACTCCTTTAAACTCAAAACAAGAGGAACAAACATGGTCTACAGCATGTCAAACATCGACATCCTTAAACATTTTCTCATAGAATGCTGAGAGGAACATGGATCACACAAGACCTATGCACTCCTTTAAACTCAAAACAAGAGGAACAAACAAGGTCTACAGCATGTCAAACATCGACATCGTTAAACATTTTCTCATAGAATGCTGCGAGGAACATGGATCACACAAGACCTATGCACTCCTTTAAACTCAAAACAAGAGGTACAACCATGGTCTACAGCATGTCAAACACTCAACATCCTTAAACATTTTCTCATAGAATGCTGAGAGGAACATGGATCACACAAGACCTATGCACTCCTTTAAACTCAAAACAAGAGGTACAACCATGGTCTACAGCATGTCAAACACTCAACATCCTTAAACATTTTCTCATAGAATGCTGAGAGGAACATGGATCACACAAGACCTATGCACTCCTTTAAACTCAAAACAAGAGGTACAAACATGGTCTACAGCATGTCAAACATCGACATCGTTAAACATTTTCTCATAGAATGCTGCGAGGAACATGGATCACACAAGACTAAGCACTCCTCTATACTCAAAATAAGTGAAACAACAATGATGTACTGCATGTCAAACACTCGACACTCTTAAACATTTTCTCATTGAATGCAGAGAATTAACTCTCAACAGACAGTATTTCTTCAATGCAAACAATATGAAAGATCTATTTGAAAATGTCAACATGGATGACATCCTGTTCTCCTTGAGAGGAATAAATTCACACTAAAAATCAAAAAAGCAAATATGATCAGTCACAAGCAAAGTAATAGTTAAAAAAACATTCCAGTTTATTTGGTATATTTTTAAAATGTTATATTTAAAAATAAGGAAAAATAAACTCTTATACAATTACACAAAAATATAAATATAAACATACAATGAATGGGATTTCTTAACTTCCAGGCATAACATAACCCGAGACAGGTTGACGTGACGTTAAAATCAATCAATAAAACAAATTAAAACTTACAAGTAAATTCTATCCAGCATTAAGAATAATGATTATTGAGAATGTTTTTTTTATCAAAAAACAAATAAACAAATAAAAGTGTCTTTGTTGTTCTTGTCATGACAGCTTGTATCTCTCTCAAGTGACATTTCCTATGTTTCAACAAACAGAATGCTTTTCGACTTTGTTATATTTCATTCCGTAGTATTGATCAACGATTTTTAATGCTCTTGTAGCAGAAGGTATTTTGGTTTGGCGCGCAATTTAATTCGACGCATAATTTCACCCAATCAGGATGACTTGTCCTATTCAATCCGGGACTCCTTTCCTGGGCAGCAGAAATTAGGTAAGCTGCTAAACAACCTCTTTGGCTGAACAACGCCGCCCAGTGCAGACGTCTCACAGGCGGCTCTTTAATAGCAGCAACGGCATGGACACATGAGGGAGCCTATCTAATTTATGGATTCCTTGCACCTATCTCAGACCAAGGAATCCTAGTTGAATATGAATTAGATACATTCAATACGCCATCACAGGAACAACTTTATGTCACCCCCAAAATTTGCTACGTCGATGCGATGCCTTTATTTCGCTCTCGGCACCTAGCTCTCATTTTCACCTCTGGGCCACTTTAATGGAGACAACGCACGCTCTCCCCAAATCACCAGACACACAAAACTCATGGTGACTTCAAAGTTCATTTCCTCCAACGGCAAACATGGCTTTCGTTAAACTACGACGAACACAATCCCTCGCACGTCCCACGATACGCGCTGCTTTCTCAACTCTATCATATCTCCATTTCGTCTCTTACTCACAACCTTTCCTACGAGACTTGCAGCACAAAAGCAAACTAAATATTCCATGATGCAAATAAAAACTATTCTTAAAAACATTTCGACTTTGTACATCTTGAACCTTCTCCTTTATATACCTAACAACAAATACACGAGGGACCTTACAAACCTAGCGAGGAAACAACTCAACGTAAACAACCACAACCACGTTTTTGGGCGGTATGCCACTTGTTCCCACAACAAAGATGGCGGAAACACACATATTCAGTCTCGGGAAACCATTGGCCAGGAGAACCACGTGACCTGCGTAAAACTACGTCCGCGCGTAAATTTCGTCCTGCGTTTGGAGCCACCTCCAAGATGCGTATTTTCTATAAATACGTCGTCTTCAAATACTCTTTCTCTCTTTTTACACAATTTCTTCGCCGCGGCAACACACTCCCTCCAGTGTGACTCAACAGACGTCAAATAGCAACAACATGGATGGGCCTCGCAGACATACATTGACTATGAGACATTTTCCAGTCTCAGAGAAACCGACTGTTTCCAATCATAAAAAGAAAGACATTTTAAATATGTAATCCTTTTGTAGTTTAGTTGTGTTAGACACACACATACACACACTATTATTTTATTAATAGAATTAGCGATATTTTTAATGTATCAATGTAAGTTTAATTATAATATATAAATTTGTTTTGTTCGTCGCCTTCTTTTCAATATTCCTTTTTTCCGCGCCGTTTCATATATTCTACTCATTAGCTTCCTTCATTTACTACTATCTTTATCCATGTGCCTATATTGTGCCTATTCTACCTTTTTCTGAACACTAAACTAAACTCTAAATATAAAACCTCAACATAAAATTGTGGGGAACTTAAATACCAAAAAACACAGTCACCCCTACATGTTACACCATCTTCCTTGCTAAAAACAAAACTTTCCCTCGTTAAAAATAACAACAAAATTTAAGGCTAAACTCTGTTTATACCGGCACCGACTGCAATCGTATTATCATTTTATTTCAAGTTATTTTCAGAAATAAGGCCTCTGACTAAAAAAAAAATTTTCTGCGTTGTCAGTAATTAATAATTAAACCTAGATTTGAAGAAAGAAAAAAAAAAGTCTGAACTTTTGTTTAATGATGGGAGTAAAGATAAAAACAACATCACTTTCTTTTTTGAAGATTTATATTGTGGGAAAATAAAATAAAATAATGAAAAAAAAAAGAAAAGAAAAGAAGTAGATTTTTATTCCTATGACGCTAAAAAGAAAAGAACCGGAAAGAGTTTTTATTTATCACTCCATTTCATGACACCCCCACCGAACCGATTGAACCCGCTTCTAAGGAGAAAATCATCTGGAGGTTGCAGGTTCAATCCTGACTGCAGGCGAGTAACAACACAGGAATATTCCACACTTGTACCTGGTTATGACTAACGGAATCAGAACAGGCGACCCTGTGGATTCAATAAAGGCCGTAGTAGTAGGGCAGATTAGGTTCTTCAGCCTTGGTGAGGCAACTAGTCTATAAGGAAAACTCTGAATTCAAACCTGTTAAACTCCGCTTAAAAATTGACCTTGTGTCATATCCTGCCCGAGCAGAGGGGTTGGTAAATATGATAAAGGCCGTAGTTTGAAGTTCCGTGAAGGTTCCCGAGTTCGACAAACACCTAAAGAAGGCCGGAGGACATATCGGTCGAAACGTTGTGGAAATAATAATAAAGATGAAGACAATAATCCGAAAAACCCTGAATGATAAAAATCATCAAGCTTCGTCTCAGAAATTCAGACAACTAAGATGATAGTGAGATTCTGCACAAAGCATTACTCTGCCATGCAAGATATCTTTCAGTTTAAGCTGGCTCACAAGAACATAATCACTGAGGTTCCAATGTTTGGACTGAGGAGGTATCCAGGTTGTTTTCAATCTGTCATTTTGTTGGAAGATGGTGTTTGTGAAGATGAGAGAGTGATCTGCTCAGAACCCTATTATATTATAACTAGTTTTCTAAATTTTGATTCCCACTTGGGCTTGAATGTCAACAATAAACTCTAAAGGCAAAATGCTCTGTAGGCAAGCCTGTACACTGATTGTATCTCTTGCAGAGGGATAAGTCCTCTCCAAATGGATGCCTTGGTCTGAAAACCCTTAATGACAAAAAAAAAATTGTTGCTTCTTTATTTTCATGATTGAAATTTGTGAATACACACACACACCTACCACTACTCTCAGTTTAAAAATCCAAATATTGATATCTGTGGGGTTTAAAAGGGTTTTGAAGGTCATGGGCTAAGGGCAAGGCTGTGTTGCCGTAAGATATCTCACTCCATATTTTGGTTATATTATTTTACCCCACGTTGACTGGCCGGCGCAATGCCTTGTTCAAAGAAAGTCCCAAAAGAAATATACAAAAGGAAAAGATAGAAACAGATAAGAGACGAAAACATTTCTTCCATACTTTCCTTTATTTACTTGGTGAATGGACTAACCAACACTACGTCCCAAGACGTAGCGTGGTGCCCAAAACACCAGACAGCAAAATGATGTTGTTGGTTCGACGGACACTCCCTGACAAGACCCGGTTCACAGAAAACCTGAGTATTTATCTCTCTCCACCGGCTCCAAATTCGCCACTCCAAAATCCTTCTAATTTTGGCGCGACCGCTTCCTATTGGCTACTTTACTTTTTATTATTTTTCTTTTTTCTGATTTTAAAACCGGATGGATGCGTGGAGCCTTATGCGTGGTGACGCGTTTATACATTTTGTATGTGGCAGCCGACGAGTCAACATCCGGTTGGGAGTTTCACTGTTAATTCCTAAATCCCCACATATCCATGAGAAAGGTATGCCTGTAACAACTTTCTCTCCTGCTTATGAGTATGTAGGTAATATTTTGGCTGAAGAAGTTGGTTTGTTAGTAGCGAGGGAAAGTTTATTGTTAGCGAGGAAGATGGTGTAACGTATGTGTGTTTACGTTGTGTCGTTTCCCCGCTTAGTGTTGTTATTCCCCTCGCTAAGTTTGTAAGAAATAAAAGGAGGAGGATGAAATAAGATGGCGAAGGTCGAAAGGTGTTTTTGGAATAAGGTTTTATTTGCAGCATGGAATATTTAGGTTTGCTTTTGGTGCTGCAAGACTCGTGGTGAGTATTGAGACGAAATTGAGTTATGAGAAGTTGAGAATGTTGTGATGGCAGCGTGTGTCGTCGGACGTGTGAGGGATTGTGCTTTAGAGTCACCATGGTTTTGTGTGTCTGGTAACTTGGGGAGAAGGCGTGTGTTGGTCTCTATTAAAGTGGCCTCGAGGTGAACTGAGAGCTAGCGTGTCGAGAGCGGGATTACGCGTCAGATCGACATAGCCAATTTTGGGGTGACATAAAGTTGTGCCTGTGCGAGGCATGTTGAATGCATCTAATTTATATTCAACTGGGACTCCTTGTGAGGAATCCATAAATTAGATGGGTTCCCTCGTTTGTCCATGCTGCTGCTATTCTAGAGCCGCAGTGAGACGTCTGCACTGGGCGGCGTACTCAAGCCAAAGAGGGTGTGTTGGGCAGCTTACCCGATTTGGTGGCCGGAAATGAAGGTCCGGGATGAATAGGATAAGTCATCCTGATTGGGTGAAATTAAGTGTCGAATTAAATTGCGCGCCAAACCAAAATACGAAAATTTTCCTTTCTCTACAAGTAAATAGAAAAAGCAGACTGAGTTCTTTAAGCTTGCTATGGCAGCCAGTCTAGAAGGAAAATTGTGAATTAAAATCTGTTAAACTCTGCTTAAAAAATTGACGTTGAGTCACATTCTACTCATGTGGAAAGGTTAGTAAATCCAAACTTTCAAGCCCGTAATTCGTTGATTCAATTACAATTTTAAGTGTATACTTTTCTTCTTATCATCAATTGAAAGTCAAGGTTCGAATATTATCACATACGATGTATTTTTCAGGGTGAAATACAGAAGAAGCGAAAAAAAAAAAAAAAAGAGAGAGAAAAATCAGAAGAAATGTAATAAAAAATAACCAAACAAAAGAACCCCCCCCAAAAAAAATCAAGATACTTTTTTTTTAAACCTTCTGTCTACACAACAGATACTTTAAATAAGATCTTATATTAAAGCAGGAAGCTAAAAAAAATGTAAAAAATGCTTCATTATTTTTTTTTTGAGTTAAAAGCAATCTTAGAGAATTTTTTGCCGTTGTTGTTACTTTTTTTAGCAAGAAATATGTTGATAATGTAGATCTGTGTCTAAAAGTTGAAAAGTATCGTGTGATGTATTTTGAAACACTTTTTATTTTATTAATAGTAATGAGATTTTTTCAGTATATTGTTCTTGATATCTATCATTGATTTTAATGGCATGACAATCAGTCTGGGGTTTTTTGTGCCTTAGATATTTGGAAATGAGATAAATTGTAATTTCTCAAAAGATTTTTGCATACAGTTATATGGTCTTAAGTATTTCTATCTAATACAAATAATTTGAACACAGCTGTATGCTTTTGAGTATCTCTATCAAAGAATTATATGGTTTCAAGTAATCATTTCTATCTAATAATTATAGCGGAAGGAAATTTCGTATTTTGGTTTAGCGCGCAACTTATTTTCGACACATAGTTTCATGCAATCAGGATGACTTATCCTATTCAACCCGGTTCTCCTTTCCGGGCAGCAGAAATTGGGTAAGCTGCGAAACACACTCTCTTTGGCTGAACAACTCCGTCCAGTGCAGACGTCTCACTGGCGGCTCTTCAATAGCAGCAGCAGCATGAACACATGATGGAACCTATCTAATTTATGGATCCCTTGCATCTATTTCTTTTAGACCAAGGGATCCCAGTTGAATATGAATAAGATAAATTCAATACGCCACACACAGGAACAACTTTACGTCACCCCCAAAATTTGCTATGTCGATGGCGATGTCTAATTCCGCTCCGGCACCTACCTCCTACTTCACCTCTGGGCAACATTTTTTGGAGACATTCACGCTTCTCCCCCAAACAAGCAGAAACACATACTCAAAGTTTATTTCCTCCAACGGCAAACATGACTTTCGCTAAACTACGGTGAACATAATCCCTCGCACGTTCAACGATACGCGCTGCTTTCTCAACTCTATCATATCTCCATTTCGTCCCTTTACATCTTTCCTTTTCCACGAAGCTTGCAGCACAAACGCAAACTCAATATTCCATGCAGCCATTAAAACCTTTATGTAAAAGCTAACGGCATCTTCGTCTTCTTCTTACGTCTTCATCCTCTTCTATATACCTAACAACACTTAGCGAGGAAACAACTCAACGTAAACAAACACACGCACGTTACAACTTCTCCTCACTAAAATAAACACAATAATATTCCTCGCTTAAAACAAACCATTTTATCGCTAGATAATAATAATTTCTTTGCACACAGATATTTTCAAGTAACTAATTATAACACTCTTGGTTTGTAAATTGAATTACTATGACCAGAAAATCCGGCGAACACTTATGCACGACATACGGAAACACTGGACAGCTGTTTCGACCTTATTAGGTCTCATCAGCAGTGTATACAATGATCTCCACCACTGGGGATCAAACCAGTAATCACAGATTGCAGAGCCGGTTTGATTTTATGGCATATTAACCCTTATTGGTTATTTAATGACAACTCCTGTTTTACATCAATATTAAATATATATGATTTATAAACACATTCAAGAGATAAAAATGTTAAATAATCAAACAGTTCTATTTCAAACAATTAAATTTAGCATAAGTCAACAAAGTTAATTGTTCCAAGTATTACTATGTATCAATAACAATTCAATTAAACATTACCATTTGTGTACTCACAGTTAACTAATTAAACAGTTCTATTTCTAACAATTCAATTTAGTATTTGTCATTTGTTTGCATACAGTCTAAAGGTCAAACAATTCTATTTGATCCATAGATGGGACCCTGTCAGGTGCTACCACTCCGGGTCAGAGTGGACCACTGAGCAATGGCAATGAAGGAATACTCTGCATTCCCCAAAGCTCTAACATTACTGAAGTCTCACGATCAGACTGTTGCCCAGTCAGCTGGAGCTGTAGATTACACCGACTGCACCTCAGTTTCAATGTCATAAACAGTTCCATTTCAAATAATTCAGTTTAGCATAAGCACGCAGTTTAAATGTAAGTACACAGTTTACTAGTGAAAAACATTTCTATTTAAGTTATTCAGTTTAGTCAAACAGTTCTCATTCATACAATTCAGTTTAGTATAAGTATTCAGTTTACTTTTATTTAACCCATAGATAGGGCTCTATCAGGTGCTACCATT
Organism: Sepioteuthis lessoniana; assembly: GCA_963585895.1. NCBI lineage: Eukaryota > Metazoa > Mollusca > Cephalopoda > Myopsida > Loliginidae > Sepioteuthis > Sepioteuthis lessoniana. Next base: position 18,711,356 of record OY757945.1, on the reverse strand, counting down.
CAAGGCCAGATTGAACCTGAAGGGGTGCTCCATATTTCCTAAAGCCCCAGCATCACTGGAACCTCAACATCAGATTGTTTAGTGTCATATCTAGGACACTTGTTGGGGGAGGTCTTACCCCTCTACAGAGGTGTAGTTGGTGTATTCTACAGCCCGTAAACAAATGGTATTTGTACATCCCAGCATCTTTTCTGGAGAATGAAACGCACAAACTCCTCTGGGATTTTAGATACAAACTGATCACCTATTCTTGACCAACCTAGTAATAATCAACAAAAGAAACAGAGAATTTGCCGAATTGTGGACTTTGCTATCCCAGCTGACCACAGAGTATAATTGAAAGAAAGCAAAAAGAAGGATAAGTACTTAGACCTTGCTAGAGAATTAAAAAACCGTGGAATATGAAAGTGATGATTATACCAATTGTTATTGGTGCTCTTGGTACATTCACCGAAGGATTGATTCAGGGACTGGAGGAATGGGAAATAAAAGGACAAGTGGAGACCATCTAAACTACAGAATTATTGACATCAGACAGAGTACAGGGAAGAGTCCAGAATACTTGCTGTCACTCAAACTCCAGTGAGAAACCACCAGCTAATGTTGGTGTGAAAAATTTGAAAAGGAGTAAAAATAATAATAATCTTAAATTAACAATTATAGCTTCAATTAACTATTCTTAATACAAATAATTAGCACACAGTTATATGCTTTCAAGTAACTAATAATAATAATCCTTAGTAAACAATTAGAGCTTCAAGTAACTATTCTTAATACAAATAATTGGCACACAGTTATATGCTTTCAAGTAACTAATAATAATAATCCTTAGTAAACAATTAGAGCTTCAAGTAACTATTCTTAATACAAATAATTTACAATTATACAACATTAAGTTTTTCTATCAAATATGAATAATTTTCAAAACAGGTGCCGCCACTGTGGATCAGAGAGGACCTGGGAGTAAGGGCAAGTAATTTTCAGAGCACCAGAACTGAAGCCTCACCATTAGATTCAGTTTAGTGTCTTACTCAGGACATCCATTTTTTGGGATAGTGGAATCTTACTTCTCTTCAACGTACACAGTCAGTGTATTTGGTTTGTTGGGTTTTATGGCATATCAACCTTGGTAGGTTATTTAACGCCAAATCCATTTTTATGTAAATAATCTGTTCTAGTTAAAACAATTCAGATTAGCATAAGTACACAGTTTAATTGTCAAAAACATTTCCATTTCTAACTATTCAAGCAGTTATATGTAACAATTCAGTTAAGTGTAAATACAGTTTTGATGTCGAAAAACAGTTCTATTTGAAATAATTCAGTTAAGCATAAGCACACAGTTTAGATGTAAGAACGGTTAAAGAGTCAAAAACATTTCTATTTCAAGCTATTCAGTTTACTCAAACAATTAATTTTAGCATACGTATGCTGTTAGTTCTATTTAACCGACAGATAGGGCCCTATCAGGTGCTTCCACTCCGGGCCAGAGTGGACCTGGGAGCGATGGCAATGAAGGGGTACTCCGCATTCCCCAAAGCTCCAGCACTGCTGGAACCTCACCATCAGATTGTTTAGTGTCATATACAGGACACTCGTTGGGGGGGGGGAGTCTTACCCGGCTGCAGAGGTGCAGTCGGTGTATTCTACAGCCCCAGCTGACTGGGCAAAATCAGTGAATTCTCAGCAGTGTTCTTGATTTAAGTTGAACAATGATTTGTTGAAAGAGGGCTAATTTTTACAATACTTGAAATGGTGCTGACAAACTGATTTATCGTCAAGTGAGGTCTAGGGGATTATTTCTGAGATTTGCCAGCCGCTTTCACGGAAAAAAGAAAGTAACTTTGATGTTTTCATGTCATTTATAGAATGAAGTGTCGTGGACTGTGGCAAAGAGTTCAACCAGAAGGGATATCATTCTCGTTTTTCCATTGTTATCGAGAGGAAAGTAAATAATGATCTTCCTTTGCAAGTGGCTTTATCAATGAATTTCTATTCAGCCAACAAAAACAAACGTTTCTTTCTAAAATGTTGGTTGGTTGGTTGTTGAGTTTTACTGCGTATACACCCTTTTCCGGTTATTTAATGCTAAATTAAATTTCAAACAATTTTGTATAGTATAAGTATACTTTTCGTTTACAAACAGTTATATGTCAAAACTGTTCAATTTCGAATAATTCAGTTTAGCATAAGTAAACAGTTACAATGTCAAAAAGTTCTATTTCAAACAATTCAGTTAGGCATAAGTATACAGTTTAATTCTATTTAAAAAAACTTCTATTTCAAACAGTTTAGTTTAGCATAAATACACAGTTTAGTTCTATTTGACCCACAGACAGGACCCTATCTAGAACTACCATAGAGCTAGAGTAGACTGAGGAGCGATGGCATTGAAAGGGTACTTCCCCAAAACTCCAGCATTACTGGAACCTCACCATCAGATTTTTTAGTGTCATATCCAGCACATTCGTTGGTGGTGGTGGTCTTGGTGGGGGTCTTACCCTGTAGGAGGAGATATTGTGTTTTGCTATTTAATTTCCATTTTGTAGTGGTATATTTAATTTGCTTTTATATGTGGTTGCGTGTTCTCACAAGTCGGAAGGTCGCCATTTATAGCGATAGGGATAACATTATTATTATTATTATTATTATTATTATTATTGGGTTTTTGGTTTAAGGTTTAAGTTGGTTTTTACACTGGTTATGTTGGTATTACATTGGTTGTATTGGCATTTCATTGGTACTGTTGGTATTTCATTTGCTTGTTATCCCCTCGCTAAATGTTGATGGAAAATAAAGGTGGTTGAAGAAGAACAAAGACGTTGTAAGGTGTTGTATCAAGGTTTTAATAGCAGCATGAAGTAAGGGTTTTACGCTGGTATGCTGTGAGACTTGTAGGAAGGAAAGAAGGTAGAAAGTTGTTAGAGTGTATCATCTAATTTGTTTTTTTTTTTTAACTAGGATCGCTTGGTCTAGAAGAATAGACCCAATGGCTCTCCTCATAGTGTATGATGCTGCTACTGTTATTCAGGAGCAGACAAATAGACGTGCGTTCCCATTGAGGATTTGTGAGGGAGAGAGTGATTCGTGGGCTTTCTTCAGTTTTTGGTGCTGCTAGGAAATATGGTTCGGGCTGAATAGGACAGGTCATCCCGATAGGGTGAAAATGTTCGGCGACTCTAATGGTCAAATTAAATTACGCACCAAACAAAAAATACAAGTTTCTTTCTGCTACAACCCCTCTGCTGAGAAGCAGTTGGTGCATTCTACAGCCCCAGCTAACTCGGCAATTCTACAATGTTATTTGAAGAAATGTAATTATAAGTAAGTAAAGTTGTCTCCCTTTAGTCGAGGGTGACCAGAAGGTTCCCTTTTTGATAGCTACTACACCAAGGTGTAGTGCGGAAGGCACTACTCCTTTCCCAGGATTGCTCCACTTTACCCTTGATATGTGCCTTATATTGCTGAGTATTAAGCAAGGAGATATCAAGTACCATTTTTAAAATCTTTGGTATGATGCGACCTGGAATTGAACCCTGGGGTCCCGGGCCATTGGCGAACACTTTACCCGCTAGGCCAATGAGCCGGTTAAATGTAATTATAATGCACATTATTTTTTTGTCTTTTCCTTTAACTAGTACTTTCTTTTGTTCAGCCATTTTTAACTGACTTTGACTTGAGTCTGGTTGTGAAGCTCCAGTTCTGGGACTTTGGAAAGTCACTCCTTCATTTCCCAAAGGAGTTCCTGTGCTGTAGTGGTTAACATCCTGGACTGTGACATTGTAGTCAGTAAAAACTTCAGTTACAATTTTGCATTCACCTTACGACAAATACCTAATGAAAGTTATAAACCCCTTTATTCCCTTCCGAGCTATCGGTTAAATCATACTATTACTGTCCTCTTGATGACAATTACACATGAGAATGCTGCGAGCAATATTGAATAAGTCCTGGAGACAGCACCCCATAAAACAGCACCCATCACGAAAACTATCAAAATTAGACGAACCAGACAAGCAAAACACCGCTGGAGAAGTAGGGACGAGCTTGTCAGTGATGCACTCCTGTGGACACCTTCACAGGGACGAGCAAAGGCAGGACATCCAGCTCAAACATGCATACAGCAGCTCTGTGCCAATACTGGATGTAGCCTAGAAGACCTGCCAAAAGCAATGGACGATAAGGAGGGGTGGAGAGAGAGAGAGTCAGAAATATCCGTGCTGATAGTGCGACATGATGATGATTACTGTCCTATAAGGATGGCTTTGACATTGAATAGCTCAAAAAGATTAAAATACCATTAAACAAAAAAATCAAATCAAAACCTCATTTGCCATTACTCCCAGGTCCACTCTGACCCAGAGTGGTAGTATATATTTCGGTCCTATCTATTGGGCCAAATATTTTGTCGAATTTGTAAAGTTGTTCATGTCAGCAGTCAGTAGTGAAGCAAACAGAGTTGCCAAAAGAAGAATCACACTTGAGGAGAAGGAGGACTATTTATGGAGCTTCTCATTGTGCATATGTGGACAAGTCCATTGCATGGGTTATGATTGGCTGCTAGTAAAATGAGTGGAGGTAATTATCTATATATGCCAGCTTCAGTTTAGCACTGCTGCAAGGACATTATGGCAGTAAGTGCTATTGTTATTCTACAGAGTTCTGTTTGAAAATTTTTAATATTGGATAAGAAACCACATAACTGAGTGCAAATTATTTGGATTAGATAGGAATACTTGAAATTATATGATTGTTTGTTTCTTGGGGTTTTATGATATATCAACCTTTGTAGGTCATTTAATGCCAAATCCATTTTTAATACAAATACACAGTTCTATTTCAAACAATTCCGTTTAGAATAATTTTATAGTTTAATTGTCAAAAACATTTCAATTTCAAGCTATTTTATTTAGTCAAACAGTTCTAATTTAGTTTAGTATAATTTTTGTTTACACACAGTTAAATGTCAAAACAGTCCTATTTCAAGCAATTCAGTTTAGTATGCGTACACAGTTTAGTTCGGGCTAGAGTAGACCTGGGCGCAATGCTAATGAAGGGGTACTCTGCATTCCCCAAAGCTGCAGTATTATTGGAACCTCAACATCAGATTGTTTAGTGTCATATCCAGGACACTTGTTGGTGGGGTGAGAGTGGGGGTGGGGGCTCTTACCACTCAGCAGAGAAGCAGTCGGTGTATTCTTCAGCCCAGCCAACTGGGCAATATACAACTGTGTGAAAACAATGATCATTATTATTATTATCATCATTTTCAAAAACAAATTATGGGGATGTCCCCGTGGTATAATGGTCAAAGTGATGGACTGTGGAATTCTAGTAAGCGAATTTGAACTCCAGTCATGCTATTACGTTCACTTTCGACTAAATACCCTTGGAAAAGGTAAGAACCCCCTTATGCTCCCAGCTATGGGTTAAATAGCATCTCTGCTGTTCTTCCAGAAGGATGGTATAGAACAACAATAAACAGCACTCACCTGTACAAGCCAAAAGTAACATGGCTGCCTCCTTGCTAGCCAGCTAAAGCTCAACTCTTTTATTGAAGAGTGCAGGAGCAGCATGTGGATTGGCTCACTTTACAAGAATGGACTTATCCAACACATTTGCATGAGTGGTCTCCATTCATCTACTTCTTCTCAACCAAATTACTCAGAGGGGTATTTGAACATCACTTGACTTGAGTTAACCAATATTCTACAGATGGCTTTGGCATTAAATAACCCACAAAGGTTGGTATGCTATTAAACAAAAGAAACTAAACCAAACCAATAACAAATTACTGATGAGCATTTAATTATTTTTCTATAAAATTATCTAAAACCGTATAATTGTAAGCAAACAAGGAATCATTATCAAATAGGAATAACTACTGAAACCATATTATTGCTTGGAGAATATTAGTATTAGATAAGAATACTTGAATCCATATAATTGCGTGCCAAAGATAATTATCCTTAACCTTGAATTATCATCAAGTCATGTTGTTAGCAGGGATTTCCCAGACTTTCTCTCGCCATCCGTTCTTACCAGCTATCACTCCTGGCAGGTCTTCCAAACTACACCCTGTGTCCATACAGAGCTGTTGTAGCTAAGTTCTTGCTGGTCAGCCAACATTGGCACATCTATGTGAAGGGTTCCATGGAGGATTGTCACTTTTGTATTCTACAGCCCAGCCGACTGGGCCAAAAATAGAATGAGATTTCATCTGAGCTGTTGCTGAGTCAATACAACTATATGGATGCACCCCAATGACACTAATAAATTACATGAATAAAAAGCTAGATGGGAACTATGCAACTTGTAAGTGATATTCCCCATGGCATTATGGCAAAAGTGCTGAGTTTGCAAAGTTAACCAGTTCGAACTCAAGTTGCACTGCAACATTTATTTTCAGACTAATACCCATGAGAAAGGCATGAACCCACTTATCCTCCCAGCTACGGGTTAAATATTATCCCTTCTATTCTTCTACAAGGATAGCTTTGACATTAAATAACCCATAAACATTGATCTGCCATTAAACAAACAAACCAGAACCCGCAGTAATACTCTTGAGAAAGGCATGAACCCTCTTATCTTCCCAGCCATGGGTTAAATAGTATCAATACTATTCTTCTACAAGGATAGCTTTGACATTAAATAACCCATAAAGGTTGATCTGCCATTAAACAAAGAAACCAGAACCAGCAGTAATACCCTCAAGAAAGAAATCAACCCCCTTATCCTCCTAGCTATGGGTTAAATAGTATCAAAGGTATTCTTCTACAAGGATAGCTTTGGCATTAGATAATCCATGAAGGTTGATATGCCATTAAACAAAGAAACCAAAACAAACGAGGAAGGCTTGAATGCTGCTGTAGGATGTTTCAAATTGCTACAGCAGCAGAATGCAGCAAGAAATAATTGCTGGCAAATCATTAGTATTTGATAGGAAAACTTGAAAACGTACAATTGCATGCAAACAATTATTACTGAACAGAAATAATTACTTGAAAGTATAAATTACTTGCAAAAAAGACAGATCCCAGCATTAAATAACTAAAAAAATAGTTGATATATCATAAAACCTTCAAATCAACCCTTTTTTAGGGGAAATCATTTACCAATTCAAACTTTGAGACCAAGTGGACTTTCCTGGCTGGTTTGTTATGGACGCAGGTGTTGTGTGCGTCATAAACTTTCATAACATAAATTACAGAGTGGACGTTGGCATCGTCTAAAACATCATTTTGGCAAGAAGGACTAATAAATGAAAATGTCGCAAGAAAACAGCTGGGGGAATTGACTAACCAAAATGTTGTCATACAAAGAATGACTAAAAGATAAATAAAACTAAAAAAAAAGAAAATAACTTTTAAAAAATCCTGTCATGATCATGTAAAATTTGACTATCAAAACAGTCAACCAAAATCCCAGTACCAAGTATTTGAGGACATATCTTTAGGATGCCATGATTGGAAAAGGGCCAACTGTTATGTTACCTGGCATATGGCAAATTTTAAGATTCTCATTAGTTTCTGGTTTGGTTTCTTTGTTTAATGGCATATCAACTTTTGTAGGTTATTTAATGCCAAAGCCATTCTCCTAGAAGAACAGAAGTGCTACTTTGCCCAGTCAGCTGGGGCTGTAGAATACACTGACTGCACCTCTGCAGAGGGGTTAAGCCCCACCCACAAACGAGTTTCCTGGATATGACACTAAACAATCTGATGGTGAGGTTCCAGCAGTGCTGGAGCTTTGGGGAATGCGGACTACCACTTCATTGCCATCGCTCCCAGGTCCACTCTGGCCCGCAGTGGTAGCACCTGATAGGGCCCTATCTATGGGTTAAATAGAACTAACAGCATACTTATGCTAAAATTAATTGAGTAAACTAAATTCCTTGAAATAGAAACGTTTTTGACAATTAAACCGTACTTACATTTAAACTGTGTACTTATGCTTAACTGAATTATTTGAAATAGAACTGTTTTTCGACATTAAAAGTGTATTTACACTTAACTTAAGTATTACATATAACTACTTGAATAGTTTGAAATGGAAATGTTTTGGACAATTAAATTGTATACTTATGCTAAACTGAACTGTTTTCAATAGAACAGATTATTTACATAAAAATGGATTTGGCGTTAAATAACCTACAAAGGTTGATATGCCATAAAACCAAACAAACCAAACCAAACCAGAAGTGCTACTATTTAACCCATAGCTGGGAGGATAAGAGGGTTCATACCTTTCCCAAGGGTATTTTCCCGAAAGGGAACGTAATATCGCGACTGGAGTACGAACTCGCATACTACGATCCCACAGTCCATCACTTTAACCATTACACCATGAGGACACCCACTAAGATTCTCATATCTTTCAGATATACCAAGAAAATTGACAAGTTCAATTAGGTGGAAAATATGGACCAGCAAACAGAATATTGTATGAAATTCACCAAGAGTTGCACTCAACCTTGTGATAGGAATTCAACTACAGTCACCCACACTTCAGTTCAAGGAATGTTACAGTCATATAACATCAAGTATTCCTATCAAATACGAATAATTCTAAAAACAGATTTATTTGACCAATACAATACACTTTGTTGAAAAATGGAAGCTGTCGAGAATCAAGAAGAAAAAATTAAAGTTTATGCAACTTCCCACCAAGTCAGATTTGATTTGAAGTCATTTTATGAAAGTAAAGTAAAATTGGCAATCGTAGTCAAGGGTGACCTAAAGGCTCCCTTCTTTGATAGCTACTACACAATCATTACTGAAACCTCACCATCAGATTGTTTAGTGTCATATCCAGGACACCTATTTGGGGGAGGGTGTTAGCCCTCTGTAGAAGTGCAGTCGGTGTATTCTAGTGCCCCAGCCAACTGGACAAAAAGTTGTTGTTATGAGAAGTATCAATTAGATTTCATTCTGAACTGAACGAATATTTTATCATAAGTATTATGGGCTGGAGAAGAAGCTAGACGGCAATTACACAAGAATGCTATGAGCAATATTAAACAAGTCCTGGTGGCAACACCCCACATGGCACCAGCTATACGGCCACCTGCATCCCATCATGAAAAGTATCCAAGTTAGACGAACCAGACATGCAGGACACTGCTGGAGAAGCAGGGACAAGCTCATAAGTGATGTACTCTTATGGACCCCCACATATGGCCAAGCAAAAGCAGGATGACCTGCTCGAACATACATACAGCAGCTATGTGAGGATACGGGATGTAGCCCTGAAGACCTGCCAGAGGCAATGAACGACAGGGAGAAGTGGCGAGAGAGGGTCAGGGATATCTGTGCTATGATGATGATGATGATTATGGATTATAAATTACATAACATTCCTATTTCTACACTAGCGTAATTTTCATCTCTTATGACTGAGTATTTACATATGATTCACAGCTCATTTGGCTGAGGTGATAGAATACACTGACTGCATCTCGACAGTGAAGTAAGACTCCACTTCCCAATGAGTGTCCTGCATATGACACTCAACCATCTGATAGTGAAACTGCAGTCCTGGAGCTTAGGGGAATGTGGAGTACCCTTTCAATGTATTACTCCCAGGCCCACTCTGACCTCGAGAGATCATATTTGCTAGGCTCCCATATATGGGTCTAATAGAATTATTAGTGTTAAATAGCAATGCATTGAACCGTTTAGCTGCAAACAAATCACTGATGTTAAATTGAATTATTAGTATTTCATTGCAATACCTGAAATCATTTAAGTGTGTGCAAAAAAATAAGCTCAGGATCGTTTTCAAATAACCTTATGTTATATAAGATATGCCATGGAATTTCAGTTTATTCCTAGTGACCCCATGTGCTTTGGCAAGCAGTCACATTTTGATTAGCAAACAGCAGTGGGAAAAGGACACTTGGGTACAAAAGGTGTGTAACCGGAAGAAGACCATGTGATGAGAACCACGTGGTCAGATTTAGACAGAGTGCAGAAAATCTCAGTTGAGCATGGGACTCACAGCCAATCAGATGTGTCTCAACTTACAAAGGTGGGGGAAGCGTTGGCACCCCCTGGCTTCCGAAAGAAGATATGGGAAGAAGTCCTTTCTCTGACTATATGTCTCTCCATCTATCTCTCAACTAACAACTAACTGATGGGCCCTTTTTCGAAAATAAAATGAGAGATATTTTTATAAAGAAGTGTTTCTTTCGTTCATTATCTTTGATTATGTTTCCGCTTGTATTTGTACGTGGGTATACAACACTTACCTATAAACTATTCATTTACAAATCATGTAAATTAGATAAACGTATAAACAGGATTTGACATTAAATAACCCGCAAGGATTGAAATGCCATAAAATGCAACCAACCAACCAACATATGGTTCTGAACTTCTGCTCATCTATGGGTTTGAAGTGGCATCAGTTGTCTTGGAAATATGAGAATGCAGGAGCACAGGTCAGCAGGAATCTTAATCAAATAAAATGAGAAAAAAAGGGAGAGTCTTGAACTAACATGGTGGACTGTGATATTGTAATAAGCGAGTGCAAACTCCGGTCATGCTATTGCATTCCCTTTTGGACCAATACCCTTGGAAAAAGTTTAAAACATCTAATCTCCTCTGACCGTACTTCTACAATGATAGCTTTTGCATTAGATAACCCACAAAAGTTAATGTGCCATTAAGCAAGGAAATCAAGCCAAATGAGTCAACAGAATTAAGAAGGAAGGACAGAAAGAAAGAGAAAATAAATTTTAATTAAAGAGAAACTGTAAAAGAAAGAAAAGATGCAAAATGACAATAACGAGAAGTATGAAATTCAACTTTAGCTGCATACCATCTTGTTTTTGAAATTCGACTTCAGTCATCCACACCATGGCTCTAGGAACATGGCTATAGTCAAACATGACAGTGAAAGCTTTTAAAGTAACGTTTTTTAAAACAGTCATCATTTGCCAGAAAATGTGAGCTGTCGAAAATTGGGGAGAAAATAAAAGCTATTTCAGAACGCACCTTTTGTTGGCAATATAAATGGAAGAATCACAAATGTTATGTTACCTGGCGTATGACAAATTTTATGATTCTTGTTCCCCTTTCAGATCTACAAATGGCAGTTTCTAGGAAAACAAGAGATGCCATGCTGATTGTTTGGTTTGGTTTCTTTGTTTAATAGCATATCAACCTTTGTGGGTTATTTAATGCCAAAGCCATTCTCCTAGATGAACAGTGGTGGTACTATTTAACCCATAGCTGGGAGGATAAGAGGGTTCATACCTTTCCCAAGGGTATTTGCCCAAAGGGAATGTAATATCGCAACTGGAGTACAAACTTGCTTACTATAATCTCGCAGTCCATTGCTTCAACTATTAACACCACCAGGACACCCCCCCCATACTGATGGTATAAGCTGCTAACTAATTAGTTTCCCGAAAGTAACCAGGTCTTTTGTATTCAAGGTTTGGTTTGGTTTGGTTTGGTGGGTTTTATGGCATATCAACCTTGGTAGGTTATTTAACGCCAAATCCATTTTTATGTGAATAATTTGTTCTATTTAAAACAATTCAGTTTAGCATAAGTATACAGTTTAATTGTCAAAAACATTTATTTCAAACTATTCAAGAAGTTATATGTAACAATTCAGTTAAGTGTAAATACAATTTTAATGTCGAAAAACAGTTCTTTTTGAAGTAATTCAGTTAAGCATAAGCACGCAGTTTAAATGTAAGTACGGTTTAATTGTCAAAAACATTCCTATTTCCAACTATTCAGTTTACTCAAACAATTCAGTTTAGCATAAGTATGCTGTTAGTTCTATTTAACCCATAGATAGGGCCCTATCAGGTGCTACCACTCCAGGTCAGAGTGGACCTGGGAGCAATGGTAATGAAGGGGTACTCTGCATTCCCCAAAGCTCCAGCATTGTTGGAACCTCACCATCAGATTGTTTAGTGTCATATCAAGGACACTTGTTGGGGTGGGGGGGTCTTACTCCTCTGCAGAGAAGCAGTTGGTGTATTCTACAGCCCCAGCCGACTGGGCAATTTTATATTCAAGATCAGGATGAAGCTGGAGGGCTCCAGTGAGGAATTGTCACCCTTGGCTGGGAGAATTAAATTTCCTAAACGGTCAGACATCATAATGACAGCTTAGTTTGTCCAGCAGGTTCTAAACATAATGAATAATGTATTCCTTAAATTCAATTTTATACTTTTTGGCCTTATGCCATACTAAATTCATTAAATGAAAATGAAATTCTGTCGCTAAAAGTAAAATTGTATAAATGATATACAAGTGATGCACTTATTTCTAGACTGCTACATATTTGTAGATTTACAGGCAAAGTTTTACTGTCGCAGAGTTTGGTATTAAATAATACTTAATGATATCCATTTTGCTTTGCTTTGGTTTTATGGCATATCAACTTTTGTAGGTTATTTCATGCTAAATCATCCTTATATATATATATATATATATATATATATATATATATATCAAATATATAGAATTTGGTTTGGTTGGGCTTTATGGCATATCATCCATTGTAGGTTATTTAATGCCAAATCCTCTTTATACACATATATTAAATATATATGATTTGGTTTGCTTTGGTTTTATGGCATATCAACCATTGTAGGTTATTTAATGCCAAATCCTATTTGTACATATATATTAATATATATGATTTGGTTTGGTTGGGTTTCACGGCATATCAACTATAGTACGTTATTCAGTGCCAAATCCTCTTTATACGTATATATCAAATATATATGATTTGGTTTGCTTTGGTTTTATGGCATATCAACCATTGTAGGTTATTTAATGCCTAATCCTCTTTATACATATATATTAAATATATATAATTTGGTTTGCTCAGGTTTTATGGCATATCAACCATTGTAGGTTATTTAAGGCTAAATCCTCTTTATAATAAGTAAAGTTGGCGACCTTAGTTGAGGGTGACCTGAAGGCTCCCTTTTCAATAGCTACCACACCAAGGTGTAGGGGAGGGCTCTACTCCTTTCCCTTGATTGCTCCACTTTACCTTTGATCCTTAACTTATAATGCTAAGTGTTAAGCAAGGTGGAATCAAGTACAATTTTTTGAGTCTTTGGTATGACACGACCTGGGATTGAACTCCAGTCTCCTGGACCATAGGCGAACACTCTACCCATTAGACCAATGCCCCTTAAATCCTCTTTATACATATATATTAGATATATATGATTTGGTTTGCTTTGGTTTTATGGCATATCAACCATTCTATGTTATTCAGTGCCAAATCCTGTTTATATATATATATATATATATATATATATATATATATATTGCATATGTGATTTATAAATACATTTTGTGGATTTGTTTAATGATCAAACAGTTCTATTTCAAACAATTCAATTTTACCATAAGTCAACAAAGTTAAATGCTTCCAATTATAGCTATGTATAACTAACAATTCAATTAAACATTGTAATTTGTTTACGTTCAGTTAAATGATCAAACAGTTCTAAATTAAACAATTCAATTTAAGTCATTTGTTTGCACTTAGTTTAGATATCAAACAGTTCTCTTTAACCCAAAGATAAGATCCTATCAACTGCTACCAATCCAAGCCAGAGTGGATCTGGGAGTGATTGCAATGAATTGCAGCATTACTAGAGCATCATGATCAGATTTTTTTGTCATATCCAGGACCCTTGTTAGAGGGGAATCTTACCCCTTTGCAGAGATGCAGAAGATGTATTCTACAGCCCCAGCTGAATTGACTTAATATCCATTTTGTTAATATAATTTTCAAGTAGATATAATAAAATTGTAGAATGTTTGATTTAAAAGAAAGTTACCATTCTATAAAAAATTCTACATCTTTCTATTTTAAGTAAAGGAAGTATATTTTAAATTGAATTACCATGACTAGAAAACCCAGCAAACTCTCACGCACGACATACAGAAACGCTGAACAGCTGTTTCGACCTTATAAGGTCTCATCAGCAGTGTATACCATGATCTCTACCACTGGAGATCAAACCAGTGACCACAGATTGCAGAGCCAAAACTCTATAACTGAGCCACTGTTCATATCGCACACAAGTGATGCCAAATCAACTAGTCATGGTAATTGCGTGGCCAATTAACCTGAATGTATCTTGCAAGTTACATCCGTACTCTTTACAGAGGACACAGTCACCTCCAGGGCCATGTCTTCCCAAGAGGATTAGAAATATGCATCCTCATAGTTATTATGACCTCAAAGGCAAGGATATAGATCTACATTTTTCTTTTTTAAGTAGAGAAATTATATTGTGAATTGAAAAAATTGTTTGCGATTTACTTACCTATGGACAATACTTTCTCTCTGTCTCTCTCCATTTACATATATATATATATATATATAAGTGCCCGTGGTGTAATGGTCATCATTGTAGGAAATGGAGACAGTGATATGAGTTTGTAGCAGAAAGAAACTTTTATTTTTGTTTGGCACGTAACTTAATTTGACCATTAGAGTTGCCGAACATTTTTACCCCATCAGGATGACCTAAAAACTGAAGAAAGTCCGTGAAATGCTCACTCCCTCAGAAATCCTCAATGGGAACGGACGTCTATTTGTCTGTTCCTGAATAGCAGTAGCAGCATCATACACTATGAGGAGAGCCATCTAGACCAAGGGATTCTAGTTAAAAACAAATTTGACGATACACTCTACAAACTTCCTACCTTCTTTCCTTCCTACTAGACCTTGCAGCATACCAGCGTAAACACCTTTACTTCATGTTGCTATTAAAACCTTGATACAAAACCTAATGACATCTTCGTTCTTTTCCACTAACTTTATCTTCCATCAACATTTAGTGAGGGGATAACAACCAAGAAAATACCAACGCTACCAATGAAATACCAATGGTACCAACGAAAGACCAATGCAACCAATGTAATACCAACAAAACCAACTTAAACCTTAAGCCAAAAACCCAATAATAATAATGATAATGTTATCTCCATCACTATAAATGGTGACCTTCCGACTTGTGAGAACACGCAACCACATAAAAAAACCAAATTAAATATACCATTACAAAATGGAAATTAGATATCAAAACACAATATCTCCTCCTACAAAATGGTGACCCTGACGTGATTTGAACAAGCAACCTTCTAAGAGGCTCATTTCATTTCACATAGCACTCATACCCTTGGAAAAAGTATGAATCCAATTATTCTCCATCCAGCAATAGGTAAATAGTAGGGCAGACTGAGTTCTTTAGCCTTGCTTAGGCAACCAGTCTAAGAGAAGAAAATTCTGAATTCAAACCTGTTAAACTCTGTTTGAAAAATTGATCTTGTGTCACATTCTATTGGGATGGAGATGTTTTTACATTTTATATATATATATATATATATATATATATAAATATTCAGAGGATGTATATTTTATGAATGATAATGAGCCATTTTTCATTTAAAAAACAAAACGAAAAGCATCTTCAGGTCAGATATATTAGATGTTACATGTTTCATCTGAAAAGTATTTTCAAATGAAAAAGTCTAAACATTACAGTTTTGATTCGACTGACATTGCTCTTACATTTAGAAGTAAAAAAAAATAGCTTAGTAAATGAAAATGAAATCCTTTAACTAAAAATAAAATTGTGCATATATATATATATAGGGGGGTTGGGGGAGAGCTTGGAAGAAATCCCATTCTTTTTTAATCTGAGTGATCAGATTTCCATATGATTGATAACCTGTCATTTGAAGTTGGAGCCTTCCCTAGATATATGTTGATATTAATCTTTGGAGGAGGTCTTCTAAGCCAAATTTTCACCTTTCCTCATAGAAAGAGTTATTTCTACAAGGGCTATTTCGAAAACTGTTAAGAAAATCAGGAACGGAAACTTGCTAGTCGAGGTGGACAATCAGAGACAAGCAGAAAGCATATTAAAAATGAAAACTTTTTATACGACGAAATGCAGAGCCTACTCGCCTGAGAAACTCAATACCTCCAAAGGAGTTATCATGAGTAGGGAGTTGGCATAGAGGAGATGGCATCAGTCCTTGGAAAACAGGGAGTTACAAATATAAGAGGAATCTCCATTAGAAAAGGCGAAGAATGAATCTAGACCAACACTTCTATCCTGACATTTAATCCGCCCAGTACTCCCAAGGAAGTGAAAATCGGCTATTGTCTTGAAAGAGTTGAGCAGTATGTCCCAGGACCTCTGAGGTGCTTTAAATGCCAAAAATAGGGACACCACAGGGAAGCCTGTAGAGTATGACAGATGTGTGCCAAATGTGGTGAAAAGGACCCGGTCTACTTAGAGAAAGATTGCTTGAAGCAAAGTCAATGTGCAAACTGCTGACACCATCACCCGACTTACGTAAGATCTTGTGATGTTTACAAAAAAGAAAAGGAAATACTTGAGGTGAAACACAAGAGGAAAGTGTCCTTCCTGGAAGTAACGAAAATTATAAGGTGCTTCATGGGAGAAAACAGCTACACCTCTGTTGCACAGAGGGCGGATACAACCAATGAAGACAACAAAAATTAGAACACTCGTGGAGAAATTGATCCAGTTGGAAGTGAATGATTGGCCAATGTCTCAGGAGCACCTGAACAAACTACACTCAGCCAAATTTTATCAAGCACCAGCTTGAAATCATTTAACTTTGAAGGAAAATGAGCTCTGGTTTGTTTAAAAATACTATTACAAAAATGTTCGCAAATCATATGTATTTGATATATAAATCTAAACAGGATTTTTACTTGAACGATTTGCAAAGTTTGATATGACATAAAACCAAACCAACTTACAAAGAACTGTTTTTGACATTTGAACTGCGTGCTTATGTTCAACTAAATTGTCTGAAATAGAATTGTTTTTACATTTTTCTGAGTGTCAACAAAAACTGTACTTATGCTTAACTGTACTATTTGAAATATAACTGTTTATATGTATAAAACATAGATCTGGCATTGAATAACCAGAAATGGTTGATATGCCATCAAACCAAACCAGTCAAAGTGGAGATAGTTCCTTCTTGGAAAAACAAAGAAAGTGTTTCATTTGCATTCACATCGAGGCCTATAGTTAGCAGCTCATGCCACAAGTATGGCATGTCTTGATTTCCTGGAAGCTGGCATGTTAATGTTCTTCGTACATCTAAAAGAGAAATGAAAATCTGAAAATTTGGCATATGTCAGAGGACATATTTGACCATCCTTCATTTATGGCCAGTTAAAGGTGTGTTACAGAGAGGTAAGACCCTCCCCCCCCACCACCACTACCAAAAGGGGTATCCTGAGAATAATGCTAAACTGCAGATGGTATTGAGATTCCAGTTCTTGAGCTCTTGGGAGTGTTGAGCTTTCTTTCACGCTTATTACTTCGAGGGACATTCTGACCCAGAGGGGAAATACTTGCTAGAGTCCTATCTGTGGGTCAAACTGATCGATCAGAAAATTAGTTATGCAGAAATATTTAAATGCATATAATTGTGTATACATTATTAGTATTAGATAAGAATATTTGAAACCATAACTGTGTGCAAACAAATGATTATTAAATAGGAAAGAGGTGCCCGTGGTGTAATGGTTATCGTCATAGGAAATGGACACGACGGCACAAGTTCAAATTCTGGACGAGACCGATTACATTTCACATAGCACTAATACCCTTGGGAAAGGTATGAATCCAATTACTCTCCCTCCAGCTATGGGTAAATAGTAGGGCAGACTGGATTCTTAAGCCTTGGTGAGGCAACTAGTCTAGGAGAAGGAAAACTCTGAATTCAAACTTGTTAAACCCCGCTTAAAAATTGACCTTGTGTCATATCCTGCCCAAGCGGAGGGGTTGGGTAAATATGGATTATTAAATAGGAAAAGTTATTAAAGCAACAAAATTGTTAGGAAATTATTTGAATTAAATAAGAATACTTGAAATGCCATACTATGCATAAAATAATTGTATCAAATATAGTTGCTTGAAGCTATAATTATTTATGAATAATGATAAGTCATCATCATCATCATATCGTGCTGGCAGCACGGATATCCCTGACCCTCTCTCGCCACTCCTCCCTATCGTTCATCGCCCTAGGTAGGTCTTCAGGACAACAACCCGTATCCTCACATAGCTGCTGAATGTACGTTCGTGCTGGTCGTCCTGCTTTTGCGCGGCCGTGTGTGGGGATCCATAAGAGTACATCTCTTATGAGTTCATCTCTGCTTCTCCAGCAATGTCCTGCATGTCTGGTTCGCCTAACTTGAATAGATTTCGTGATAGGGGGCAGGTGGCCGTACAGTTGGTGTCTTGTGGGGTGTTGCTGCCAGGACTTGTTGAGGATTGCACGCAGCATTCTTGTGTAATTGCCATCTAGTTTCTTCTCCAGCCGTTTTGTTAGCGTCCATGCCGACTACGCCGATGACATAGCGATACTGGCAAATACACCTGACCAAGCCGAAACACTTCTGCATAGCCTGGAACGAGCAGCAGCAAGCATAGGCCTCCATGTTAATCCACACAAAACGGAATATATGTGCTATAACCAAACAGGGGACATCTCCACTCTAGAAGGAACCCCTCTTAAACTAGTAGACAAATTCACGTACCTAGGAAGCAGCGTCGAATCAACCGAAAAGGACATCGAAACGAGGTTAACGAAAGCATGGACAGCTATCAATAGGCTATCGACTATATGGAAATCAGACCTAACCGATAAAATGAAACGCAGTTTCTTCCAGGCAGCGGTCACATCGATACTGCTATATAATGATAAGTAATATCTTGAAAAAAGTGACTTTGGTATTAAATATGTTTAACATGCCACAAAACCAACTAACCAACCAACCCTAATAATAATTCTTATATAATAGGTATGATACTCTGAATAATTAAGCTGTTTTCATCATCATCATGTAATGCCGCTAGCATGGATAACCCTGACCCGCTCTTGCCACTTCTTCCTATTGTTGATCGCCTCTGGTAGGTCTTCAGGGCTACATCCCATATCCTCAAATAGCTGCTGTACATATGTTTGAGCTGGTCCTGCTTTTGCATGTCTGGTTCGTCTAGCTTGGATAGTTTTTGTGATGGGAGGCAGGTGGCCGTATAATTGGTGCCTTGTGGGGTGTTGCAACCAGGACTTGTTCAATATTGTTCGCAACATTCTTGTGTAATTGCTGTCTAGCTTCTTCTCCAGCCATTTTGTTAGCGTCCAAGTAATGCATCCATACAGCAGCGGTTTGGTCTGATTTCCATATGATCGATAGCTTATCGATAGCTGTCCTTGCCTTCGTTAGCCGTGTGTAACTCCTATATATTTCAGGAACTTGTAGCATAAAACCATCATTGAAAACAGATCCAGCAACTTAATTGTTTCTTTGTTTGTTTGGGCTTTATGGCATATCAACCTTTGTACGTTATTCAATGCCAAATACAAATAAACAGCTCTATTTCAAACAATTCAGTTTAGTACACAGTTTAATTGTCAAAAAAATTTCTATTTCAAGCTGTTCAGTTTCATCAAACAGTTCTAATTCAAACAATTCAGTTTAGTGTAGGTACAGTTTCAATGTCAAAAACAGTTCTATTTCAAACAATTCACTTTAGCATACAAAAATAGTTCTATTTCAAACAATTCAGTTTCGCATAAGTACACAGTTTAAATGTCAAAACAGTCCTATTTCAATCAGTACAGTTTAGTTCTATTTGACCCATAGATAGGATCCAATCAGGTGGTACCACTCCTGGCCAGAGTGGATCTGGGAGTGATGGCAATGAAGAGGTACTCCGCATTCCCTTAAGCTCCAGAATTACTGGAACCTCATGATCAGATTGTTTGGTGTCATATCCAGGGCACTTGTTGTGGGGAAAGGTATGAATCAAACAATTCTCCCCTCACAATTATAGATAAATAGTAGGGCAGACTTGGCTCTTTAACCATGGTATGACAACTAGTCTAAGAGGAGGAAAATTCTAAATTCGAACCAACTGTAAGTAAGTTGGTGACCGTAGTTGAGGGTGACCCAAAGACCCCATTTTTCAATAGCTCCTATACCAAGGTGTAGTGGAAGGTGGTACTTGACCTTGTGTCACATCCTGCTTGTAGGGGAGGGGTTGATTAAACAGAACTTTCTAAAAACGGATGAAGTTTTTAGAAAGTTTTATAATTTTAGCTAAGTCAAGTTTATCGGCTAGATTGTTCTGAATAACTAAAATGGTTACCCATTCAGAAATGACCATGCCTAGCATGGCTGAAGTGATTTGAAAAGTTGAATAAAATGTACGAAACTAATCTCTTAAAGAAATCCACATCACTTTGAACTTTAAACTTCAAATTTTTGCTCTGGCAAACTGAGGAGAAATGTAATTTCTGATTCGTTTTTATGTGCTGCCAAATACTTTGTGGATTTTCTCCTATGATAATTCATGAATGAGTTCCAAGGGAGGTAAATCAGTTTGATTCAACTTGAATTTTTATATCAAAGCATATACTTCAAAGCTTAGCATTTAGCAACTTTTTAATTTTTAGTTTAATTTTTTTTTTCTTTTTTGTATTTAGTCAAAGATTTGTTGTTAATCTTTTGATGGGGATGGATGGAAGAAGTCGCAAGCCAAAAAAAAAAAAAACGAAAAATCATTACCAAAAGTTGGAAATCAGTTTTAGAAAAATTTTTCATATTTTCAATAGGAGATTTATTTTCCTTCCTCTGCTTTGCTTTGATGTAAAAAAAAAAAAAAAAAAAAAATTTCATCCGGTCTGAACGATCTTAATAAGGGAATGAACGGAAGAGATATTTTGTGTCATCTAGAGAGTGTGAAAAACCTGTTCTCATCAAAATCTTGTCGTCTTTCATTGGAAACTTTTCACTGTGTTAGTAACCACATTTCAAGTCGCCTAAGTTCGCAAAGATTAGAACATAGAAAGATGCCTCATGACAAAGATCAGATCTGTGCACTCTTGGACAAGTTAAATCTTTAGGAGTTCTACTAGTAAACAAATAAAAGATAGTGAAAGATTTTCTTTAAGTGTTGATGCTTTTCTTTTCTGAAAAATGTTAATTTTGAAAAATAGAATTCTTATGTTTTCTTTCAGAAAGAATGGTTTGATCTTCCATGTAGATTATCTTAAGGAATGGGAAATTTTTTAGGTTTAAGGATGAAAACAAAATATCTTGTATGGGAATATTCAAGGTTCAATACTTTGATATTGTGAAGTAAAGAAACTATAAAATTATTTTATATATATATATATATATATACACACATACATTTAAATGTATATATATATATATATAAGTAAAGTAAAGTTAGCGACCATAGTCGAGGGTGACCCGAAGGCTCCCTTTTCGATAGCTACTACACCAAGGTGTAGGGGAGGGCGCTACTCCATTCCCTGGATTGCTCCACTTTACCCTTGAACCGTACCTTATAATGCTGAGTGTTAAGCAAGGTGGTATCAAGTTCCATTTTTAAAGTCTTTGGTATGACTCGACCTGGGATTGAACCCAGGTCTCCCGGGCCATTGGCGAACACTCTAACCGCTGGGCCAATGAAACCGGTTGTTAAATAATAGATTTGCTAAATCTTTTATTTGGCATGAAGTGAGATTATCTAAACATAATCAAACCATTGTACTCAAAAAGAAATGGTTGGATCAAGCTGAGGTCAACTGAACTTGATTGATGTTTTGTAACTCTTGGGGTCAGTTGAGAGAGATCTTGGCTTTCGTTCGGGGATTTAAAAGTCATGTGACAATGAATTCTAGAAGTTAGATTTTAACTTTGAATTAGTTAGCCAAAAGTGGCTGAAGCTCACAGATCTGTAAAATATTGTAAGATTGATATTTTCCAATAATATTCAAAGGAAAACTTCCAGGTCGTACAACTAGTTCAGAAAAAGATGTCTGAATTTAAATGAAATCTGTGCACACAAATACAAAATACTTCATGAGTTTTCTGTCCAATGAAGATATATCTCAGAATAAAAAGGTATGAAGATAGAAAAGCATAGAAAAGTAAGGAATCCCATCCAAGAAAGATGGAGCAGCAAAGAGAAAAAGAAAGGAAGAGAACAACTAGACAACATTAGAGTGAATTAAAAATTATGCAATATTAATTGAAGCTAAAAATTTTTACTAAGGATTATTATTATTAGTTACATGAAAGCATAAAACTGTGTGCCAATTATTTGTATTAAGAATAGTTACTTGAAGCTCTAATTGTTTACTAAGGATTATTATTATTAGTTACTTGAAAGCATATAACTGTGAGTCAATTATTTGTATTAAGAATAGTTACGTGAAGCTATAATTGTTTACTAAGGATTATTATTATTAGTTACTTGAAAGCATATAACGGTGTGCCAATTATTTGTATTAAGAATAGTTACTTGAAGCTCTAATTGTTTACTAAGGATTATTATTATTAGTTACTTGAAAGCATATAACTGTGAGTCAATTACTTGTATTAAGAATAGTTACGTGAAGCTATAATTGTTTACTAAGGATTATTATTATTAGTTACTTGAAAGCATATAACGGTGTGCCAATTATTTGTATTAAGAATAGTTACTTGTAGCTATAATTGTTTACTAAGGATTATTATTATTATTACTTACTTGAAAGCATAAAACTGTGTGCCAATTATTTGTATTAAGAATAGTTACTTGAAGCCATAACTATTAACAAAAGATTATTCCTATATTTTCCTTAGAACTATATAATTGCTTGAAATACTTAAAACCTGTATAGTTGCGCGCAAGTTATTTGTATTCGATAGGAGTACTTGAAACCACATAATTGTTTACAAATGATTATTATCTTAAATTACATGAAAATATTTAATTGCTTGAAAAAAGACTGATTTGAACTTGAAATAATTCAACAAGAGTTGGCATGCCCTAAAACTAACCAACCAACCAACAATATGGAGTTGACATCAGAAATCATTCTAGATGACAAGAAATGAAGACCCATTAATCTCCTAAGTTGGAATTCATGCGTGATGCTCGTTAGCAGTGAGTAAACACTCATTTGTGTAGAAAGTAATGCTATGACATGAGCGAGATTATATGGACATTGAGGCATTCCATTGCTCTCAAGTGGCAAAGTCCATTCTCTGGACAGTGATTGGTTGTTGATCCAGTGAATGGGTATATTAGTGTGTGTATACACTGACTTGCTTAATATATTACAGGTTTGGTATTGGGTTACCAACCATTTTACTTTTTGTCTGCCAGCTGTGGCTGTTGAATCGGAAAGTGCTGTTCTTGTTGTTTGTTCTGCACGTTAGAGTAGTGACTTTTACATCCTGTTCTAAACATTGGCAACAATTAATATATCTGAATATTCTATTTTCATTCATGTATATACATTGTTGCTGATGCTTACAAGAGATTTTTTACATTTATTTACATGATACTAAGTATTCCTATCAAATACAAATAATTTGCACATACTTATATTGTTTCAAGTAATTGTTTCTATTCAATAAAGGTATTTGTTTTCACACAGTTATATGGTTTCAAGAAACTTATATTATTCTTTAATAGATAATTATAACTTCAAGTCCTTATAATATCAAATTATATGCAGTTGTATTGTTTCAAGTATTCCTATCTAATACAAATAATTTTTAAACTGTGGCCCAGTTGGCTGGGGCTATAGAATACACCGACTGCAACTCTGCAGAGAAGTAAGACTCCTTCAATGAGTGTCCTAGATGGCCCAGTCGGCTATGGCTGCAGAATACACCAACTGCATCTGTGTAGAGGGGTAAGACTCGTCCAATGGGTGTCCTAGTCATGATACTAAATAATCTGATTGGGAGGTTCCAGTTATGCTGGAGTTTTGGGAAATGCTGAGTACCCCTTCACTGCCATTGCTCCCAGATCCACTCTGGCCTGGTGTGGTAGCACCTAACAGGGTCCTATCTAAGGGTTAAACAGAACTAAACGGCATATTTATGCTAAACTGAATTGTTTGAAATAGAACTGTGTTGATATCTAAACTGTATACTTATGCTAAACTGAATTGTTTGAAAAAGATTTGTTTATATGTATAAAAATGGATTTGGCATTAAATAACCTTCAATGGTTGATGTGCCATAAAACCAAATCAAACCAAACTAAACTAAACTTTTAAACAGATCTATTTGATCCGTAAATGGGACAAAAAAGGTTCTACTACCCAGAGTCAGAGTGGACCTAGGAGTAATGGAAATGAAAGGGGCTCTTGTTTAGAAAATAAGAAAGCCAGAAGCTAAATAACATAATGTAATGATAAAGAAGAAATTAAAAAAATAAAAAATATCTCTAGATCTGAAGCCTCTCCAACCAGATACAGTTTAGTGTCATACCCAGGATAACCCCTTTTTTTGGAGGGTGAAAAAAATTGTTTGAGGCATAATTATATGTATATATATATGTGTGTGTGTGTGTGTGTGTTAGGCAGAAAAATATTTAAATCCTTGAGGGAAAAAAAAATGGAATCAAATATTAACCCTAATCTGATCTTGGCTATAAACAGAAGATCAGAAAAAGGATTTCATCTTCTTCCGATTACCAAATCAAACAAATAAATCTCCCCCCTTTTATTTTTTCCATTAAATTTTTCATTTTTCTTTTCCTCTTTCAGACTTAACGGCCTCACATCTTTCCGAAATGGCATAAGGATAAAAATTAGACAAAGCCGAGGTTCACAAAGTTATTTTAACCTGGTTATCCTATCTAACCAAACCAATTCTGTAATGAAACACATGCAAGAAATTATAGTTCAATGTCTGAGAGGCACATCCCTTCATGCCAGTCCGCAGAGTCCTTTGTTCAATTACATGCCAAAATCAAATGCATCTCATTCCTCTCTGTCAGCTGTCGTGAATTTCAAATTTTTTATTTTATTTCTTTATAAATGCATCACGTTGATTTAGCTTCTGGCTTTCTTATTTTCTCAACAAGATTAAATTGCACATTTCTATCGAGCTACAGATGTATTTGTCTAGTTAGCTTTTTCTTCTTTAGTTCTTTTTTTTTTTTGTTGCATTTGTTTTTTTTTTTTTGTTTTTTTTTGGCCTTTCTTTCTTCGTCTACCTATTTAGCTGTTAAAACCTCCAGAGCCAAAAGACAGACTATTACAGTAAAATAGAAATCGTAATAATAGCTATAAAGTCTCTTCTTTTCAGAGGACAAATGGATCTTTTATCAATTTAGCACTGAAATATAGGGCCAATAGATTGACCTAGTTATATTGAAAAGAGTAATCTAACAGCCTTTCTCAGACTGTTATATCAATAGAATCTAATCTTGGGTGTATTTCGGTGCGTATTTATATAAATGTACAACCATATATAAATACATAAGTGTGATCATTTCGATATATATTTATGAAGATTAGATTTCTGGACTTTAGTCAATGTCTCTTGCCCCCTCTGGATTTTTATATATCATCATCAAGTTTTGCTTATATAGCACAAAGTTCTTTGATTCACTCTCACCATCCGTCCCTATTGGCCATTGCTTCTGGCGGGTTCTTTAGACAGTATCCAGTGTTAACAGTTACATATATTTGAGTGTGTGTGTGTGTGTGTGTGTGTTAGGCAGAAAAATATTTAAATCCTTGAGGGGAAAAAAATGGAATCAAATATTAACCCTAATCTGATCTTGGCTATAAACAGAAGATCCATCTATTTTTAGAACTTTAAGCCCAAGGCAGAAACAGGAAACATGTTTTTGCTGAATATTGTACGATTGTATTTTTTGTTTTATTGAATAAGCACAAACAAATACGAAAAGTTTGTTTGTAAGCATATTTGAAATTATTTTCTTTGGTTTCTTTGTTTAATGGCACATCAACCTTCATGGGTTATTTAATACCTATATCATCCTCATAGAAGAATAGCAGTGATATTATTTAACCCAAAGCTGAGGGGTAAGGAGGTTCATACCTTTCTCAAAGGTATTTGTCTAAAAGTGAATGTAATATCATGACTGGAGTTTGAATTCACTTACTTTGAGGTCACAGTAACTTTTGGAGAAAATTTCAAAAAAGAACAATTTTATAAATATGATTTTGACTGTTTTTCATCTGCTGGTCAGATTTTCCTTTGTTCCAACTTAAAAAGTTAAAACTATATACAGAAGGTAAGAATTGTAGATTGTTTGTCTGTTTGTTAGTTTGTGTTTTATGGCATATCAACTTTTGTATGTTATTTAATGCTAAATCCATTTTTACACAAATAAACAGTTCTATTTCAAACAATTCAATTTAGCATAAGTTCAGGGGTTTAATTGTCAAAGACATTTCTATTTCAAGGTATTCAGTGTAGTCAAACAGTTCTAATTCAAACAAATCAGTTTAGTATAAGTATAGTTTTTGTTTGCACACAGATAATGTCAAAACAATTCTATTTCAAATAATTCAGTTTAGCATTCAAAACCAGCTTCAGTTCAAATAATTTAGTTTAGCATAAGTACGCAGTTTGAATGTAAAAATACTTCTATTTCAAGCAATTCAGTTTAGCCTAAGTACACATTTTATTTCTATTTGACCTGTGGCTCAGAGGCTATCACTTCAGGCCAGGTTGAACTTGGAAGTGATGGCAATGAAAAGGTGCTTCACATTCTCCAAAGCTTCAGCATTACAGGAACCTCACCATCAGATTCTTCAGTGTCATATCTTGGACACTCGTTGGGTGGGTTACCTCTCTGCAGATATATAGTCGTGTATTCTACAGCTTATGTGGGGGGGGATGATTGATTTTAACAGCATGTCAATCTGACTAGGATTATTTTATGCCTTGAGGTTAGAGAATTGCATTCATTGTATGTTCATACTTGCTTTTTTGTGTCATTGATTCTTATTTTTATTTATATTTTTTTTCACACACAGGTTAATCAAATTTGAACAATTTAAAGCAGGTATATATAATCATAGATAGATCCTAACAGGTACAACCTTTCGAGGTCAGAGTTGAACCTGGGAGTAATAACAATGAAGTGGTTAGTTGACACTCTCAAGAGCTCCAGAACTAGAGTCTGACCATCAGATGCAGTTAAGTATCACACTCCTTTTGAGTGGAGTACCCCTATGAAGGGGATACTCTTAGTGTATTTTAAGTCCCACCAGTAAGGCATAGTTGTGTGTATGATTTCAGAGAAACTTAGAGGGAATTGTCAAAAACAAATGTAATATATAGGTCCAAAAATATACGACCAAGATATGAATACGTGAAATAAACATATTCATACGGATACGGAAATGTTCACAAATGTTTATAAACAAAGAGGAATCCAAAAAGCACTCAAAATTGGTTCAGGTACGAAACTTTTATTTATCTTTTTGAGTTTAAGGTTTTTCGACATGAGGAGAGAGAGACACAATTTCTTTCTATCCTGACTGTTCGTACATTGTCAGCTCTCGCATCCCTGACTCAACAAACGCGCGGCACATTTCATAGACTCCATCTGGTCCCGCCTCGGCAAGCTCCGAAAATCGTATACCTTCTTCTAGAATCGAATCTCAACTCTCTTGTTCGGAGTTTAAATCTCAACTAACTATTTTTTTCAAATTTCAATATCCTCAGCCCACGCTTCCGGTGCATGACGTCATTCACGTCCCTGGTCCCATTTCCTATCTGAGGTTTTTATTGTGACATCATTGATTGTCACATCTGCCAAGCCCTGCCCCACCCCGCGTGAACACCTGCACTCAATGTGTGCACCTAACTAATCCATGCACTAAGCCGAAAGGTTCTCAGCCGAACTAAACTGAAAGGCAAGATATACAAAACGAAAAATGATAATATAAAAAAAATTCCTCTGCAATTATATTACACAAACTGCTCAGGTCCGTTAACATGAATTTTCTTTAAATCCTGATGTGGGGCGGTCCCTTTGATGTTGTGGTTAATGTGCTGGACTGTGATATCATAGTAAGTGAGTTCAAATTCCAGTTGTGCAATCACATTCCCTTTCTGATTAATACCCTTGGGAAAGGTATGAACTCCCTTATCATCCCAGCTGTGGGTTAAATAGCACCACTACTGTCCTTCTATAAGGATGGTTTTTGCATTAAATAACCCACAAAGGTTGATGATTGGCCATTCAACAAAGAAATCTAAACAAAGCTTAATGAATTCTAAAACTATGAAAGATTTCATTTTGAGTTAAATAGTACCACAACTGTTCTGGAACAAGGATGGTTTTGGCATCAAATAATCCATGAAGGTGGATATGCCATTAAATAAAGAAACTAAACCAACTGTTCTTGAATAAGGATGGTTTTGGCATCAAATAAGCCATAAAGGTTGATATGCCATTAAATAAAGAAACTAAACCAACTGTTCTTGTACAAAGATAGCTTTGGCATTAAATAACCCATAAAGGTTGATATGCCATTAAATAAAGAAACTAAACCAACTGTTCTTGAATAAGGATGGTTTTGGCATCAAATAAGCCATAAAGGTTGATATGCCATTAAATAAAGAAACTAAACCAACTGTTCTTGTACAACGATAGCTTTGGCATTAAATAACCCATAAAGGTTGATATGCCATTTATCAAAAATAACCAAACCAACTATCATTCTACAAGGACAGTTTTGGCATTAAATAACCCATGTAGGTTGATATGCTATTTATCAAAGAAACCAAACCAATTATCATTCTGCAAAGACAGTTTTAGCATTAAATAACCTATGTAAGTTGATATGCCATTATATAAATAAAAACAAATCCTTCTATAAGAAGGACTTTTGCATTAAATAACCCATAAAGGTTGATATGACATTTATCAAAGGAACCAAACCAACTATCATTCTAAAAGGACAGTTTTGGCATAACCCATGTAGGTTGATATGCCATTAAATAAAAAAACAATTCCTTCTTGAAGGAGTGATATCCTTTGGTACTATTTACCAACCCCTCCGCTCGGGCAGGATATGACACAAGGTCAATTTTTAAGCGGAGTTTAACGGGTTTGAATTCAGAGTTTTCCTTCTCCGAGACTAGTTGCCTAACCAAGGCTGAAGAACCTAGTCTGTCCTACTATTTTACCCATAGCTGGAGGGAGAACAATTGGATTCATACCTTTCCCAAGGGTATTAGTGCTATGTGAAATGCAATCAGTCTCGTCCAGGATTTGAACTCGAGTCGCCGTGTTCATTTCCTACGACGATAACGACTACACCACGGGCACCTCCACAACAGTGATATCCTTTGGTAGTATCACTTCATGAAAGCAGATTATCATCCTTACAAATAATTTGTCAACCTTTTATTTTTTTATTTTTTTGCTTTTCTTATTTTTTATGTTTTATTTTCTCTATGACTAAAACAATATTCTCAACTTTTTATTTTCTTTGGACTGTCACTGGCATAGAAAAACCATTTCATGAGAGTTGAAAGTGACATGAGAGATTTGATGCCAGAGTTTCAACAAGTTTTTAGAACATTATATACAACCTTAACCATATCATTGTCAATATATTTCAATAACTTTATATATATATATATATATATATATATAGCGGGTATATATATATATATATATATATATACCCGCTAGTTATATCATTGTCAATATATTTCTATAACTATATATATATATATATATATATATATATACCCTGCTAGTTATATCATTGTCAATATATTTCTATAACTTCACATATACCCCAATCATATCATTGTCAATATATTTCTATAACTTTGTATATATATATATATATATATATATATATATGTATACCCTTAATTATATCATTGTCAATATAGTTCTATAACTTTATATATACCCCAATCATATCATTGTCAATATATTTTTATAAGTTTATATATATATATATATATATATATATATACCCCTAGTCATATCATTGTCAATATATTTCAATAACTTTATATATACACCTTGTCCTAACATTATCAATATATATGTATAACTTTATATATCATCATCATCATCATGTCGCGCTGGTAGCACAGATATCCCTGACCCTTTCTCGCCACTCCTCCCTATCGTTCATCGCCCTAGGCAGGTCTTCAGGACAACATCCCGTTTCCTCACATAGCTGCTGAATGTATGTTCGTGCTGGTCGTCCTGCTTTTAATATCACTGTCAATATATTTGTATAACTTATTATATACACCTTGTTATATCATTGTCAATATATTTGTATAACTTTATACGTACACCTTGTCCTAACATTATCAATATATATATGTATGACTTTATATATAACCCAAGTAATATCATTGTCAATATGTTTGTATTACTTAATATATACCTGAGTCATATCGTTTTCAATAGATCTGTATAACTTAATATATACACCTTGTTCTATCATTGTCAATATATTTGTATAAATTTCCATATCCCCCTCAGCCATGTCTGTTTCTTAAGTTATAAATATATACCTAATTCAATCGCACGATAAAATATACAAGCCATTTGGAGATTTAATTATGGATTAGTCATTTCTGATTCTCCATGTAATATTTCTTCTTCATTGGACCACAATTAGTTCACAGGTATCAAAATAGAAACATACTCATGCCACTAGTCAATTTGTAAGCATCATCATCATCATCATCATCCTCAGGGCATAATGATAGACTGGGTTCCTTTGATTCCCTCTTGCCACTAACCCCTATCATCCATCACTCTTGGTAAGTCCTCAAGACGCCATCCACTGCCTGCAAAGAGCTGATGTATGTGAGTTTTTCCTTGTTGGTCAACACTGGTGTGTCCGTGCATAGGAGTCCATCGGAGAATATCACTTATAAGTTCATCCTCATTTCTCAAGAATTGCCCTGCTTGTCTTACTCATCTTACTTGGATGGTTTGTGAGATGGAAGGTCAGTGGCCATACAGCAGTTGTATAGTAGGGTTATATCTGCTCTCAGGATTTGTTGAAAACAGCATGCAGGATCCTTGAGTAATTCACATCTAGCTTTTTCAATAGGCGTTTTGTTAAAGTGCAAGCGGTGCAACCATACAGTAGTACTGACATGGTAATAGCTCGGAAGAATTCTCATTTTATTTCTTCTGGATGATCAGATTTCCACATAGTATATTAACCTGTCAAGAGCAGTTTATGCTTATGCTTATGTTGACATCTCTTTCAGTAGATGAGATATTACTGCTGAGGTACATGAACTGGTCCATTAATTTCAGAGGCTTGATATGGAGGGGGAAGTCTTCAAGGTGTACTGGCTAATGGGCTGGACTTTGACATCAAAGTGAGTTCGAACTCCAGTCACTCTATTATGATCACTTCTAGACTATGGCTCTTGGGAAAGGAAAGGTATTAACCCCCTTATCCCCCCCAGTTATACAGCCCAGTTGGCTGGGGCTGTAGAATACACTGCATCTCAGCAGAAGAGTAAGAGCCCCACAAACAAGTGTCCTGGATATGATATTAAACAATCTGATGGCAAAGTTGCAGTCATGCTGGACCTTTGGGTAATGCAGAGTACCCTTTTTTTTGCTATTGCTCCCAGATCCACTCTGGCCCAGAGTGGTAGCACCTGATTGGGTCCTATCTATGGGTTAAAGAGAACTATATGACATTTAAACTGAGTGCAAATGAATGACTCATTCTACATTGAATTGTTTGAAATATCACGGTTTGATCAGTGTGTAAACAAATGACTGAAGTTTAATTAAATTGTTAATGATACATAACAATACGAGGAACTAATTAACTTTGCTGACTTATGTTCCCAAATCATATATATCTAATTTATATGTATAAACCAGATTTAGCATTAAATAACCAACAATGTTTGATATGCCTTCAAAGTAAACCAAACTCAGCTTTGTGTTAAATAATACTACTACTGTTCTTTTATAAGGATGGTTTTGGCATTGAATAACCTACATACACACACACACACACACACATATATATATATATATATATATATATATATACACCCACATATGTGTGTGTGTGTGTATACATCTATATATATATATATATATATACCCACACACACACACACACATAAACCCTGGCAAAAAAAACAGATTTCTTCATAATTTAGTTACTCAATAGTGTGTTCCTCTTCTTTATATAAAAAAATTCTTGATCATGAATTAAAACAAATTAATCTAATCTATTTGAGGTATGTTCCATGAAGCAAGAAGGATTGATTACCAAAGGAAAAAGGTTTTGTCTCAGATTTCCACTTAGATTATTTTTCATGGATTAAAAACAATGCAAGAAACATTTTCTAATATGCCCACATTTTTTGAAAGCGGTAATATATATATATATATAAACTGAATAGCTTGAAATAGAAATGTTTTTGACAATTAAACCATACTTACATTAAAACTTTGTGCTTATGCTAAACTGAATTATTTGAAATGGAACTGTTTTTTGACATTGAAACTGTACTTACACTCAACTGATTTGTTTGACATAGAACAGTTTGGACATTTAACTGTGTAAACAAAATCTATATTTATATTAAACTGAATTAGTTGAATTAGAACTGCTTGACTAAACTAAATAGTTTGAAACAGAAATGTTTTTCACAATTAAACTCTACTTATATTTAAACTGTGTACTTATCCTAAATTGAATTGTTTGAAATAGAACTATTTTCATAAAAATGGATTTGGCATTAAATAACCTACAAAGGTTGATATGCTATAAAACCCAACCAACCAACCAATCATATCTCTATATCATGATTACACACTTTGTTAGTGAGCTTTCTTTACCTATTTATTGAGTATTAATCTTTACGTAAACAAAATCCAATTTTATGGATTTTGCAGTGTGTGTGTGTGATATTTATTTCTTAACTGCCAAATCCACTTCTAGAGCAAAACTTGAGAATAGCTTATGGTATTTTTTTATTTCAAAGCTTAAATCTTTTGAATGATTTATGTCTTGTTTATCTTTTTTTTAAGATTCCCAATTTTTAAACCCTTCACAAGGTCGAAGTTGTAAATAAACTTTAAGAAGCCAAATTGCTGAGATGGACTAGAACCCCACCAATTACGATAATGGCAGCAACCCAGGTTCAATCTGTTATTGCAAACGTCAGCCAATCATATTGCTTGGATTCATTCACTGCATCATATAAACCTCAAAACCCTTTCTTTTTTTTTTTGTTTGAAGGGATTGTGAATGTGTTGATTTTCGTCAACTCTACAACTGAACATACCCAGCACAAATACATTATTTTCTATAATCAAAAAAAGAAAAAAAAAGAAAAAATGTTAGAATCTGTAAAAAATAAAAAATTTTCCATATTAAACAATGATTTATAAATCCGACCTGATGGATGTGGTACACAAAGGCGTATTTACATCTCTGATCAGTGTTATCATGACCGAAATGTCAGTGAATACGTAGGCAGAGATCATGACCAATCAGAAGAGACAACACATCACAAATAACAAATTCGAAAAATCAACCAATCAATAAAACACACACAACGTACCTCTTCAAAACTGTCATAAAGTTCCCACCTAATCGGTAGCAAACATGACACCACAAGAAACTGATGTCTAAAATCTCCTGTCATCACTTCAAACACAACATTATTGCTATTCAATGAACACTTTCACCTCAGCAGATACAAGTTTCCCTTTTCACCAAAAATGCAAAAATAAAAACAAAATTATATTTGATTTTTTTTTATTGTTATTTTGGTTGCTTGTTTGCATCAAGTAGGAAGGAGTTTTAGACATAATAGTTATAAGTTTTCCAAATGTCTGAAATGAAGAACACACATGCCAAAAAGTTTCCATTAATTCAATAGCAAAAATGGCACAAAACTCAGTGACAGATCCTAACTAGATATCCAGTATTTTCACTGAAAAGTCTGACTGATTGATTTTAATGGTATGTCAACCTGTCTAGGGTTATTTTATGCCTGCAGGTTTGGGAGGTGTTCATTATACATTAATACTTACATTTTTAGAGTGTTTTTGCACACAGCTATATGGTAGTAAGTATTCCTCTGTAACCGAAAAAATTTTCACACAGTTGTCTTGGTTAACAGTCGATTTCAGTCCAGAGTGTAAGATCAGGCATATCTTATAACATCTAGAATACTGGATGAGATGTGGAACTTATCTGATAGCTGTTTTTTTTTTTAATAACTTATCTATCTTGTTGGAATTCATTCGTAATGCTTGTTTGCATAAAAAGTAATGCTACGACTTGAGATGACATTATATGGATATTGAGGTATTCCATTGCTCTCAAGTGGCAAAGTCCATTCTCTGGACAGTGATTGGTTGTTGGTCCAGTGAATGGGTATCCGGGAGACTGGAGTTTAATCCCAGGTCGAGACATACCAAAGACTCAAAAAATGGTACTTGATGCCACTTTGCTTAACACTCAGCATTATAAAGGTATGGATTAAGGGGAAAGTGAATCAATCCAGGTAAAGGAGTAGTGCCCTCCCCTACACCTTGGTGTAGTAGTTATCAAAAAGGGAGCCATCAGGTCACTCTCGATTAAGATTGCCAACTTTACTTTTTACTTTTAGTGTTGTATATTGACCTACGACCTGGCCGGGCTGTCAAAATAAGAAATGCACCTATGTAAATAACAGGTGCATCCGGTCGAGGAATATCAGAATTATAACCTTGACCGTGGATGGGTTGAATGAGTGCAATTGTGACACCCACAAGAAGGTGGGCGTTGAACTATTATATAACTCAGTGAAGACAGGAAGTCAGTTAGTTTGGAAACCAGACCCGTTGGTGACAAGATGTAGTAGAGAAAGCCAGCACCCAGCAGAGTGGGCCCCTGGTTGAGCAGCCCAGGAGAATGGGAAAGAAACGTGGTTATGGCCAATAGAGTGGGGGTCAATATGTTGCAGTTCTGTTCAGTCTCCAACTCCCTCTCACACGCAACCTTTCAAATAAAGTGAGAAGTATATTTTTCTAAGAACTGTGTCGCTCGTTTATTATTATTGTGTCGTTATGATTTATGCATGCATCTGCATATGAGTATACAACATTAGTGTGTGTATACATTGGCTTGCTTAAGATGTTACAGGCTTGGTATTGGGTTACCGCCCATTTTACTTTTTGTCTGCCAGCTGTAGCTGTTGAACCGGTAAGTGTTGTTCTTGTTGTTTATTCTGCACATTAGAGTAGTGACTTCTACATATCTGAACTCCACTACTTTGATAACACTATTACATCTCTCTCCCAAGAATCTAAAATCATTGAACAATCATCAGTAATTTTATCTCTTGTATTTCTTCCATCTTAATTTTGCTTTATTGAAACTATTCAGAACATCAAATATTCAATATTATTTTTGTTATACCAGAAGCTTTTCAGTACAATTCAATGAAGCGTTGAAGAACCAACACTAAAACATGTTTTATATATTCCTCAGAAAAATGGCGAGAATGTTAATCTCATCTGTGATTTTCAGTGGCTGAGATTATACAAATCTTAGATGAACGATCAAATTTTCAATCGTAATAAAATCAAATCATGCCCATACACTGAAACCCTGAAATAATCCAGACAATTTTTCTGCGTTTAATATCTATAATCCTGAAATTTTTATACTGATTCCTCTGTGTGTAAAATCAGGAAAAATCCTAATTCTCTCATTAAAAATCCAAGAAAAAAAAACAACTACAAAACCTACGGATCAATTTTTTTATTTTTTGATTATCAAAGAGTGACCATTCTTCTGAAACCATTCAAAATGTTTCTTGATTTGATGTCTATAATCTCAACATTTTAATCCTGATACTCATATTTGTAAAATCCAAAATAATCCTAATTCTATTGCTAAAAGTCTAAAGCAAACAACAGATTATGTTTTCAAACATAATCACATCCAAGAGTGACTATTCTGCATAACTTGATATCTCCAGTCCTCAAAGTTTAATACTGATTCACAATAATATAAATCCTTTATGCTAATAAGCATTTTCTTTCTGAAATGAATGAATTTTCCTTCTTCAAACCAAATCATGCTCTGCCAATGCGGTGTAGAATACACTAACTGTATCCCCTTCAGAGAGTTAAGACCTCCCTAAAAGGGGTGTCCTGACACTAGACTACATCTGACGCTGAAACCGAAGATCTGGATTGCACCTCAGAAAGTTTTTTTTTTTAATATGACATGAAACTATAATTATATCTCTCTTAGTATCCTCCAAATCCCCATATTTTATCTTAACAGATGGATTTTGTTCTTTGAAGACAAAAATATATATATATATATATAGTTTTCAATACCACAAGAGCCCAGTTGATTGGGGCAGTAGAATACAGTGACTTCATCTCTGTAGAGGGGTAAGAAGCACTCAAAGAGCATCCAGGATATGATGATATAAAATCATCTGATGGTGAGGTTCCAGCCAGGAAGATGTGGGGAACGCAGAGTTCCCCTTCGTTGCTATTAATCCTAGGTACACTCTGGCCAAGAGTGATAGCACCTGTTAGGGTCCTATCTGTTGGTCAAATAAATCTGTTTGGAAATTATTTGTTTTAGATGGTGTAGTAACTGAGTTTATCAATAAAGAACATTGAATCTGTAAAAGGTTAACAAATACGTTAATTATGTTTTTGTACAAGGGAATATAATAATAGAATCAAATGTGCAATTGTTCAACAGCAGTAATGAATTACTGTGAACAAGACTTAGTTTTCGAGGGGTGGGGTTGGTGTTAACATTGTTTAGTCTGGATGGATATATTTTGTTGGACAAGTTCAACTTTCTTGTAGGTCAAATATCCTCCTTTACAACGCACAGTAATATTTGATACCATGTAACTGTGTGGATGTAAATTATGAAAAATAATTTGACAATATGGAGAAAATTGAAAACAAAATAATCTAAAATTAAGAATTGTTATATACTCTACGAATGAGCATTAATGAATGTAACTTATGGAGGTGCCCGTGGTGTAATGGTTATCGTCACAGGATATGGACACGGCGACACGAGTTCAAATCCTGGACCTGACTGATTACATTTCACATAGCACTAATACCCTTGGGAAAGGTATGAATCCAATTATTCTCCCTCCAGCTATGGGTAAATAGTAGGACAGACTAGGTTCTTCAGCCTTGGTGAGGCAACTAGTCTAGGAGAAGGAAAACTCTGAA
Source organism: Sepioteuthis lessoniana (assembly GCA_963585895.1). Classification (NCBI taxonomy): domain Eukaryota; kingdom Metazoa; phylum Mollusca; class Cephalopoda; order Myopsida; family Loliginidae; genus Sepioteuthis; species Sepioteuthis lessoniana. Next base: position 18,674,260 of record OY757945.1, on the reverse strand, counting down.
TTCAAACCTGTTAAACTCCGCTTAAAAAAATTGACCTTGTGTCATATCCTGCCCGAGCGGAGGGGTTGGGTAAATAGGATTAATGGATGTATCCCATTCCTTATAAATGCGTCGGACGCTATTGTAAGGGGGTTGAAATATGCTGTCCTTAACTGTGGCAGTCACTTGATCGAGGGTGCCTGATGTGGTTGCCAGAGAAGCCCAGTATTCATCTCATGCAGCCAACCCTCCTTGAGCATCAGGAGGCCGTACCTCCAAGCTCTAATCCTCCTCAAAGAGGCTAGATTTATCGCCTGATGCCTGAAATACTTAGGAAAATGCTAACTGGGCCAAAGGCATTTTTAGAACTGCTGAGTGAGTCTAAGTTATGGCTCTGTGTCTTGACCCACCTTAAAAAAAGGCTTTGTGCCAAACTTGTTCAGTTGGTGGGATTTACAACAAATATGAAATATGCCGACTGTCTCTGAAATGGGAGTCACTTGGTCGAGGCTGCCTGATGTGGGTGTCGAGGAAGCCCAGTATTCATGTCACACGGCCAACCATCCTCAAGCTTCATTAGGCTGTTTACTCAGGCTTCAACCCACTTCGGAGGGACTAGGTTTATCACCTGTTGCTTGAGGTACCCCTTTTTAGGGAAATGCCCACAGGGCCTGAGGCATTATTGGAGCCACTGGGCTACAGCCCTGGGCCTGGACCCACCTTAGAAAAGGTCTCATGCCGTACTTACCCATTTGGTGAGGTGCACAACAAATAGCTGAAATGTGCTGACTAAGTAGTCACTACTAGGAGCAGTTACCTTCTTCACACTGCTGGCAAGTATTGAATTTTCTTAATGTTATAAAGATTTCTATTTCCTTTCCAACCTCCATTTTGGTTATTTTCTCATTCAGTAACCTTTTGTTTGGATTTATACCGGGCCATTGGACTAATCAGTAGAGTGTTTGCCAATGGTCCAGGAGATCAGGGTTTAATCCCAGGTCGAGTCATACCAAAGACTAAAAAAAAATGATACTTATTCCCCCTTACTTAACACTCAGTATTATCATATTTACCCAACCCCTCCGCTCGGGCAGGATATGAGACAAGGTCAATTTTTAAGCAGAGTTTAACAGGTTTCAATTCAGAGTTTTCCTTCTCCAAGACTAGTTGCCTCACCAAGGCTGAAGAACCTAGTCTGTCCTACTATTTACCCATAGCTGGAGGGAGATTATTTGGATTCATACCTTTCCCTATGGTATTAGTGCTATGTGAAATGCAATCAGTCTTGTCCGAGATTTGAACTCGTGTCGCCGTGTCCAATTCCTACGACGATAACCATTACACCACGGGCACTCAGTATTATAAGGTAGGGATCAAGGGTAAAGTGGAGCAATCCAGGGAAAGGAGTAACACCCTCCCCAACATCTTGGTGTAGTAGCTATCAAAAAGGGAGCCTTCTGGTTGCCCTCGACTAAGGTCGCCAACTTTACTTTTTTACTTACAACAAGGATTTAATACAAAAGAAAGTCGACATGTTTTCTAAGTTCTGATGATGGTTTATCAAAACTGAATGTTATAATGTCGACTTTCTTTGATATTTCTTCACTTTGGATTACTTTGTTTTTCAATTTTTCTCTATTTAATTGCATACAAATTAATTGTATAAAGAGTCGTTGATTGAAATGACAATTATTTGCTAATGATTATTTTTATTATAATTAGTTATTCGAAATCCTATAACAGAGTAAAAACAAATGGTTATTATAATTATTTTGTAGAAAAACAGAAGTAATACTATTTAACCTATAGCTGGGGGAATAAGGGAGTTCATACCTTTTTCAAGGGTATTAATCTGAAAGTCAACTTATATCATCATCATCATCATTGTCGTGCCACTAGCACAGATATCCCTGACCCTCTCTCGCCACTTCTCCCTATCGTTCATTGCCTCTGGCAGGTCTTCAGGGCTACATCCCATATCCTCACATAGCTGCTGTATGTATGTTCAAGCAGGTCGTCCTGCTTTTGCTCGGCCATATGTGGGGGTCCATAGGAGTACATCACTTATGAGCTCGTTCCTGCTTCTCCAGCAGTGTCCTGCATGTCTGGTTCGTCTAGCTTGGATAGTTTTCATGATGGGAGGCAGGTGGCCGTCTAGTTGGTGCCTTTTGGGGTGTTGCCACCAGGAATTGTTCAATATTGCTCACAGCATTCTTGTGTAGCTTCTTCTCCAGCCATTTTGTAAGCATCCAAGTAGTGCATCCATACAGCAGTATCGACACGACCGCTGCCTGGAAGAAACTGCGTTTCATTTTATTGGTCAAACCATACAACTATGTTTAAATTATTTATATTAGATAAGAATACTTGATACCAAATAACTATGAGAAGACAAAAGATCATACATAACTAAAGAAAGTGAAATTAAAAAAAGACGCAATGGAATATTGAAAATATAGTCATGACTGTAATCAAACATTTAGAAATGAACAGAATTTTGGCATTAGATAACCTATAAGAAATTGATTGGTTTAGTTTGGTCTGGTTCGGTTTGATGGCATATCAACCATTGTAGGTTATTTCATGCCAAATCCAGTTTATACATATATATTAGATATATAGGATTTGGTTTAGTTTTATGGCATATTAACCATTGTAGGTTATTTAATGCCAAATCCTTTTTAGACATATATATTCAATATATATGATTTGGTTTACATATATATTAAATGTATATGGTTTGATTTGGTTGGGTTTTATGGCATATCAACCATTGAGGTCATTTAATGCAAAATCCTTATATATATATATTAAATATATAGGATTTTGTTTGGTTTAGTTTTATGGCATATCAAGTCATTGTAGGTTATTTAATGCCAAATCCAGTTTATACATATATATTAGATATATATGATTTAGATTGCTTTAAGTTTTATGGCATATCAAGTCATTGTAGGTTATTTAATGCCAAATCCAGTTTATACATATATATTAGATATATATGATTTAGATTGCTTTAAGTTTTATGGCATATCAAGTCATTGTAGGTTATTTAATGCCAAATCCAGTTTATACATATATATTAGATATGTCTGATTTGTAAACATAAGTTAAATAGTTCCAAGTATTGCAACATATCAATAACAATTCAATCAATCATTAATCATTTGTCTACACAAAGTTAAATGATCAAACAGTTCTATTTCAAACAATTCAATTTAGCATAAGGCATTTGCTTGCACACAGTTTCAATGACAAACAATTCTATTCAACCCATAGGTATGACTCAATCAGGTATAATCACTCCAGTTCAGAGTGGACCTGGGAGCAATGGTAATGAAGAGGTTCTCCGCATTCCCCATATCTCCCTGGCTGGAAACCTCACCATCAGATGATTTTATGTCGCCATATCCTGGATGCTCATTTAGTGCTTCTTACCCCACTGCAGAGATGCAGTCACTGTATTCTACAGCCCCAGTCAACTGGGCTCTTGTGGCATTGAAAACTATATATATATATATATTTGTCTCCAAAGAACAAAATCCATCTGTTAAGATAAAATATAGGGATTTGGAGGATACTAAGAGAAATATAATGATAGTTTCATGTCATATTAAAAAAAGGACTTTCTGAGGTGCTTGGACCAATGGAAAACTCTCAGGATAAATTTTGCTGAATACTAAAAGGTCTACTTTGAAGAAAACGTTTTATTCATTGTTCATTTCTATCTTGGTAAATATATTTTTAGACTCGGCCTTCTTTAAAAAAGGGTTTATGCATTTATCCAAATCATCCACCACAAGGAATACAAGGCTCATCTTTAAGTGTAATGGTGGTGTGAATTCACATTTTCCTTCTCCGAGATGGGTTGCCTTATCAAAGCTAAAAACCTAGCCAACCCAACTGTTGTATAGCTGTAATACAAATATAAGCAGAAACATAATCAAACATACTTTACGGACTACAATGAACGAACGAACACACTTCTTTATAAAAATATATCTCTCACACTTTATTCTCAAAAGGATGATGTTTCTGTGAGAGAAGGGTGGAGAGACATATACTCAGAGAGAGGACTTCTTCCCATATCTTCTTCCAGGAAGAGGTGGTGGCGTAATGGTTATCGTCGTAGGAAATGGACACAGTGACACGAGTTCAAATCCTGGACGAGACTGATTGCATTTCACATTGCACTAATACCCTTGAGAAAGGTATGAATCCAATTATTCTCCCTCCAGCTATGGGTAAATAGCAGGGCAGACTGGGTTCTTCAGCCTTTGTGAGGCAACTAGTCTAGGGGAAGAAAAACTCTGAATTCAAACCTGTTAAACTCCACTTGTGTCATATCCTGCCCGAGAGGAGGGGTTGATAAATATATCTTCTTCCAGGAGCCAGGGGGTGCCAATGCTTGCACCCCCTTACAAGCTGAGACACGTCTGATCAGCTGCGTGTCCCTTGTTCGACTACGATTCTCTGCACTATGTTTAAATCTGAGCGCATGGCTCTCATCACATGATCGCCTTCCAGTTACACACCTGTTCGACCCAAGTGCCCTGATGCGCTGTCATCTTCCTGTTTACAAATCAAAATGTGACAGCTTACCAAAGCACACAGGGTCACTCAGAAGGAACCGAAAATCTATATCATTTGTTATATAACACAACTATTTACCAATAGTTGCGGAGAAAACAGATTGATTCGTGCCTTCCCTAAGGGAATTAACAAGAAGCAAAACACAAACAAGTTTGTTCAAGATTTGAACTCTCATCACCAATTCCATATTGTATGATGACAGTGGTTATACTAAGTGTAACTCAGCAAAAATGGAGTAGCACAGTGATATTTTTATGAGAGTTATACACTCAAAATGCTCTAACTTAGAGAATAAAGCAATTTTAAGACCAATTTGTAAATGAATAATAATATTCTAGATACTGAATATTTGCAGAATATTTTTTTCAAAGTGTAAATTCTTGATATAACAGAGATAAGAATGAAAATCCAGTTAGAATCATTCACTTCATCCTAAATAGAAGAAACAGTATCATCATGGACAGCTGTTGATTATGAAATACTTATTAGAATCCTTCACTCCTTCCTAAATAGAAGCAGTAGTATCCTCATGGACAGCTGTTGACTATGAAATACTAATAAGAATATTTTACTCTCTCCTAAAACTCATGTGACATACTCCTGTGGACTCCTTCACATTGACGAGCAAAGGCAGGACGAGCAGATAAAACCTACATATAACAGCACTATGTTGATAAAGGAGGTAGCCTTGAAGACCAGCCAGAAGCGATGGAGGATAGAGAAGAATGGCGGCAAAGGGTCAGTGATATCCTTGCTGATGGCGCGACATGAAGATTATGATGAAGCAAAAGAATAATTATCATTGTGGACAGCTGCTAACTATGAAATGCTAATTAGAATTATTCATTCCTTCCTAAACAGAAGCACCAATATCATTATGGATAGGTGTTAACTATGAAATGCTAATTAGAATCCTTCACTCCTTCCTAAATAGAAGCATCAATATCATTTTGGATAGGTGTTAGCTATGAAATGCTAATTAGAATCCTTCACTCATCCCTAAATAGAAGCATCAATATCATCATGAACAGCTGTTAATTATGACATGCTAATTAGATTTTTTTAACCCTATCCAAAATCAAAATATTGATATCATCATGGATAGCCGTTAATTAAATACTAGTTAGAATCCTTCGCTCCTTCCTAAATGGAATTAAAATATACTAATTAGAATCCATCGCTCCTTCCTAAATAGAAGCATTAATATCATTATGGATAGGTGTTAGCTATGAAATGCTAATTAGAATCGATCACTCCTTACTAAATAGAAGCATCAATATCATTATGGATAGGTGTTAGCTATGAGATGCTAAGTAGAATCCATTACTTCTTACTAAATAGAAGCATCGACATCATTATGGATAGGTGTTAGCTATGAAAAGCTAATTAGAATCCATCATTCATTCCTAAATAGAAGCATCGATATCATTATGGATAGGTGTTAGCTATGAGATGCTAATCAATATCATTATGGATAGGTGTTAGCTATGAGATGCTAATTAGAATCCATCACTCCTTCCTAAATAGAAGCATCGATATCATTATGGATAGGTGTTAGCTATGAGATGCTAATTAGAATCCATCACTCCTTACTAAATAGAAGCATCAATATCATTATGGATAGGTGTTAGCTATGAGATGCTAATTAGAATCCATCACTCCTTACTAAATAGAAGCATCAATATCATTATGGATAGGTGTTAGCTATGAGATGCTAATTAGAATCCATCACTCCTTACTAAATAGAAGCATCAATATCATTATGGATAGGTGTTAGCTATGAGATGCTAATTAGAATCCATCACTCCTTACTAAATAGAAGCATCAATATCATTATGGATAGGTGTTAGCTATGAGATGCTAATTAGAATCCATCACTCCTTACTAAATAGAAGCATCAATATCATTATGGATAGGTGTTAGCTATGAGATGCTAATTAGAATCCATCACTCCTTACTAAATAGAAGCATCAATATCATTATGGATAGGTGTTAGCTATGAGATGCTAATTAGAATCCATCACTCCTTACTAAATAGAAGCATCAGTATCATTATGGATAGGTGTTAGCTATGAGATGCTAATTAGAATCCATCACTCCTTACTAAATAGAAGCATCAGTATCATTATGGATAGGTGTTAGCTATGAGATGCTAATTAGAATCCATCACTCCTTACTAAATAGAAGCATCAGTATCATTATGGATAGGTGTTAGCTATGAAATGCTAATTAGAATCCATCACTCCTTACTAAATAGAAGCATCAATATCATTATGGATAGGTGTTAGCTATGAGATGCTAATTAGAATCCATCACTCCTTACTAAATAGAAGCATCAGTATCATTATGGATAGGTGTTAGCTATGAGATGCTAATTAGAATCCATCACTCCTTACTAAATAGAAGCATCAGTATCATTATGGATAGGTGTTAGCTATGAAATGCTAATTAGAATCCATCACTCCTTCCTAAATAGAAGCATCGATATCACCATTGAATATAGATGTAATATGAAAACAGCAGTTTAATGATTCTTCTTGTAGTTTTTATGACGACAGATATATTCATAACCATACTATTTTGTTTTCCAGGATCGAGTACTTTTTTGTTGGGGTGGGGGGCTTCTAATTTCAAATTTCTTGGATCAAATCAGCTTTGGATGCATCTCTAGAGATCAATAAATTTTAATCACCACCGAAGGAAATTAACAATGTGCTAATTAACAATGAATTACTATCAACCTCATTCTTGTAAAATTATTCATAAACGTTCAGTTTTTAATAAAAGTTCTCAGTGAACTCCGAGCATGAAGAGGATATTTTGGCATATTCATATCAAAATGAAGCCAGTAGAAAAAAATTGAAAATGAATAAAAATTAAATGTTTAAAAGTCAAAAATAAAAACACTATAAGTTTTGAGAGTAATAGAATATGAGAATTTAAATGAAACTTATAACTATTGGATGAAACATTTGAAAATTATTTCATATTAACCCCTTACCAAACTTGAAGCAAAACAGAGTAGGAAAGGGATAGAGAAGAAATGCGGAAAAAGAGAGGGAGAGAAAGAGTAAAAAGAAAGAAAGGAAAAGAGATAGGACAAGGCAAAAAAAGAGAGTGAAGAGAAGATAGAGAATAAAGGGGGCAAAAAAAAAATAGGGTACATAGGTGAAGGAGAGGACTGGGAGCAGAATTGAGAGGACAGGGGTAAAGGAGAGTTAAAGAGGCAAAAGGGAGAAGAGATACAGAGGTGAAGGTGAAGAAAAGGAGCAAAAGAAAGAGAGAGGGGACAAGGGTGAGGTAAGGACTGGGGGCAAAAAGAGAGGACAAAGGTGAAGAAGGTGAAAGGGGCAAAAAATGAGAGAGAAAGGACAGACGGGAAAGAAAGGAAAAAGGGAAAAAAAGAGAACAAAATGAAAGGGGAGCAAAAAAAAATAAAAGAAAGGATATAGCTGAGAGAGAGAGAAAGTAAAAGCAAGTGGGGAGGAAACAAATAAGTGCAAAGGAATTATAGGGGACAGGAAGTGAGAGGTTGAGTGAAAAGGGAGTGAAAGATTGAGTGAAGAGTGAATGAAAGAGAGAGTGTGCAGGGAGCAAAGGAGAGAGAGGGGACAGGGACCAAATGAGAAAGTGGAAAGGTGACACAAAAAAAACCAGAGTGAAAGAAAAAAATTTGAATGGACAAGCAGAAATAAGTGGCTCAGTTTTGAAGTAAATTTATATTATTTTTTAACAAAATTCAGAACTTCTTAGCTGGGAAGTTTGATTTATGATAGGGCTAACCAGTTCTAGAGAAAGTTTTTAAAAATAATTATAAGAGCTATCAACAAAGCAATCTCTTATTAAAAAAAAAAAAAAACTAAATAATTTATTTAAAAATAAAATTAAAAATGAATGATAAAAAGCTGTTGATCTTTTAAAAAACGTCCTCCTTCATCTCAAATCTCACCCTTGAGATAAATATTTAGTTTAGGAATCAAGAACATGTTAAACTGAGCCCAATCTGATGAATTCCACTATGAACAGGATTTGACACAAAGCCATTTTTTAAGTGGAGTAAAGTTGGTTTGAATACAAAGACTAGTTACCAAACTAAAGTTAAAGAACATCGCCTTTTCCACTATTTTCCATTAGCTCCATTAGGGGAGACAATGTGGATTCATACCTTTTTTAAAGACGTTAGTCTAAAGTGAAATGCTAGGTACTCGTACCTCATTCAGGATTTGAACTTGGATCACTAGTTCCGTTTCCTATGATGATAACCTTTACACTAAGCACACCTCCTAATATGAAAAGTACTGCACTTTCACAATCCTGTGTTTTAATAAAAACTACTAAAGTTTCAAGAATTGTAACTGGCTTGTTTAGATTTTTCTAGGTGCCTAAACATCATCACATGATCATATAAGTTGCCCAGCTGTACATGTATTCATAATTACATATTTTCAGTTGGGTTGGCTTGGTTTTATGGCATATCAACCCTTGTAGGTTATCTAATGCCAAATCCAGTTAATACATATGCATTAAATATATACAATTTGGTTTGGTTTGGTTTGGTTTCGTTTCGTTTTATGGCATATCAATTATTGTAGGTTATTCAATGCCAAAACCTCTTTATACATGAATATTGAATATATATAATTTGGTTTGGTTGGGTTTTATAGCATATCAACATTTTTTTTGTTGTTTAATGCCAAATCCTCTTTATACATATATATTAAATATATAAGATTTGGTTTCGTTGGGTTTCATGGCATATCAACTATTGTAGGTTATTTAATGCCATATTCTCTTTATAAATATATATTCAATTTATATAATTTGATTTGGTTGGGTTTTATGGTATATCAACCATTGTAGGTTATTTAATAACCTCTATATTTATATATACCGGACATTGGCATAATGGTTAAAGTGTTTGCCAATGGCCCAGGAGACCTGGGTTCAATCACAGGTCGAGTCATACCAAAGACTTTAAAAATGGTACTTGATGCTACCTTGCTTAACACTTAGCATTATAAGGTAAGGATCAAGGGTAAAGTGGAGCAATTCAGGGAAAGGAGTAGCCCCCTCCACTACACTTTGATGTAGTAGCTATCGAAAAGGGAGCCTTCGAGTCACCCTCGACTAAAGTCACCAACTTTACTTTTTACTTAATGCCAAATCCTCTTTATACATACATATATATATACATATATATATATATATATATATATATATATATATATATATCAAATATATAGGATTTGTAAATGAACAGTTTTTAGATAATATTTTTAATCAAGCCAGTGATAATCTGTTGGCACTCAGTTAAATTCTATGGTGGGAATCATGCACAAATCAAGACTCATGCACAACAGGTCCAAAAAATACTTGGCTTTATTGACATTCTCCTACAAGGGCAATTCAGTTGCTGAGCAACTCAACCCTACAAAGCAGATAAAGCCTGGGAAATGGCCTCCTTGGACCAAGTGTTCAATAACTTTCCAACCACTCAGAAAAAATAATAAGTGGCCTGTCTGAAGTATTGCTATGTCACACTAACAATTAAATTTAACATCCGTTGTTTGTTTGCACACAGTTAAATGGTTAAACAGTTTTATTTGATCCCAACAGGTAGTACCACTCTAGGTCAGAGTGGACCTGGGAGTTATGACATTGAAGGGGTACCGCAAATTCTTCAAAGCTCCAGGACTGGAGCCTCACCATCAGATGCAGATGAGTGTCATATCCAAGACACTTGTTTGGGGCAGGGGGTCTTATTCCTCTGCAGTAATGCAATCGTTTTATCTTACTGCCCCAGCTGACTGGGATATTTTCGTTTGGTTTCTTTGTTTAATGGCTTATCAATCTTTGCTGGTTATTTAATGCCAAAGCCATACTTGTAAATGAATATTAGTGGTTCTATCAAATCCACTACTGGAGGGATAAATGGGTTTATGCCTTTTCGAATGGAATTAATTCAAAAGAGAATACCAGCACCATTGGAGTTCGAAGTTGCCATCAAATACGTTAGCTACTAAGCCACAAGGACATCCTGTAGTTTTTTATTTTGAAATCATGAATAGAAAAAAAATTTATATTATGTTTGGGATTTGTAATGGTCTCACTATTTGGTTTCTATATTGGTCTCGCTATTTAGGTTCGGTAAGTCTCACTATTTGGCTTCTCTATTGGTCTCACTGTTTGGGTTCTATATTGGCCTCATTTTTCGTGTTCTATAATGCTCTTACTATTTGGCTTCTATTTCAAGAGCAAAATAGGGAGAAAAAAAAATCAAAATTAGGAAGTATTTTTTATTTCATCAACCTAAATAGTGAGACCAATATAGAAGCCAAATAGTAAGACCATTACAGAACCCAAATAGTAAGACCATTACAGAACCCAAATAGTGAGACCAATATAGAAGCCAAATAGTAAGACCATTACAGAACCCAAATAGTGAGACCAATATAGAAGCCAAATAGTAAGACCATTACAGAACCCAAATAGTGAGACCAATATAGAAGCCAAATAGTAAGACCATTACAGAACCCAAATAGTGAGACCAATATAGAAGCCAAATAGTAAGACCATTACAGAACCCAAATAGTGAGACCAATATAGAAGCCAAATAGTAAGACCATTACAGAACCCAAATAGTGAGACCAATATAGAAGCCAAATAGTAAGACCATTATAGAACCCAAACAGTGAGACCAATATAGAAGCTGAATAGTGAGACAAATATAGAATACTAATGGTGTGATCAATATAGAATACTCACTGTAAGAACTATACAGAAGCTATACATCAATTAATCATCACATAATAAAAAAAGTTGTTCAGCTTTATACATAATTTCATATCTTAAAATTAAATGTATCTAAAGTTTCAGTTTTAATACTTTTTGCTTGTTTGAATTTTTCGGCATATCAACCTTTGTAGGCTATTTTATGCCAAATCCATTGTTTTACAAACTAACAGTTCTAATTCAAACAATTCTGTTTAGCATAATTACATATTTTAATTGTCAAAACACTTCTATATCAAGCTATTCAGTTTAGTCAAAAAGTTTTAATTCAAACAATTCTGTTTAGCAGTATTACATATTTTAATTGTCAAAAGCACTTCTATTTCAAGCTATTCAGTTTAGTCAAACAGTGCTAATTCAAATAATTCAGTTTAGCATAATTACATATTTTAATTGTCAAAAGCACTTCTATTTCAAGCTATTCAGTTTATTCAAACAATTCTGTTTAGCATAGAAAAAACAGTTTCATTTCAAAGAATTCAGTTTTGCATAAGTATGCAGTTTAAATGTCAAAACAGTCCTATATCAAGCAATTCAGTTTAGCATAAGTACACAGTTTAGTCCTATTTAACCCATACATAGGACCCTATCAGATGCTACTACTTCAAGCCAGAGTGGACATGGGAGCAATAGCAAAAAAGGAGTACTCAACTTTCCCTTAAGCTCCAGTATTACTGGAACCTCACCATCAGATTGTCTAGTGTCATATCCAGGATGCGTTGGTGGGGTCTTAACCCCATACCCCTCTGCAGAGAAGCAGTTGATATATTCTACAGCCCCAGCCAACCAGGCAAGATATTTTTTGATCAACTCTTGTATGTCTGAAATGTAAAATTCAGTCAGAAACAAGTTACACCTGGTATCATGGTCAGTGAGTGAGGTGAGCCGAGACCATTGTTTGCTAATTCAGCATATTTTGGGCCTTGTGCCAATCTTAGTAAATAATTTCAAGAAAAGAACTCCACCAAAACATCATCCTGAGACACTACTTATTGATGTTTGACTCAAGGAAATTTATATCTGTTTTAACAACAACAACATCACTTCAGACAACAAAGTTAAAAAATTTATTTTTCACTGAAATTTAGAGAGAGAGAGAAAGAGAGAGAGAGAGAGAGAGAGAGAGAGAGACCTACTGGGGGGAGCAAGAAGAAGAATTTACAGAAAACAAAAACAGAAACAAAACAATATAGATTCCAGTCTCAAGCTGTTCAGTTAAAACATTGAAAACACGAGAAAAATACGAAGCAGCTTCTTCAGCCACTTACAAAATAGTTGTTAATTGTGATTGACAACCCAACTCTTCTGAGTGTGTCTTTGTGGGGGACTTGACATCTCAACTCACCGTCTTGATTAACCTGCCTTTGTAATAGAAGAATTAGAGTATAATGAACTTAATCCTAATACTAAGACCAATACTGAACCCTAACAGTGAGACCAATAGAGAACCTAAACAGAACCCGTCCAGTATGTGATACTGTGTTTCATTCTCCAAAAGATTCTTTCTCCTTTCTCACATTTTCTTCCCTGCAATACCATACACAAACATTACAAATTATCAGGTTTCCATTTCAGAGAATCTTTGTGGGTTCAGCCCCTATAGATATAACAACATACTGTTTTATTGATAAATAGATGATGATAGTGATGATGATGATGTGTGCAGGCTAAAAATATATGTTTTAGTACTTACCAATAAGTGTTTCATAAATAAAACAGGACCATTAACTTGAAGTTGGACAATAAAATCAGGAACTTACCTGAAAAGAAAAAATATTTTAGATTTGTGATAATATAATGACAATAATTTGTGTTTATTCAAATAATAGGTTCGCGAGTTATTCATTTCAACAATCATTATAGAAAATGTCGATACAGCCATTTGCAATATGACGGTGAGAGCATGGTTTATTTTTTAAAAGGCATAACAATTCCTTCTGAATTTTTCAAGGCTATGGGCCATTAGCCTAATAAGTAGAGTATTTGCCAATGGTCTGGGAGACCAGGGTTCCATCCCAGGTCCAATCGTACCAAAAACTCAAAAAATGGTACTTGATGCTGCCTTGCTCAACAGTCAAACATTAAAATGTAAGGATCAAGGGTAAAGTGGAGCAATCCAGGGAAAGGAGTTGCGCCCTCTCCTACACCTCGGTGTAGTAGCTATTGAAAAGGGAACCTTCAAGGTCACTCTCGACTAAGGTCGCCAACTTTACTTATAATAGTGGAGAATAATATACATATTGAGAAACAGAAAGAGAAGAGGCAAAAGAGAAAGGTGTAGTTTAATTGTTTCGATGCATGGTTGTTTGAAGTTGTTTGTCGTATCAATCCTTGCAAGTTATTTAATGCCAAATGCTGTTATATATATGATTTATAAGCAGATGGTTTATAGGTAACTTCATTTTAAGACGAATTGTGAGAGCTTTTGTTTGCACACAGTTAAATAGTTTCAAATTTTCTTATCTATTAATTCTATTTGACATCAATCATTCATTGTACACAGTTAAACAGTCACAAGTACTGCTATTAATCATTAGTAATTCTATTTGGTTTTGGCATTTAATAATCCGCAAGGGTTGATTAACATTAGACAAGAAATAGCTTATTATGATCCAATTTACCAATCCCTCCGTTCAGGCAGGATATGACACAAGGTCAATTTTTAAGCAGAGTTTAACAGGTCTGAGTTCAGAGTTTTCCTTCTCCTAGACTAGTTGCCTCACCAAGGCTGAAGAACCCAGTCTCTCCTACTATTTACCCATAGCTGGAGGGAGAATAATTGAATTCATACCTTTCCCAAGGGTATTAGTGCTATGTGAAATGCAATCAATCTCGTCCAGGATTTGAACTCGTGTCGCCGTGTCCATTTCCTACGATGATAACCATTGAGTCAGTTGGAGACAAGATACTGAATTGAGAGCCAGCGGCAGACTGAGGGCTTAACTGTGACAAGACTGAGGGCTTAACTGAGGACAAGATACTGAATTGAGAGCCAGCGGCAGACTGAGGGCTTAACTGTGAGTGACTGAGGGCTTTAGGCCCTCAGTGACCCACAGTTAAGGAACCCAGCCAAGGTAAGAAAGAAGTACTGCTGGGTCAATATAGCAGTTTTTCCCCGTCTCCAGCTCATCTTTCACACACAACTAACATCAACCCTTTCGAGAATAAAGTGTGTGAGATATATTTTTATAAAGAAGTGTGTTCGTTCATTCATTGAAGTTTGTCATTATTGTTGAATATGTTTCCGCATATATTTGTATTATGTATTTGTATGTGGCTATACAACAAATAAAGAAAATAATAATAAAGAATTAAAATAAAATAAACACATTTTTCCCTGATGTAAAAAAAAATATAAGAGCCGATAAGAGTTATTGTCTATGTTTATGACCCCACACTTCCTGTTTGCAAGCCACCCACATAATTCCCACGGCATTTTCGCTGAAGGACACCTGCGTCTTGATTACTTTATGAACCTGGCACACTTCCTGTTCAGTCCGACTTCCTTCTAGCATGCAACCCATGCAACTTACACAGCATTTCCACTTGAACATCTGCATCCTATTTACTTTAGGCAACAAGCGCATTTCTTGTTATGAAATTTATTCAGCATGTCAAAGGAATCTTCAAATCAATATCCAACAACTTGAGTTCAAACTTAATGCAGTTCCTCTGATATTATCTCCAACTTACTTCTGGCAAACAAGAAAAGGATTATGGACCAACAAAAGAAAGATTTAAACAACTTTGTTGCCCTAAAAACTTTTTAATAGAAGGAATGAACGGTTAGCAGTAAAACAGAAGGTTTCTGCTGCGTCTTTTATTCAACAGTTGTTTTTATATGTGAACACACACCAACACAACACTTCAAATGAAACCACAAAATAACTTAGAATAACAAAAACCACACAATAAATTAGACCAACTGAAGTTGCCCAGTCAGCTGGGGCTGTAGAATACACTGACTGCACCTCTGCAGAGGGGTAAGACTCCCCCAATGAGTGTCCTGATATGACTCTAAACAATCTGATGGTGAGGTTCCAGTGATGCTGGGGCTTTGGGGAATGTGGAGTACCCCTTCATTGCCATTGCTCCCAGGTCCACTCCGGCCCGGCATGGTAGAACCTGATAGGGCCTTATCTATGGGTTAAGTAGAACTAACGGCATATTTATGCTAAACTGAATTGCTTGACATAGAAATGTTTTTGACAATTAAACCGTACTTACATTTAAACTGCGTGCTTATGCTAAACTGAATTATTTGAAATGGAACTGTTTTTAAACATTGAAACTGTACCCACACTAAACTGAATTGTTTAATATAGAACTGTTTTGATCTTTAACTGTATGTAAACAAAATCTGTACTCATACTAAACTGAATTAGCTGAATTAGAACTGTTTGACTAAACTGAATAACTTGAAATAGTGTTTTTCACAACTAAACTGCATACTGATGCTAAACTGAATTGTTTGAAATAGAACTATTTTCATAAAAATGGATTTAGCAACAACCAGCCAACAACCAACTGAATTGTTTGAAATAGAACTATTTTCATAAAAATGGATTTGGCAACCAACAACCAACTGAATTGTTTGAAATAGAACTATTTTCATAAAAATGGATTTGGCAACAACCAACTGAATTGTTTGAAATAGAACTATTTTCATAAAAATGGATTTGGTAACAACCAACTGAATTGTTTGAAATAGAACACTTTTCATAAAAATGGACTTGGCAACAACCAACCAACCAACAACCAACTGAAGACAATAAAAGTTTTATTCATTATTCTCTTGGTAAATACAGTGCAGTCTTAAGAGATTTTTTTAACAAAGTTCGTATTCACTTTTTACATCCTGGTTAGATTAACAGTTGCTGTATACTATGTCAGGGTATGACGTCATATCACTGAAATATCTTATCAAGTGCTTCAGGTTAATCAGTGCTTCTATTGCCTTCATCATCATCTACAAATTTTCTTAAATTACATTCAATTCACTGCCAAAG
>OY757945.1:18477887-18652887 GCA_963585895.1 Sepioteuthis lessoniana | reverse complement strand
ACTTCTTATTGCAAAGCATGCAATCTTTATATTTATTTATTTTTAATATATATATATATATATATGAGAATCGTTCAAAAGTTCTAATCTTCATTCAGAAAGAAGGGCTACAGCTGTATTTTTAATTGAAATTTTGAGGATATATATATATATATATCAGTGTATCGAAACAATAAAAATTCTCACAGAACAAGTTATTTGTTCTTGACTTTGATTGGACTCAAAGTCCTAAATCATCAATAATTATATCAACTCACAAACTGTTAGAGTTTTGTTTTATTTTCTTTCCTAAAAATGTTGATTTGAGTAAAATTTTATGATTTTGTTCCTAATGATGTTACATGAGGGAGAGAAAAAAAAAATAACGTAACTAGATATTTGGGGCCGATGAAAATCATTCCTAAAATATAAACGAAATCCTTGAAATAAATATGACTCAGACGAACAGATTTCTGGCGGAGACAATAAAAAGTAATCTCATCTGTGTTTTACTTCTCGTTTTTCAAAAAATGAGTTTTTGTTTCAATTCAACAATGAAATTTCAACTTGATAATTTTTTGGTTTATTATAGTATCATAATATAATATGAGGAAAATTCAATAATGTGGCTGTAATCTAAATTGTTTTTGGATAAATGTAATATACAAAAGAGGGTGAAGGGTATACCTCCTTGACAACAAGAAAACCGCGTGAAATCAACTTCTTAGTAAACAGTCCTTTCTTCTTCAGCCTTTTTCCTCCGCTGTCCTGTCTCTTTTTTACTCAGCGCGTTCACTGACTCAGCGTTCCTCCTCCTCTTCTCTTGTCCGTCCGAGACTTAGACAATATTCTAATGGATGTAACTCATACCGCCTTGCTTGTACACTTCACGAATGCAGATTCTGCCTTTCAGATTCACTACAATGGCATTGGACCCAAAAGATTCTAGGGAGTAAGACATTCTGGATATGACATTAAACTCCCAAAAGGTCCAGTCTTGGAGCTTTGGGCAATGTGGAGTATATCTTAATTAATTAATCCAAGGTTCATTTTGGGGTATTTAATCATGTGAAATCGGACCCAAAGCTCCATCAAAGTTTTGTGGGTGCTTGAGTAATTGTGTACGGGCCAGGGAATCAATGAATTGAAGATTCTTGCAACGACTGCGACAGCTACATAAGTCAAAGAGATTTGTTTTAAAAAATAAAAAATAAAGAGAAGATATCGTTTTGGTTTTTGTAGAATGGTCAGTTGCCAAGTATCAACTGTGCAAATTCGCAAAGGCACATAGAATTGTGAAATTTTATTTTTATGGATGCTAAAATTCTTCTGGTTTTCTAAATGCCTTGAGTGTGTGATTCCAATAACTCTTTTTCAAATAAAATCTTAATTGTCCTGATCAAATATACGAAATTGCTTAGGTGTATGATTTAAACATTTTAATGACGTGGATTTAAAGCTCTTACGCTGTTCATTAATTGTCCCCATATCTAAAATAACAGGTGATTGATTGATTTTAACGTCTAAAGTTATTTATGCCAAGAGGTTAGGGAATCGTGTTTTTTGTAAATTTATAATTACATTTTTTTCGGTAGTTACTTCTTAAGAGTTTTTTTTTTTTTTTTAGTACACAATTATATATCAAGTATTTCTATTCAACCCCAGTAATTTGCAAGCAGTTGTATGATTTCAACTATTCCAATCTAAAACTAAGAATTAGTTAAGATAACCATTACACCACGGGCACCTCCAGCCACGTGTATGTTTTTTTAATGAAATCTTAAATCGGGAGAGATCTGAATCCTGCTATATAACATTTCTATTTCATTGGACAAAGATTTATAGGTAGAGAAATAGAAAAGAGTTTTGAAACATATTCCTTTAGCAATTAAATGTTCCAGCTTGAGAAAATGGACGTTAAATCAGTTAAAATGGGTGATACACTCTTGTGGAGGTGTTCAAACTTCGTCTTGCGATGTCTGAGTTTTTGACAAGGTTATATAAGATTATTTAGAAGGAGGTGCCCGTGGTGTAATGGTTATCGTCGTAGGAAATGGACACGGTGACACGAGTTCAAATCCTTGACGAAACTGATTGCATTTCACATAGCACTAATACCCTTGGGAAAGGTATGAATCCAATGATTCCCCCTCCGGCGATGGGTAAATAGTAGGACAGACTAGGTTCTTCAGCCTTGGTGAGGCAACTAGTCTAGGAGAAGGAAAACTCTGAATTCAAACCTGTTAAACTCCGCTTAAAAATTGACCTTGTGTCATATCCTGCCCGAGCGGAGGGGTTGGTAAATATATATAGAAGATTTTTTTTCAGATCAATGTCCACACGACCTCTGCATTGGTTTGACGAGGCAATAAAGTACAGGTCCGGTCGGTTAACTCTTCGTGCTGCGTCTGGCTGGTCCCTCTGGTTTTAGAGCGTTAATCTTTTCGCACCTTATTTTGGGTATTGCCCATTATTACCAGATAAATGGACTCTTCCATCCCCGAAAGGCATGGAAGTAGCAAAAGAGAGATGACCTATATTTTTTCATAGCACTTTTTAAGTGTTTCAGAAACTTACATAGAAAATATGTATCTTTTGGTCTTTCATAAATTTTCAAAAAGTTTTTCTATGCCTCTTGGCCAAAGTTATAAACTTGCCATATTTACACAACTCGATTGCTATGTGCCTAATGAAGCACAAAAGCTATTATGGTTATTGTTTTTGCTATTAGAATTGCTAATTGCTTTCTAAATTGTCCTTCCGCTTCATTTCCTTTCCAGTCACCAATTTCCAAAAGTCACTTATTTAATGAAACAAACTCTGTTTTTGTTTTGAATTACGAGCAAATTCCTCAGCTGAAATAAAGTGCGACTTCCAGCCCTATGTTATGCCACCAAGTTATACACGCAAGTGCAACACAAGGTACAGGACAAGTGACAAATATTTGACATGTTCATTCAGATCTTTCTTTCTTTCTCTCTCTCTCTCTCTCTCTCTCTCTCTGTATCGTTCCAATTTTAGTATATGTACCGCCGAAGCTGGTTCTCTGTGTGTGTGTGTGTGTGTGTATCGTTCCAATTTTATTATATGTACCGCCAAAGCTGGTACTCTCTCTCTCTCACTCTGTATCGTTCAAATTTTAGTATATGTACCGTTGAAGCTGGTACTCTCTCTCTCTCTCTCTCTCTCTCTGTATCGTTCCAATTTTAGTATATGTACCGTTGAAGCTGGTACTCTCTCTCTCTCTCTCTCTCTCTCTCTCTCTCTGTATCGTTCCAATTTTAGTATATGTACTGCCGAAGCTGGTTCTCTCTCTCTCTCTCTCTCTCTCTCTCTGTGTGTGTGTGTGTGTATGTGTGTGTGTGTGTGTGTGTATCGTTCCAATTTTATTATATGTACCGCCAAAGCTGGTACTCTCTCTCTCTCACTCTGTATCGTTCAAATTTTAGTATATGTACCGTTGAAGCTGGTACTCTCTCTCTCTCTCTCTCTCTCTCTCTCTCTCTCTCTCTGTATCGTTCCAATTTTAGTATATGTACCGTTGAAGCTGGTACTCTCTCTCTCTCTCTCTCTCTGTATCGTTCCAATTTTAGTATATGTTCTGCCGAAGCTGGTTCTCTCTCTCTCTCTCTCTCTCTGTGTGTGTGTGTGTGTATGTGTGTGTATCGTTCCAATTTTATTATATGTACCGCCAAAGCTGGTACTCTCTCTCTGTGTATCGTTCCAATTTTAGTATATGTACCGTTGAAGCTGGTACTCTCTCTCTCTCTCTCTCTCTCTCTCTCTGTATCGTTCCAATTTTAGTATATGTACCGCTAAAGCTGGTTCTCTCTCTCTCTCTCTTGCAGGGGACCCGGAGAAAATGGATACGGTAAGCCCGGTTCAAGTTCTCGACGAGACAGTTTGCGTTTCAGATAGCACGTATACCCTTGGGAGCGGGGAATCACCGTAGAAAAGTTGCTAAAGTGCGGGAGTACGGCCTCGAAGTAGGGGAGTTCGGAATCTAGCTGCGCCTTTCGTTCACTTTTGGATTAATACTCTTGAGAAAGGCATGAATCCCATTATCAAGTCAGCTATGGGTTAAATGGTATCATTACGGTTCTTCAACAAGGGTGTCTTCGGCATTAAATAAACCGTGAAGGTCGATATGCCGTTAAATAAAGAAACCAAACCAAATACCGTCGAGAAATTAGTTGTCTGAATTTCTTAGACGAAGCTTGATGATCTTTATCCACCCTTTTTATCCACTCTATGTGGATACGCTACGTTATGTGTCCAGCAGGACACATAGTGTAACAGTTATAGGGGTTGGTCCCCTAAGCTTTTAAGGAAACAATCATTTACTCGGTTATAGTTAACGGAATCAGAACAGGCGACCCCCGTGGATTCAATAAAGGACGTAGTTCGAAGTTCCGTGTAGGTTCCCGAGTTCGATAAACACCTGAAGAAGGCTGGAGGACATATCGGCCAAAATGTTGTGGAAATAACCGTAAAAATGAAGACAATAGTTCGAAAACTCTTAATGATAAAAACCGTTGGGAAAGTTACGCATCAGGTTGTTCTCCTTCCAGCTACGGGTAAATAGTAGAGCAGGCTGTATTCTTAGGAATTGGTATGGCAACCAATATTGGAGAAGAAAAACTGAATCCAAACCTGTTAAACTCCGCCTCAAAATGAAGCTGGTGTTGCATCCTGCTTGGGAGGAGGGGTTGGTAAAAACAAGTTATTTTCTCAGTTGCATTCTCAAGATACAACTGAAAGCAAAGAAATCATTTCTCAAAATAAAATGACTTCAAAGGCTGAGGACATCTCTCTCTCTCTCTCTCTCTCTCTCTCTCTCTCTCTCTCTCGCTGTATATTAATCACATTCATCACGATAAGCATCTCATTGTAGTGCGATGGTTTACAAGCTACTCTTGCATATCAATTATGACTAGTTCGTGAGTTCGATTCTCACTAGGTCCCACATAATTGGGGCTTCTACCAAATATAAGCTTTTCTGAGTTTTTTCAGCATCACATCATTGGGTGTAATGGTTATCGAGCTCGGAAGGCAGACCATTTCTAGGGATTGGTCTTGACTGGTAGCTCCATTCTTCTGACCTTGAGCGGGGGGGGCGTACTAAAGATGTTCATTGTCATAAGAAATGGAATCAGCTCTTCATGTTTAAATTCTGGACGAGGATGTTTGCATTTCGCATCGAGCTGATTCCCTTCGGAAAGGCATGAACCCAGTTCTTCTTCTACCTGTGGGTTGATTGTAGGACAGACTGGGCTTTTTAGCCTTGATAAGGCAACCGGTCAACGAGAAAGAAGACAATGAATTTAAACCATCTGTCACGCTGCCAGCACGGATCTTCTTGACCCTCTCTCGCCACTCGTCCGTCGCTCCTGGTCTTCAAGGCTATATCCGGTATCGACACAGATCTGTTGTATATAGGTCCTAGTTGCTCGTCCTGCCTGTGCTCGTCCATGTGGAGGAGTCCACGGGCGTACATCACTTATGAGTTCGTCCTTACTTCTCCAGCAGTGTCCTGCATGTCTGGTTCGTCTAACTTTGATAGTTTTCGTGATGGTTGATAGGTAGCCGTAAAGCTGCTGTTTTGTGGGATGATGCCTCCAGGACTCGTTCAATATTGCTTGCAGCATTCTTGTGTAATTGCCGTCAAGCTTTTTTCTCCATACGTTTAGTTTGCATCCATATAGCAGTCTCGACACGACCGCTGCTAGGAAAAAACTGAACTAGTGTCATATCCTGCTTCTAGCGGAGATTTTTTGGTAAATACATACAGCAAGGGTTTCAAACACGCGGTTCGCACACGAGAAAGCTTTTTGTGACTAATATTTTCCTAAAACTCGGTAATTTGTTCCTTACCCCTGACTATGTTTCTTTTCCAGAGAAGGATAAGAAAGCACTTTAATGTTTCAGTCATTTTGATTGAGTGATCGATTGATTTTTACGGCATGTCAACCAGACTAAGATTATTTTATCAATAGAGATGAGAGAAGTGCATTTATTTTACGTTCATATTCATATTTTTTAATTTGTTTCTTAAAAAGGTTGTTTGGGGGGGGGTCACAAGGTCCGATCAAAAACGAATAATTTTTAAACCTTTGTTTGACCCATAAAAGAGACCCTAACAGGTACCTAGGAGTAATGTCAATGAAGGTCTACGCTACACTTGATTTCTAAAACTGGTTCCGCATCACCAGATGTTGTCATACCAAGGAAACTCCCTTTGTAGAGGATAACCCTTTGTAGGGGATACAGTCAGTGTATTCTTAGCCTCAGTGAGAGTCACTATCACTTCAACATCAAAAGCTGCGAGGTAAAACAAACACCATTTTATAGACATTGAAAAACATTCCTAAAAAGAAGGTTAGCGTAATCTATATCAGTTTGTTTCAAAGAATTATTGGGGTAGAGGATTTAGGTTGGTTATTATTTAATGGCATATCGGTCATTGTGAGTTAATTAATGCTAAATCTTTGTTCTTTGTTGTTGCTTTGTTTTTTGTATGTATAATTTGTAAGCGAATATTTTTTTGGTATTGTTATATTCACAACGTTTCGGCCGATATGTTCTCCGGATTTCTAAGAAGTGTTATGAATATAACAATAAAGATCAAAACAATAGCCCGAAAATATTGAATGATAAAAAAGGTTTGGTAAGTGTTTATCATATTTACCCAACCCCTCCGCTCGGGCAGGATATGACACAAGGTCAATTTTTAAGTGGAGTTTAACGGGTTTGACTTCAGAGTTTTCCTTCTCCTAGACTAGTTGCCTCACCAAGGCTGAAGAATCAGTCTGCCCTACTATTTACCCATAGCTGGAGGGGGAAATAATTGGATTCATACCTTTCCCAAGGGTATTAGTGCTATGTGAAATGCAATCAGTCTGGTCTAGGATTTGAACTCGTGGCGCCGTGTCCAATTCCTACGACGATAATCATTACACCACGGGTACCTCCAAAGTGTTTATGTTTCAAAATGAATTGGTAGAACACCAGACAAAGGTTAGTAGACAAATATTTTCGATGGTCATGTTTTGCAGAAGTATTGGCATAATAGCTAAAGTGTTCGCTAATGTTCAGGGTGATCGGGGTTTAATCCCAGGTCGAGCCATACCAAAGACTTAAAAAAATGGTACTTGATATCTCCTTGCTAAATACTCAGCATTATAAGATACGGATCAAGGGTAAGTGGAGCAATCCTGGGGAAAAAAGTAGCTCCCTCCCCTGTACCTCGGTGTAGTAGCTATTGAAAAAGGAGCCTTGGGGTCGCCGTCGACTACGGTCAGCTAACTTATATATGTATGTGTGTGTGCACTAATTTGAGGTTTAGAATTATCATATTTACCAACCCCTCCGCTCGGGCAGGATATGACACAAGGTCAATTTTTTAAGTGGAGTTTAACAGGTTTGAATTCAGAGTTTTCTTTCTCCTAGACTACTTGCCTCACCAAGGCTGAAGAACCTAGTCTGCCCTACTATTTACCCATAGCTGGAGGGAGAATAATTGGATTCATACTTTTCCCAGGTGTATTAGTGCTATGGGAAATGCAATCATTCCAGGATTTGAACTCGTGTCGCCGTGTCCAATTCCTGCGACGATAACCATTACACCACTGGCACCTCCAGGTTTAGAATTATGCTGACATTTTCAGTATCTGAACTTTTCATATTCTCGGATCTGTTTAAGGTTTTTGGTCCTTTGGGGTTACATAATTTTTGTTTGTTTATATGGTATCCTTTAATATTTGGTTTCTCATTAATTTAAAAAAAATTTAATGAGTCTCGCTGGATTAAGATAATGAGAGCTTTGATATTTTCAGTTCATGGTTGGGTATGATTTTTTTTTTTTTTTTTTTTTTGATTGAAGGGAAGGTTCTGAGCTGGTTGTAGTAATTAGAATGTGTTTTGCTTTGGAATTTGGTTCTGGATTTATCTAAGGAATTGGTTGGCCAATTGGTGATCTTTGTGATTTTTTTTCTTTTAGGGTATTTATCTGAATTGAAGATTTTAAGTTTTCTGTAGACATTTTTTGGGCAGTGGTAGAAGTGTTTGTTTTGGGTTCTATTTGTTTTTGTTTGATTTTTTTCCTTTTCTTGAAATTTGATTTGAGTTCCGCTAGTTTTTCGATGAGAGCTCTGTACTTATCAGATCGATTATTTCTGTTCTTGCTGATTAAACTTCCCTTCTGTTTTACATCGTCGCAGGTGTTAACTTTCATATAGGATTCCATTATTTTCCTTGTTTCAAGAAACCTTAGTTTTTTTTTCTATATTTAACCTTCATGATTTCCATCTGTCTTTTGAATATATTGCAAGTTCATGAAAAGGAAGGGTTGTTCTCGGGTCAGTTTCCACATTTGTTTTTTATTTGGGGAGGGTTTTTTTTTAATGGCATATCAACCGTTTTTAGGTTATTTAATGCCAAAGCCATTCTTTGGGGATTGGTGACAGCTATTGAAGAAAGGAAGACGAACGACTTTTAGTGCAACAAAATTTATATACAACAACAACAATAAACAGGGTTTTACATCAAATGGAACAAACAACGAATATGTAAGAGTTCACAAAAGAGTTCAAGATTCCGATAGGTGGTAGAGTTTTGTAAGGTTTAGTTGTAAGGTTGTTATAAGGTAAAGTTATAAGGTAAAGGTGTAAGGTTTGGTAAGGTTAGGTAGGTTATGTGAAGGTTTGCAGATAAAATGCCTGCTGGAATTAGCTGTGTGTCCTGTTCCTTTTAACTCAGCACGTGCGTTCGTCGCTCTGGGGTCCTGGCTGGTGGAAGGTACCAAATACGTTTGGCGTCAAGGGCTGTTACGAAAGGACCTGTTGCTAACAGCAGTGGGAGAGGAAGTAAGAGTAAGAATCTCCAGTGGAGCTCTTTTTTATAATGGACGCCACGTGACCCCAAGGGGCTGCTGATATTCGGTGAAACAGGATCACCAGTTCCTTAATAAAATTTCTACAATTCTCGTAAAACAGTCGTGGTACTTGTCTTTAATTGGAATCATTTTGAGATGAGGCTTCTTAATCTGAGAATTAATTTTTATTTATTGTGGACTTTTTGTTCTCATCTTGGTAGTTTTTGTGTTGTTTCTTCTTTCACTACGTTTCGGCTAAATTTCACCTCTGGCCTTCTTCAGGTGATTTACCGCGACCTCGGTTAGGAATGCTGAGTCTTGCAACCGTATCCCCAGTAATTACTGCCTTCCATAGTTGTTGTCAATCGCACCACGTTTTTGACCAAGTAAACCTCTGGCCGGCTTGGGTAGGATTTGAAACCGCTATATTCTGACAAATTAATTCTCAGATTAAGAAGCCTCATCTCAAAATGATTCCAAAAGTCCGCAATAAATAAAAATTAATTCTCAGTAGTGGTACTATTTAACCCATAGGTGGGAGGATAAGTGGGTTTATACCTTTCCCAAGGATATTTGCCCGAAAGTGACCGTAGTAGCGCGACTGGAGTACGGACTCGGTTACTCCGATTCCGCAGTCCATCGCTTTAACCATTACACAACGAGGACACCCCCTTTATTTGGGGGGTGCTTTTTTTAGTGGAGAGGAGCACTTTTGCTCTTTGTGGTCTGGGTCATTTTTGGTCACACCAGTCGTATGTGGACGTTCACTACAAATCTTTCTTTGTGGTGTCCATAATTTTGACATTTAAAACACCTTAAGTATGCGGGGATAAATGGTTCTATCTTTTCGAGGTAGAATCCAATTTTTATTTAAATGGGAAATGTCAAAAAATACGTTTCTGTATTTCTCCATTACCCGTTCTAAAGTTTATCAAATTTTCTGCAGATATTTCTATGACCCTTTCCTTTCCAAAGGCTGTTTACATGTCTTTATATTTCTATGGCCCAATCTGAGGCTACAGAATACACCTATTGCATCTCTACAGTGAAGTAAGACTCCTCCAACGAGTGTCCAGGATATTACACTAAACAATATGATAGTAAGGCTTCAATAATGCTGGAGCTTTGGGGAATGCAGAGTACCCCTTCATTGCCATCGCTCCCAGGTCCACTTTGGCCCGGAGTGGTAGCACCTGATAGGGGGCTATTTATGGGTCAAATAGAACTGTTGGACATTGAAAATGTGTACTTATGATAAGCTGAATTGCTTGAAATAGAACTAATTTTACATTTAACTGTATGTAAACAAAAATAAACTGTGTAAATATGCTAAAGAGAATTATTTGAAATTGAACTGTTTGATCATTTAACCATATTTACCAACCCCTCCACTCGGGCAAGATATGACACAAGGTCAATTTTTAAGCGGAGTTTAATAGGTTTGAATTCACAGTTGTCCTTCTCCTAGACTAGTTGCCTCACCAACGCTGAAGAACCTAGTCTGCCCCACTATTTACCATAGTTGGAGGGAGAATAATTGGATTCATACTTTCCCAATGGTATTAGTGCTATGTGAAATGCTATCAGTCTCGTCCAGGATTTGAACTCGTGTTGCCGTGACCATTTCCTATTACGATAACCATTACACCACGGGCACCTCCACTTTGATTATTTAACAGTGCGTAAACAAATGACAGAAACACACACATTGGACATGTTTTAGAATGGATTGTTAGATAAACAGAAATTGTATTTGCTATTCCTGTTGTATAGCCATGAACAACTATATAAACACATATGCATGCAGAATCATAACGACGACACAATAAAGACGAGTGACACAGTTCTTTAGGAAAATATACCTCTCCCTTTATTTGAAAGGGTTCGAAAGGGTTACTAAAGGTTTTACTGTGTGAGAGGTGAGTTGGAGGCTGAACAGAACTGCAACATATTGACCCCCACTCTTATGGCCATAACAGCGTTTCTTTCCCGTTCTCCTGGGCTGCTCAACCGGGGGTCTGGGGGCCCAGCCTCTCTGGGACATGTTCCTCATTCCAGCATCTTCTCTCCAACTGACTGAACTTCCTGTGCACCAAGTTATATAATAATTTGACGCCCACTCTTCTTCCTGCGAGTGTCACTATTTCGCACTCAATTCAACCCGCGTACGGTCAAGGTTATATCCTGATATTCCTCGACCGGATGCTCCTATTATTTACACAGGTGCATTTCCTATTTTGACAGCTTGGCCGGGGTCAAAATGTAACATTTCTTAAAATGTGATAATTTTTAAAATTTTGCTTCTGTTTTCTGTTTCAATAATATTTATAGAACAATTGATTGCAATTTACCCATGAAATACCGGAAACCGGTTTGGTTTGGCTTTATGGCATACTAACCATTGTAGGTTATTAAATGCCAAATCCTCTTTATACAAACAAGTATTAAATAAATATAATGTGGAAACAAATTTTGTAGATAAAACTATTAAACGAGCCTGTGCTCTTTGTTTTTGCATAGAGTTAAATGGTTTCAAGTATTGCTATATTACAGTTACACTTTAACATCAGTTATTTGTTTGTACACATAATTTGTTCTATTTTACCCATATCAGGTGCTATCACTCAAGGTCAGATTGCCTGACAGCAATGGCAAGGAAGGTGTACTCCATATTCCCTTAATCTCCAAGGCTGGAACCTCAATATCAGATTGTTTAATGTCACATCTACGACACTCATTGGGGATGGTCTACCTTTCTGCAGAAATGCAGTCAGTGTATTCTACCACTGGGATCACACAATAAAACGGAAAAAGGAATTTACCAAAAGTAAAAACAGAATTAAGAAAAACTTGAAAAAATTTTGATTTATCCCCTTACATTTTGTACTAATTTACATATCCCACTTACAATCATATATATATTACAACAGAATGTGGTTGTCACTATCTTATTTGGTGGTATAATTTGGAGAGTGCTCAATATCAGTGAGAGAGCTCTGATATGATATAATAATGAATAAATATATATATATATATATATATATATATATATCTTTAAGAAAAAAACCAAAGACCGGTTTCTTAAAGAAATATTGCTCTGTAATAAATTACATTGAGCTCTCTACCAGGAAAATTTAAATGTTCAGCTCTTGAATGATTTTCTTCTCCTGAGGGAATTACTCCAAACTTTTTAACCTGACCGAATATAACCTATATATATATATATATATATAAGGATGGAAGCTTATCTGCAACCGCTGGTTTTATGCCGTCTTTATATGACAATTATCAGGCAGATGATTGTCGTACAAAGACGGCATGAAACCAGGGGTCGCAGATAAGCTTCCATACTTATATATATTGATATAAAAAAAATTCTGAATAGCACCCCATAAGCTGTATTTCATATTAGCATTCTAACTGGTGGAAATCATGCTTGCATCCCATTTTTGGCTAGCAGTGCCTCTCGACTATAGTTTTTGAGCTTGAAATACCTGCTATACAGGAACAAATCAAATCAATATTCAAGAATGCATAATATTACCACTTGCTAAACTGTTAAGAAAAGCACGTTGTTTTATTTTTCTTTAAAATTATTTCATGAATTTTTTTTATCAGCTAACTTAAACAAGAAAAAGGTTTTTTGTATTATTAGTATGTCTCGTACTAAGGAATGTAGAAGTCACTACTCTAACGTGCAGAATAAACAACAAGAACAACACTTACGGGTTCAACAAACCCAGCTGACAGACAAAATGTAAAAATGGCGGTAACCCAATACCGAACCTGTAACATATTAAGCAAGCCAGTGTATACACACACAAATATACCCATTCACTGGACCAGCAACCAACCACCGTCCAGAGAATGGACTTTGCCACTTGAGAGCAATAGAATGTCCTAATGTCCATATAATCTCACCTCAAGTCATAGCATTGCTTTCTACGAGAATGAGTATTTACTCATCGCTAACAAGAATTAAGAACGAATTCCAACAAGGAAGAGGTTTTAATCAAGTCCCTACTCTCCAAGGACTAATATTAGGATTATTATATCTATGTTAAACTATCACTAAACCGGAAGGAAGGACAAGATAAACTCATTTATACATACAAGAACCTTTAAAATTTTAAATATATAATTCAAATACCAGCAATTTCCTGCCTTATCTGTTGAAGGGTTGGGTTTGTTGGGTTTTATGGCATATCAATCTTTGTAGGTTATTTAACGCCAAATCCATTTTTATGTAAATAATCTGTTCTTTTTAAAACAATTCAGTTTAGCATAAGTACACAGTTTAATTGTCAAAAACATTTCCATTTCAAACTATTCAAGAAGTTATATGTAACAATTCAGTTAAGTGTAAATACAGTTTTAATGTCGAAAAACAGTTCTATTTGAAATAATTCAATTAAGCATAAGCACGCAGTTTAAATGTAAGTACGGTTTAATTGTCAAAAACATTTCCATTTCAAGCTATTCAGTTTAGCATAAGAATGCTGTTAGTTCTATTTAACCCATAGATAGGGCCTTATCAGGTGCTACCACTCCGGGCCAGAGTGGACCTGGGAGCGATGGTAATGAAGGGGTACTCCGCATTCCCCAAAGCTCCAGCATTGCTGGAACCTCACCATCAGATTGTTTAGTGTCATATCCAGGACACTCGTTAGGGGGGGGTCTTACCCCTCTGCAGAGAAGCAGTCGGTGTATTCTACAGCCCCAGCCGACTGGGCAATTGACTGTAGAAGTCCGGTATTCAAAGAGAACAGATCTAAATACTAGAACCATTTATGTGCTGTCAAGGCTGACGCTAAAAAGGGCAGGGCTTGAATAGAACTTTGTTAATCGAGCCTTCTACCCTTCCAAAACGAAAGTTCGGGGCCTAATTAAAAAATTGTAAGCGGGTCATTCTACCTTCAAAAAACTAAGTGTTGTATATTGACCTCCGACCCGGCCAGGCGGTCAAAATAGGAGAGGCACCTATTTAAATAACAGGTGCATCCGGTCGACGAATATCAGGATTATAACCTTGACCGTGGACAGGTTGAATGAGTGCGAAATTGTGACGCCCACAAGGAGAAGGTGGACGTTGAACTATTATATAACTCAGTGCACAGGAAATTCGACCAGTTGGGGATCAGACGAGTAGGAGATAAGATGCGGTAGAGAGAATCAGCACCCAGAGAGGATGGGCCCCCGGTTGAGCAGCCCAGGAGTACGGGAAAGAAATGCGGTTATGGCCAATAGAGTGGGGGTCAATATGTTGCAGTTCTGTTCAATCTCCAACTCCCTCTCACACACAACCCTTTCAAATAAAGTGGGAGGTATATTTTTCTAAGAACTGTGTCGCTCGTCTTTATTGTGTCGTCGTTATGATTCTGCATGCAGATGTAGATGTATATGTATTATGTGTTTGTATAGTTGGTCATGGCTATACAACATAAGGTCAGAGCCGAATTATAAATTTGAGGGGCCTTCTACTTTTCAAAAAAAGAAAGCGCAGGGCCCAATTAGAAAATTGTTTGTGGAGCCCTCTACCCTGCAAAAAATAAAGTGTGCGGGTTAATTAGAAAATTGTTTCTTGAGCCTTCCACGCTTCAAAAACGAAAGTGTGAGGCCCAATTAGAAAATTGTTAGTGGAGCCTTCAACCCTTAAAAAAGAGAGTGTGGAGCCCAATTAAAAAATTGTTAGTGGGTCTCTCTACCGTACAAATAAAAAGGAAGTGCAGGCCCACTTAGAAAATTTTAAGGGGGCCCTCTATTCTACAAAAAGAAGTGCAAGCCCAATAAGGAAATTGTTAGTGGGGCCCTCTACACTTCATAAAGAAATTGTGGGGACTTTTCCAGGCCCTCTACTCTACAAAAAGGAAAGAGTTGGGCCTAATTTTAATATTGGTAGTGGGGCCTTCTACCTTACAAAAAAGTGTGGGGCCTAATTAGAAAATTGACCGTGGGGCTCTCTGCACTATAAAAAGAATATGTGGGGGCCGTTTAGAAAACTATTAGTGGGCCGTCTACCCTATGAAAAAAAGTAAATGGGGCTCTTAACCCTACAAAAAAGAAAATGTGGGGTCTAATCAGCTAGTTGTTAGTGGGGTCCTCGACCTTACAAAAAAAGAAGTGCGGAACCCAAGAATAAAATGTAAATGGGTCCCTCTACCATACAAAAACAGTTCAAGGCCTAATTAGAAAATTGTTAGTGGGGCCCTCTACCCTACAAAAAGTATGGGGCCCAGTTAGATAATTGTTAGTGAGACTCTATACCCTACAAAAATGTGGGGCCAAGTTAGATAATTGTTAGCGGAGCCCTCTATCCTACAAAGAAGAAAGTGTGTGCCCAAGTTAGATAATTGTTTGTGGGGCCATCTATCCAAAAAAATCATTTGAAAATCAATGGTTTTTGCAATGTCATTTTCCAGAGATGGCATCGCCAAATTATTTCATCTCTCTTGTAAAATTGTTGACCGCGGGTATGTTTGAACGAGTTTTAGTTTTGAAAACTTTTTTCACATTTGCACAAGGCCCAATTTGAACAAATCTGTCTGATTGGATTAAAACCAATTTTAAGCCAACCAAACAGATTTACACATCCAAAATTATTTCACACACTAAATCATATTTCTTTGGTTGTTTGAGTTTTATGGCATATCGACCTTTGTAGGTTATTTAATGCCAAATCCATTTTTATACAAATAACCAGTTCTATTTCAAACAACTCAGTTTATTATAAGTTTGGATTTTTTACACACAGTTAAATGTCAAAAACAGTTCCATTTCAAACAATTCAGTTTAGCATAAGTTCACAGTTTTATTGTCAAAAACATTTCAATTTCAAGCTATTCAGTTTAGTCAAACGGTCGTAATTCAAACAATTCACTTTAGCATTAATACGCAGTTTAGGTCTATTTGACCCATAGATAGGGCCCTATCAGGTGCTACCAGTCCGTACTAAAGTGGACCTGGAAGCGATGGCAATGAAGGAATGCTCCACATTCCCCAAAGCTCCAACATTACTGGAACCTCACCATCAGATCGTTTAATGTCATCTTACCATGAAACTTGTTGGGAGGGGGTCTTACCCATCTGCAGAAGTGCAGTCGGAGTATTCTGCAGCTATAGCCGACTGGATGAGACACAAGGCCAACTTTTTTTAAGTGGAGCTTTACAGGTTTTAATTCAGAGTTTTCTTTCTTTTAGACCGGTTGTCATACCAAGGTAAAAAAGCCCAGTTTATCCTACTATTTACCAATAGCTGAAGGAGGAATAGTTGGATGCACACCTTTCGCAATATAAAATTTAAAAAGCTCCATCCAGGATTTGAACTTGGGTTATTTCCAACGACGATAGCTATTAGACAAGGACCACCTCACCTATATAAGTAAAGTTGGCGACCATAGTCGAGGGTGACTCGAAGGCTCCCTTTTTGATAGCTACTACACCAAGGAGTAAGGAAGGGCGCTACTCCTTTCCCTGGATTGCTCCACTTTACCCTTGATCCGTACCTTATAATGCTGAGTGTTAAGCAAGGAGACATCAAGTACCATTTTTTGAGTTTTTGGTATGACTCGATCTGGGATTAAACCCAGGTCTCCCGGGCCATTGGCGAACACTCTAACCGCTAGGTCAATATATATATAAATGTGTGTGTGAATAAATATGTAGAGTTTGGACTACAAAGAAGTTTAAATGGTTAAGTCAAAATCAATAAATTTTAGGTAGATACTGACTTGGCTGTTTACTGCACGAGTCCCATCATAAGTCACCCATAACCCAGTAGACTTTCGGACAGGTACTGGTACAAATACATACCGTAATAATCCTCTTCCTCCTCCTCGAAATTCCATGTCCCTTGAAAACTTTCACTATCCAACTCTAAATATTATTTATTTATCTTCATTCACCCGAAGCTACAATTCATTTAATTCCTGAACCTATAAACAGCTTTGCACGATACGTTTTTCAATATTTTCCTGCTGTGTATCCCGAACACAACATAACTCTGTTTCACAGCCTCCTCTTATTGCTAGTCTTCTAACATTTCTGTACTGCTTAAATCTCTGGCTTTCTTTCGCAACAATTCTGATAGGCCGAAATGACGGCTACAAAGCAACTGGCCCAGCAAGCTCCTTACTATGATACTGCTAAGTGTCCAATCGTAATTCCCAAACAGTTTCGAAGTGGGGACACTTCAGTGATAGTTAATAATTAAAACAGTGCATAGATCATGTACATTGAAGGAGAAAGAGACGGGAGAGCAATGCAAAGATCAATTTGAATGCTTTCTAAAAGAGCCACACGAACAATATCAATATACAAATTTCCCTAAATCATACATGGGTTTAGTTAAAGATGTTTTGTGAAACAATAAATTATTATATCCCGTAGAGTTTGGGCGTGTCCGTTAGGTGCCTCACGGGTTGTCACATGACAGTCCCAGAAATCAATTCTTTAACTCGTTAAACTTATATATATATATATATATAAGATCAGAAAGAGTTATTGATTTAGATGAGTGAAAACAGTCACTCATTGATTGAATAACATACTGAACACAAATAGAAATGACGAAACCTAAAGCTATTTAACAATAGCTGGAGATGACGCACGAGGTGTTGATGGACACGGATGTTGGATGCAGGCTGAGACATGATCAATTTTGGCCGGGTCCCTTTAGCAGGACGATGTGATGCTGAAAAGCCCCAAAAGCCCAAATGAATTCAAGACATCATGAATAATGCATCCAACTGCACCTAAAACATTTTGCAGAATATATAAACACACAGATATATATATATATATATATATAAGTAGATCTTTGTATATATATATATATAGAGAGAGAGAGAGATAGATATGAAATATTTAAAAGTATGTCTATATATATATATATATATATATAATGGATAAATAGCCCTGGGAACTGTGAGACATACTCTTCTTTTGAAGGATTATCTTCCGATCAAAGAGTCATCTCAGCAATGATTCAGTTAATTCTATACAAAAACAGATAAAGCTTTATGGTATGATTGGCCCCATTCACCAATAAGGATATTAGGAATCATTATACCGTAACTGTAAGAAATAAGTTTGATACTCTTTAGGGGATATCTGATAGACATACTCCAAATGACGGATATGAAAATTTTGTTACCACCTATAGAGAAGCAGCAATCGAATGCATTCAAACCAAACTAAAAGCCAAATGCAGGTTTCCATGAGAGGCAATAGCAATTAGTAAACAACGAGATATCATGAAAATAGTGTTCTTTTTTAATAAAAAAAAAACCACAACAAATGCCAATGCTTAGAAACTTAAGAAAGTCCTGTGAAATCACTTACCAAAAAGACCAACGAGAATGCATTCATGGTCAAATCAATAAAATTAGAAACTCAGTAGAAGATAGACAATCACGATTAGCATGGCTGGCAGTAAATGAAGTAAGTAGAAAGAAGAGCACCACGGGAGCAAAACTAAAAACTGCCAGTCAAGAAGTAAGAATACTGACATGAAAAGAATATTTCAAGAATCTACTCGGACATTCGCCTAAAGTCCCAGAGAAACCTATAAAGAATTATTGATAACCAACTAAACATTAAACTAGGACAGTTTACGGAGGAAGTACCTGACTTTTATAATGTTCGAAACTATTCCTCGTCGCCAGTTTTGTAGTGTTCCGTGAGGAGTGTAAAAATTGGCCGATGGTCAAAATCTCTTCACTATAGTACAATACCAAATACTGAGAATGAAATGCTATACAATACTAATTCTAAATGATACATTTCAACTCTGTTTTGCATACGCACGTGTCTCTCTACACATCTCACGTCAGACCTTTTTAAGCTTTTTGCTTAGATGTAGCACTTTAAGCTTTTTGCTTAGATGTAGCACAAGGCCGAATCAACGAGGGAACCAGTGAGACTGACCCATTTATCATATATCATATTTACCAACCCCTCCGCTCGAGCAGGATATGACACAAGGTCAATTTTTAAGCGGAGTTTAACAGGTTTGAATTCAGAGTCTTCCTTCTCCTAGACTAGTTACCTCACCAAGGCTGAAGAACCTAGTCTGTCCTACTATTTACCCATAGCTGGAGAGAGAATAATTGGATTCATACCTTTCCCAAGGGTATTAGTACTATGTGAAATGCAATCAGTCTAGTCCAGGATTTGAACTCGTGTCGCCGTGTCCATTTCCTACGACGATAACCATTACACCACGGGCACTTCCATTTATATATCCACTATTTCCAGTCATGTGAACTCCAGTAGCACAATCCATTTCAACACTTGTGTTTGTTAGCTAGAGATCCATGTTCAAATCACACAGCATATCAAAAGCAGAAAAGCTCAGGCCTCAACGAAATACCCACAAGAAATATGGAAGACAAGGAAATCTGATGACGTATGCCAAGTGCGTAGAGTGTTCGCTAATGGTCCGGGAGACCAGGGTTCAATTCCAGGTCACATCATACCAAAGACTTTAAAAATGGTACTTGATATCGCCTTGCTTAACACTCAGCAATATAAGGTACGTATCAAGGGTATAGTGGAGCAATGCAGGGAAAGGAGTAGCACCCTCCCATACACCTTGGTGTTGTAGCTATTGAAAAGAAAGCCTTCGTGTAGCCTTCGACTACGGTCTCCAACTTTACTTACTGCGATTATGTAAAAGTGTCAATAAACAAAATGTAATATAGAAATGGACAAAAGCTGCAACGTCTCCTTCCCCATAAAAGGTGACCTCGGAATCTATAGCTGCTGAGGTCTATAATGCTCTGCTTCTCAACCGATCAAACATGAAATCTCAAAAAAAAAATCTCAAAAAAAATTAGAACGGTTCAAGAAGAAATCGACCGCAACTTCATAGGTTCTGAATATCCGCGAAATCATTGCAAAAAATCTCGAGGTACCACCACAATTCGTAGATTTGTCCAAGGCATTTGATTCCATACACAGAGAAAAGATGGAGTAAATACTACGAGCATATGGTCTCTAAAAAGAAACTGTTACCGCTATAATGATACTATATAAAAACACGAAAAAAAAAAGAGTTCGCTCATCTGATGATGACACCGACTTCTTCAACGATGTCGCTGAAATTATACAACGAGATACATTAATGCCAAAACTGTTTATAATCTGGCTATATTAGATACATCGAATGTCGATAGATTTAATAAAAGAAAATAGCATTACACGAAAATAAAAACCAACTAGCAGACGATATCCTACAGAAACTACAACAGACTCAGACTATGCAGATGATCTAGCGCTTCTTGTAAATAAACCTGTCAAAGCTGAATCCCTGCTACATAGCCTGGAACAGGCAGCATGTCTTTACTTAAACACCTATAAAACAGTTCACGTGTTTTAAACAAAAAGGAGCCATCTCCACATTAAGTAGCAGGCCTTTAAAAATTGGTTGACAAGTTCACATACTTCAGCAGCAGTATCTCATCCACTGAAAGTAGTATTTTCCTCATCTTTAAGTCCTGATGAATGTTTATCATATTTACCAACCCCTCCGCTCGGGCAGGATATGACACAAGGTCAATTTTTAAGCGGAGTTTAACAGGTTTGAATTCAGAGTTTTCCTTCTCCTAGACTAGTTGCCTCTCCAAGGCTGAAGAACCGAGTCTGCCCTGTTATTTGCCCATAGCTGGAGGGAGAATAATTGGATTCATACCTTTCCCAAGGGTATTAGTGCAATGTGAAACGCAATCAGTCTCATCCGTGATTTGAACTCGTGTCGCCGTGTCAATTTCCTACGACGATAACCATTACACCACGGGCACATCCTGAAACAATTTAACTGTGCGCAAACAAACGATTAATATTAGATAGAATTATTAGTATTATATAGCAATACTTGAAACCATTTAACTGTGTGCAAACAAATGAGCTCTGGCTCGATTAAAAAATGTTATCTACAAAATATTCGCTTAAAAGTCATATGTATAAACAGGATTCGGCATTAAATAACCCTCAAGAGTTGATATGCCATTAAACCAAACTAAGTTA
This sequence comes from Sepioteuthis lessoniana, assembly GCA_963585895.1. Classification (NCBI taxonomy): domain Eukaryota; kingdom Metazoa; phylum Mollusca; class Cephalopoda; order Myopsida; family Loliginidae; genus Sepioteuthis; species Sepioteuthis lessoniana. Next base: position 18,632,012 of record OY757945.1, on the reverse strand, counting down.
TAGTAGTATATAATACACAGTATATGTATAAACCGGATTTGGCCTGATATAACCATCCTGGGTTGATATGCCTTTAAACTAAATAACCTAACCCAATTTAGATAGATCTAAGTTATAGTAATATATAATACACGATTACAAATTCCATTTCTCTACTTAAAAAAAGAAAATGTACATAACGCACAATTTATGTATAAACAGGATTTTGCATAAAATAACCCTCAAGGGTTGAGATGCCATTCTACCAGATAACCTACCTTAACCTTATTATCCCCAGTCATTCTTTGAGTTCCTTTTTTAAAAGCTCACTCAGCTCATTATTTTTGTGACAGTGAGAGACTATGTATTGAAGCCAATAATAAGAAGCTGTGAATCTACGCAGGAATTGATTGGCTAATTACCCGCCAATAAAATCCCTTAACGCCGATTCAAGGAAGAGAGCTTTCTGATTCACCTTTCTCAGTGGTGACAGTATAAAAGATGAGTGAAATTAACCCTCGCCGGCAGACGGACAGGGACTTAACTCCGAGAGGACGAGATTAACTGACTGCAAGGCATATATCCACAGTCTCCAGTTAACCACTGCACCTAAAATATGACATGGCATACTGACACGTGTGGGAATTGGCTCTTCCTCGACTATGGCACAAGGAAACAGACTGTCATAAAAAGGACATTCTTTTATTTCACATGAACGAACGTAGCAATTATATTTCTCATTGTTATAATGTTAACACTTGTCTTCTTTTATCTCTTCTCGTTATTGCTTTCTCTCAGTGTATCATTTGGTTTCTTTGTTTAATGGCATATCAACCCTCGTGGGTTATTTAATGTCAAAGCCATCATTGTAGAACAGTGACGGCACTATTTAACCCATTACTGAAGCGATAAAAGGGTTCATACACTTCCCAAAGGTATTAGTTCGAAAATGAATTCATTAGCGCGATTAGGGTCCGAACGCGCTTACCACGATGCCAGCACATTAACCACAACACTGCAGAGACACTACATATGTGTGCTGCGATAACGCTGGCCTGGAAAAATCTACTCGCCGGCAAGAGGAGAAAATTGTTATACCCGTAACAAAACCTAAAATCCCATAGTGGAGTCATCCAGGGTCGGCGTCATACGGCCCTGATGGAAGTCAGACTGGAGCATTGATAACAAGATGGCGTTTGGTTGGTTGGTTGGTTGGTTATTAGATTTTATGGCATATCAACCTTTGTCGGATATTTAACGCCAAATCCATTTTTATACAAAGTCAGTTCTATTTCAAACAATTCAGTTTAGTATGAGTACACAGTTTAATTGTTAAAAACATTTTTATTTCAAGCAATTCAGTTTGGTCCAACAATTCTAACTTAAACAATTTAGTTTAGCTAACTATAGTTTTTGTCATAACACAGTTGAACATGAAAAAAATTCTATTTCAAACAATTCAGCTTGGCGTAAGTACAGTTTCAATGTCAAAACAGTTCTATTTCAAACAATTCAGTTTAGCATAAGTATACAGTTTAACAGTCAAAAACTGTAGCGAGAGAAGAAACTTACCGCCTGGATCAAAGTGCGTAAGACTACGCCTTGCTTGTCAAGCAGTAAAAGATATGTTCACTTCTGGAGGCAGAAGTTATAGTGTGCCGATCTCGTCACTCACGAGAAGAAATCTACCTCGCATGTAAATTTCTTTTATGCCGGAACTTGCATAAAGGAGCATCACAGGAGCAATAGCGGTGTTGTTGTTGTTCTTTGCAGACTGCTTTTTTGACTGACTGACAGAACGAACGAGTTGGCCAGAGGTATACCGAGGAAGGGCTGTCAGTCGCGTGTGTTGTTATTTTTAGTCAACTGAGGCTACCCAATTGTCTGAGGACTGTATTACTGCTTTTGCGTGGACTAGTTATATTTCAAGCTATTCAGTTTACTGAAAAAAATCTAATTCAAACCATTCAATTTAGCATAAGTACGCAGTTTAGTTCTATTTAACCCATAGATAGGACCCTATCAGGTGCTACCATTCCGGGCCAGAGTCGACCTGGGAGCGATGGCAATGAAGGGACGCCCCTCATTCCCAAGGCTCCAGCATTACTGAAACCTCACCATCAGATTGTTTAGTGTCATATCCAAGACACTTGTTGCGGGTGGGTATCTTATCCATCTGCAGAGAAGCAGTTGGTGTATTCTACAGCCCCACCCGACTTGGCAAGACGGTGTCTGGCTAAAGCCGTTTGTATTCACTTTATATATTCACGTTTGCGTTGACACATGCACGTGTATACAAATATGCTGGACCATAAGCCAGCCGTGTCATCACGCCGATACGTCCCCTAATATAATACCCCCAATCACTATACATCTTATCAGTGAGACTTAGAATACGCTGACTGTATCCTCTGCAGTGGGGGGTAAGAGCTCCCCAAAAAGAAGTGTCTTGAGTATGCCACAAAACTTCATCTAATGCAGAAGATCCACTTAAGGGGACTTGGGAAGTGTGAAGGGCTCCTTCAATGGCATTGGTTCCAGGTTTACCCTGACCCGGAGTAGTTGTACATGTGAGGGTCTTATGTATTGGTCAAGTAGATCTGTTTTAAAATAATTTGTACTCGACGCATAAAATAACCCAAGACAGATTGATATGCCGTTATAATAAATTAATTGAAATCAACTAAAATCTCCCTCCTCAAACACGCACTCACTCACACATCCCAACTTGAAGTATCTCATCGATCTAGCCACACTGAACAGTTGAGATACAACAAAACAGTCTGTGGATGACTATATATATAGGCTTCCCCTCTTGTGGGTTGAGCTTTCTGGAGGAGAATTTGCCGGCAGCCACAAACTCTGAAATGCAATAGCTCTTCTCAAGAACTGAGCACTCCAAGTATATTTAAAATGATATACGTAAAAAATTCCTTCGCTTACGCCGAGAATGACAATGGCTCTGAGGTAAGATTTCCAACTGACGTAAAGTCAGCCGGATTTCCATCCCAGCTTGAAGGATCTCGCGTCTAGCTACACTGAAGAATTGTAATACAACGAAACAGTCTGTCAGTGATATAAGCATGATGCGACTCAAGATTAATTTTAAGCGAAGTTTGACGGGTTTGAATTCAGAATTTTCCTTCTAATAGACCAGTTACCAAATAAAGGTTAAAGACCCCACTTTACTCGTAGGTGGAGGGAGGATAATTGGAGACATGCCTTTCTGTAGAGTATTAGCGCTATGTGAAAAGCAAACAGCCTCGCCCGGGTTTTGAACTTGTGTCTCCCTGTCCATTTGCCTACAACGGTAACCATTACACCACGAATGCCTCAATATAACCCATTCCTAATTTTCTCGAGGGAAGTCCCCATAGCGTTGTGGCTAATGTGCTGAACTGTAACATCGTAAGCGAGTTCAAACTCCACTTGCACCGCTGCGTTCACTCCTCTTGGGAAAGGTATGAACCGACATTTTCTGGCCTTGGTTGGGCCGTCTGGCATTCGTGCCCGATGGGGTATCGAAATCAATAGCAAATTCAAGGCCGAAAGCCCCCCAAATTTGGCTGGGCGAGCTGCAACATTGACACTTTTGACCACTATGTATAGCACTAGACCTTGCTATGTTACATAGCCATAATAAACGCCATGTGTGAAATAAACATAGCATATCGATGTGAAATATACATATATATAACATAGAATATAGGAATCTCGAAACACGAAAAACACTTACAACTTCTCAGTTCAGGTACGAAACTTTTTATTGCCTTTGAGTTTAAAGGTTCTTCGACATAAGGAGAGAGATACACATTCTTTCTATTCTGGCTTTTCCATCTGCACCCCCCACCCATCTTGTGCGACACCTGCCAAGGCAAGCAAGCGAAAGTCAATCGTCTTCTCCCGAGGCAAGACTCAACTAACTGACTTTTTCAAAATCCCCCAAATACTCCGCGCGCATCCGATGCGTGACGTCATCCGCACTCTGTAGCCCCGTTTCCCATCTGGGCTATTGTGACATCTCTGAGTGACACGTCCGCTCCGCGTGCGCCCGTGAATACCTGTATTAATGTTGCACCTAAGTAATCCATGCACTGAACCGAAAGGTTCTCAGCCTAACTAAACCCAAAGGCATAAAACGAAATCCCTCGGCCATTATATTACATCTAGTTCAAGCTATAACCCAGCATCCGTGCCCGGACCCAGGTTTGGGTTCGTGATACAGCTTGGCTCATTAGACCCATATTGCACTTAGTGGGTCAATGAGCAGCATAGACCAGCAGGGTTCGAGTCTCGGTTTATCCCCACCTTCTCCTCCCTTAAATCCCCACTATAATCGGCCTTCGGGTCATTGACCTTGTGTCAAGCCCTGTCTGGTGGGAGGCAGTGGCAAATACATTTATACTTTTCCCTCAGCGACGGGTTAGATAGTACCACAACTATCCCTCTACAAGGACTGCTTTGGCATTAGATAACCAACGAAGTTTGATATGCCATAGAACAAAGAAAAACCAAATCGAACTACTTTTATGCTTATTATTGTTTTACTCAAAAGAAGTGTTATGAAAATATTTTGTTTGCTAGATGAAGAATTGTCAATCATTATTAATTATGACTTCGTATTTTCTTTCATTTTTTAATTTTAATTGCTTTTTCTTTCCAAAACAAATAAAGTCAATTAAAGATAGGAGAAATTACTATACACACTTAAGAGTGATAATCATTGAATCAGTTTGATTTGAGTTTCCAACACAAGATGCTGCTGAAAAGTTCTCATCCCAACCAAGAAGAGAATAACCTAGAAACAGGATACACTTATCTCTACATATTCAGAAAATAAACGGGGGAACAAAAGAACATCAGGATCGAGTTAGCACCTACTGGTGGGCCAATGAGCTCAAAAGCAGGACCATCTGGCCACTCCACCCAAATCTGACTGGCCAAAACCTAATACTAAATGGTCGTAGAGAGGTAAATATCTATTTACCCCGATACAACCCAAGATCAGTTGTTTTAAGCGGAGCTTAATAGGTTTGAATCCAACGCTTTCCTTCTCCTAGAACGTTCGCCATACCAAGGTTAAAGAGCCCAGTTTACCCTACTATTTACCCATAGCTGGAAGGAGAATAGTTCGATGCATACTTTTCGCAGGGGTATTAGCACTATGTGAAAGCCAAAATGCCTGACTCAGGATCTAAACTCGGGTCACCGTGTCCATCAATTACGATAACCGTTACACAACAGGCGCAGCCATCTAGTATATATATATATATATGTGTGTGTGTGTGAGAGAGAGAGAGAGAGAGAGAGAGAGAAAGAAAATGATAACCGTTGCACCACCAGCGCCTCCTAAAACTATAGTGGTATATACACTATATAAATGTATTTTCAAGTGTGCTTTAAATTTAAAATGGTCGATGGATTTTAATTAAAGTCAAATCGTTTTATTTTATGCCAAGAGGTTAGGGAATTGCCTTCACTGTCTGCTTATATCTACATTTATTTTCTGTCATTGTTAAGAGTTTTTTTTTGCTCACAGTTATGAATGATATTCAAAAAGTCCCAAGCCTCACCAAAATAGGAGAGCCATAGACGAACATTTTTGTTGTGGCAACACACTACCACTTCCTAGAAAACTGGAAAAAATATTAATTAGCTTTATTACAGTTATAAGAAGTGTGATTATGTTGCCCCAACAAAAATGTTCAGCTATGACTCTACTTTCTTGGTGAGGCTTAGACCCTTTTGAAACTAGAAAAATCTGAATTAGTTTTTCTAGTTTTATAAGAAGTGGTAGTGTGCTGCCACAAGAAAAATGTTCAGCTATGGCTCTTCTTTCTTGGTGAGGCTTAGAACATTTTGAAACTAGGAAAATTTGAATTAGTTTTTCTAATTTTATAAGAAGTGGTAGTGTGTTGCCACAAGAAAAATGTTCAGCTACGTCTCTTCTTATTTGGTGAGGCTTCAAACTTTTTGAACTATCCTCATATAAAAAATCAAGTATTCCTTTCAAACATGAATAATTTCAAGGCAGATCTATTTGATCCATAGATGGGATCTTAAAAGGTATTACCACTCTGGCTCAGAGTGAATCTGGGAGTAATGGCAACGAAAGGGTTTGCTATACTCCCCAGATGTTCAGAACTGTAGCCTCACCAATTTAACTGGAACACACGTTTTTTTGAGGGTGGGTTCTTACTCTCCTTTAGACATATTCTTAGCCTCATCAACCAGGTAGAATATTAATTTGAGTTAGCTAATGTTTAAACGTTAAAATGCCATCAGCACTTTTTTAGCAACCATATGACCTCAAGTTAGATCATCTGACTTGTAACACTCTTTGGTTGGTGGGTTGGAGTTTTATAGGATATCAACCTTTGTGGGTTATTTAATGCCAAATCTTGTTTTCTATATATATATATATATATATGATTTTTAAGTGGATAGTTTGCTGGTAACTTTTTCTAAACCAATTAGGACTCTGTTGTTTGGACACAGTTAAATGGTTTCAAGTAATGTTATTTAACACTAATTTAATATTAATCATTTGTTGGCTCACAGTTAAAAGTAAGTTCCAGTCTAACGTTAGTAATTCTTTTTATCAAGTATTCCTATCTAATACAAATAATTTGTACTCAACTGTATGGTTTCAAATAACAAATAATAATCCCCTGTAAATGATTGAACAGTTCTGTTCGATGCACAGATTAAACTCTAAGAGGTACTTTTTTATTGTTTTCATTTTTTTGTTTATAATCATTTGTTTTGCTGTATTTATATGATATCAAATATTTCTGTCAAACAAAAATAATTTGCACACAATTATATGGTTTCATGTATTCCTATCAAACACTTGCCCAGTTGGTTGGCAAGGGCTGTAGAAAACACCAACAGCATCTCTGCTGAGGAGTAAGACCCCTTCAATGAGTGTCCTGGATATGACACCAAACAATCTGATGGTAAGGTTCCAGGAATGCGGAGTACCCCTTCATTGCCATCACTCCCCGGTCCACTTAGGCCTGGAGTGGTAACAACTGATAGGGTCCTATCTATGGGTCAAATAGAACTAAACTATGTATTTATGTTAAAGTGAATTGCTTTAAATAGAACTGTTTTTGACATTGAAACTGCATACTTATGCAAAACTGAATTATTTGAAACTGAAATGTTTTTGATGCTTAACTGTTTGTGAACAAAAACTATACTAAACTGAATTGTTAGAAATTTAATTCGGTGTTAAATGACCCAAAAATGGTTGATATGCCATAAAACCAACCAACCAACTAACCAACCAAGTTAACAAACAATCTAACACAAATAATAAGAAAACAGGTCAAATTGACACATAAATGGGACTATAACAGATTCTAACACTGAGCAGACTTAGAAGTAATGGCAATCAAGGAGTACTCCAAACTCCCCAGTGCACCAGAACTAAGGCCTCAACACTTGTCATAGGCAGGACACCCCCTTTTAATGGCGATGGTCTTACTTCTCAGCAGGGGATACAGTCAGTCTATTGTCATATCCAGGAAATAAGTAAAGTAGGCAACAATAGTCAAAGGCGACCAGAAGGCTCCCTTTTCAATAGCTACTACACTGAGGTGTAGCGGAAGGCGCTACTCCTTTTCCTGGATTGCTCCACTTTACACTTGATACGTAGCTTATAATGCCAAGTGTTAAGCAAGGATGTATCACGTACCATTTTTAAAGTCTTTGGTATGACTCGACCTGAGATTGAACCCAGGTCTCCCGGGCCATTGGCGAATAATCTGCATTAAATCACAGCAGTACTAGTTATTTTTTTTGTCCCCAGTAATTCTGCATTGTTCACTCTTCATATTCATAAACGATCTTTTCAAATATCTCTTGTAACAAATCTTGGCATTTTCTTTGTACTGCAGGAATGAATAGGAGATTTTCAATTGTCGAATCTGTAACAATGTGGGCGATTGACACATATTCTGAGACAGAAGTTGTTGATAACAACTGTCATAATTATTTCACTAGTGGTGTTACCCATAAACAACTTCCTGTTTGAAATAAATAGCCATCGACATTGCATTTGAGAAAACATGAATCTACTTATTACAATACAAAACCTAACTGATGTAATATAATTAATGGGACAAATATTAGCCACTACGCCATGGGGACTCCTCTCCCTGATATTAATGTAGTTGTTTATCAGTGTTACACATACTCACATTACCAGGTTTTGTTTCGTTTTTTTTTAATTTTATAACTTACCCTGTTGCACACTGGAAATTATATTAGTCAATACAATATGAATTTGTGTACTTTGTCTGAGGAGCTTTTCTGCTTTTGACATTTGAAGATATGTGATCAGTTAAACAAAAGATCATAAACATCAATTTACCGCTGCAGACACAATGGAAAGAATTTTTTTTTTTTTTCAATTTATCCTATTAACAACAAGAAGAGTAACAATGAGAAGGCAAGAAAAAAAAATTCGTGTTTTGGGACACAGTCGTTTCTTTTGGAGATTGTGAAAAAATTTTACATCAGTAAAGAACTTACGTGTTTCCCAATATATCTTTGGTTGAATTATTTATGATACTGCCCAGTGTCTCCAAAATGTTTACAAGATTGTCCTAAAATCTAATTCCTGTAATCAGCAACAAGAAAGAGAATTCCAAAGAGACAATGAGTCATTTCTTCCTGGCTTGCTTCCATTGGCATAATGTTTTGTAGTTAAACAAGCAAGGCCTCATGCTGCTGCCTGGGATAGGGTTGCTACTCAAAATTATCATTAAATTTATCTTGTGAACATATATGAATAGAGAATAATACAGTGGGGAAAAAATCGGTAAATGTCATTAGAAATTAAGGGTAATCAGTAATTTTTTTATCTATTTGATCTGACTCATTTTCTTTAGTATAAGTAAAAGTAAAGTTAGCGACCTTAGTTGAGGGTGACCCGAAGGCTCCCTTTTCAATAGCTACTACACCGAGGTGTAGAGGAGGGTGCTACTCCTTTCCCTGGATTGCTCTACTTTATCCTTGATCCTTACCTTATGATGCTGAACCTTAAGCAAGGTGACATTAAGTACCATTTTTTGAGTCTTTCGATTGGCTCGACCTGGGATTGAACCCCAGTCTCCTCGACCATTGATGGATACTCTTCTGATTAGGCAAATGGCCTGGTATTAACAGACATGTTATTTTTCTAAAATTAAATACCCAATGACTTGCTATACTTGAGCATCGCTAAGACTTTTGCATGACAGCAAAAGAATCTCTTGGTCTTTGCCTGTAAAATAATGTCTGAAAAAATTTTTTTTTAAAACGATTATAAGCATGGTCTGAATATAACCCACTCTCTCTCACACATCCACACAATCTCTTGTTCGTGTATACACATATATATATATATATATATATATATATGTGTGTGTGTGTGTGTGTGTTTAAATGATTGTTGTTGGTCTAACAAGAGAAAAGTAAATATTTTTTAAATAAATAGTACTGCAAGTATTTTAAATTTGGTTGGGTTTTATGGCATATGAACCATTGCAGATTATTTAATGACAAATCCTTTTTATACATATATATTAGATATATATGATTTGGTTGGGTTGGGTTTTATGGCATATCAACCATTTTAGGTTATTTAATGCCAAATCCTCTTTATACATATATATGAAATGTATATGATTGGGTTTGGTTGGGTTTTATGGCATATCAACCATTGTAGGTTATTTAATGTCAAATCCTCTTTATATATTATATACAAAATATATATGATTTGGTTGAGTTGGTATTATTCTTAAAAAAGCCTGGGGGGTTGCACAAATTTAAATAGTTTCAAGTATTGCTATGAAATACAACTAATCCTATTTAATATTAATAATTTGTTTGCAGACAATGAAGTGGTTACAAGTATTGCTATTTAACACTAATTATTTTATTGAATACTATTCATTCATTTGCACAGTCAAATGATTCCAAGTATATCTATGTAAAACTAACAATTTAATTTTGGCACACAGTTAAAGTTTCAAGTATTGCTATTTCACACAAATAATTCTATTCAATATTGTTCATTTGTTTACATAAAGTTAAATGATTCCAAGATTGTTAGATTGGTTTGGTTTAAGGCATATCAACTCTTGTAGGTTATTTTGTGCCAAACCCTGTTTGTACATATATATCAAATATATATGTTTTGTAAAAAGTTTGTAGATAACACTATTCATTCATTTGGACACAGTTAAATGACTTGAAGTATTGCTATGTAATATCAATAAACAAATTTGGACAGACAGATAAAGAGTTTCAAGTACTGCTATTTAACACAAATAATTCTATTAAACATTACTTTATCCTTTGCTCACAGTTAAATGGTCCCAGGCATTGCTACACATCACTAATAATTAAATTAACATGAGTCATTTGTTAACACAGTTAAATGATCAAACATTTGTTAACACAGTTAAATGATCACACAGTTTAAAAGTCAAACAGTTCTATTAACCCATTTAATGTAATGGTTATCGTCGTAGGAAATGGACACGTTGACTCGAGTTCAAATCCTGGAGGAGACTGATTGCATTCCACATAGCACTAATACACTTGGGAAAAGTATGAATCCAATTATTCTCTCTCCAGCTATGGGTAAATAGTAGGACAGACTGGGTTCTTCAGCCTTGGTGAGGCAACTAGTCAAGGAGAAGGAAAACTCTGAATTCAAACTCTGCTTAAAAATTGACCTTGTGTCATATCCTGCCCAAGCGGCAGGGTTGGTAAATAGGATTAACCCATTTAACATATCAGGCACTACCACTCCTGGTCAGAGAGAACCTGGGAGTGATAGCAATAAAGGGGTATTCCACATTCCCCAAATCTCCATCAGAACATTTTATATCATATCCAGGACCCTTGTTGAGTTAGGGGTCTTATCCCTCTGCAGAGTCAGTGTTTTCTACAGCTCCAGCTGACTGGGTTGATAGTTTCAAGCATTTCTATCTAACATGAATAATTCTATTTACAATCAATCATTTCTTAGTAATTTCATTTTTAAATGAGTAAGAACTAATTTATCTGCACACTTGTATTGCTACTGTTAATCCAGAGAAGTAATCCCCCTTGAATACTCTCCCAGCAGTGAGGCAGATTCTAACCGGAAGTTGTGAGACTGCCATTATTGTAAATACAGTAGTAATTAGAGGAAGACAAATAAATATTCTCACTCCATTTATCTGCTGTTGTTGTGGTTTCGTAATTCTATTTAACATTATTCATTCGTTTGCACACAGTTAAATGATTCCTAGTATTGCTACATATCACTAACAATTCAATTAAACATCGGTCATTTGTTGACAAACAGTTTTATTTCTTACAATTCAATTTAGTATAAGTCATTTGTTTGCTCTCAGTTTAAATGTTTAACAGTTCTATTTGACCAATAGATAGGATTCTATTAGGGGGGTCCTCGCGGTGTAATGGTTAAAGTGATGGACTGCAGAATCGTAGTAAATTGGTTAAATAGTTCCACTACTGTTCGTCGAGGAGAATAGATTTGGCATGTCGAAAAACCTTTTAACTCAAAAAGGTGAATAAAAGTTTCGTACCTGAACCAATTCGTGAATTTCATGTTTTTAGATTCCCTATGTCTATTTCACACATAGCGTATATCTGGCTATGTAACAAACCAAACCAGGACCCTATTATCTGCTCCCACTCTAGGTCAGAGTTGACCTGGAAGCAATGGCAATGAAATGGTACTCCATATTTCTCAAAGCTCTTGGACTTGAGCCTAGCCATAAGAGAGTTTAACGTCATAACAGGACACTCTTGGGAGGATCATATCCCTCTGCAGAGATACAATCAGTGTATTCTACAGCCCCAGCCAACTGGGCTGTCCAATTTTTGTACTGAAGTTTTTATTATTTCGTAAACTTGAACAATACATAAGTTTCAGACTTTATGTCTTTATTCGTCAGGAGATTAATATATATAGGTGTAGATAGATATTGTTTTTATAAAATATATATATGTGCTTGTGTGTATGAATATATAGATATATAGACATTGTCATATATATATATATATATATATGTGTGTGTGTGTGTGTGTGTGTGTGTGTGTGTGTGTTTGTTTGTGCATGCATGTATGTCTACATAGATATATAGACATTGTAATCTCCTCCGGTTGCAATGCACTTGTTGTACCGTTCCAACAACTTCTGGAAGGCCCCATGGAATTCCTCTTGTGTGAGCGTGTCAATAACCTTCGTCACAGCCTCTTTCATCTCCTCAATTGTCTCATAACGACAGTCTCTGAGCTTAGAGAATAAGCAAAAGTCACAGAGAGCAAGGTCTGGACTATAGGGAGGGTGCGGCATTGTCCTGGTGGAAATGCCACTGACCCGATTTGAAGAGTGCTGGCCTCTTCCCAAGGAATCTCTTCCTGAACTCTCTTAAAACCTCGACATAATAACCCTAACCCTAACCCTTTGGCCAATCAACTCTGGTGTATTGACTTCCTTACACCTCCCACACCTCTCATCATCCCTCACAGACTCCCTGCCTTCCTTGAATCTTTATGCAACTCAAAAACTGATGCTTGATTCATGCAACATGGTCGAAAAGCAGTCTGAAGCATTCCATACGTTTCTCTGGCATTTTTTCCAGGTTTAAAACACAATTTTATTGCATATCGTCCTTCTAAAGTGTCCTCAAGTTCAGATTGCATTTTTGAAATTCAGTAGCTGTGACAATCAGGCTTTAGTAGGGTGTATTCCAATTGCTGCTGTAGCTGTTCATTTAAACCTGAAATCATAGAAATTAGTCAGTCATCTCATAAGATGTACAGCAATAACATAGTGAATTTCCAAGAGTCTACGACAATTTTAAATGCCTGTACAAAAAAGGCCTGGAAACTTATTGAATGCACTACGTATATATATATATATATATGACAATGTCTATATATCTATGCATACACACACATACACACACACACACACACACATATATATATATATATATATATATAACAATATCTATCTACACCTATAAATACAAAAAATCTCCTGATGAAGAAAGACATATATTTATAGATGTAGATAGACAGATATGCTTTATATATATATATATATAAATGTGTGTGCATATATGCATAGATATATAGACATTGTTATACACACACACACACACACACACACACATATATATATATATATATATACCAAAATTGTTACATATGAATATAAATATGCTTTAAAAAATTTCTATGTACGTATTTACTTTTTTTTAAATATATATATATATATATATATATATATATAGCTTGTCTGAAGTTATTATGCAAATCGAATATATCCGAATTATTCCAAAAGTCCCAAACCAATATTTGTCAAAATTTAACTTATAAAGCTATTAAAATTTTTTCTAAATTGCCTATCATTTTTAATGGTCAGTTTTTGAGATATTTGGAACTGACTAAGGTTAGTATGCAGATTAAACTAATATTAGCCGAAGATCTCTGAAATCTCATAAAAACTAGTTTTTTTCTTTTTGTCCATATTGAACCATGGATAAAAGGAAGGATCAGGCAACTGGTGAAAAACAGAAAATAACAAAGTTATTGAGTGAGGGAATGTCCACTTTAGAAATATCAAAGAAGCTTTGCTGAGATCATTGATTGATAAAGAAAGCTGTTGAAAATATAACTAAGTTAAGAATTCAAAGCAATGGAAGTTTAAAGAACTTGCTTCCTTGAGATGAACGTAAACTAAAGCGAGTTATAGCGAAACAACTATTTTTGACAGAGCACTCAGATCTCTGAAAAGACTAATTGAGGGAGTCAAGAAGTACGAAACGTGTAGAATATTTCGTGAATTGGGATCTGTAAAAAATCTAGGCAACCTCTTCTCACTCAAGCAAATATTTTAAAGGAGCCGCTTTGGGCCAAGTAATACATAAAAATTGACTTTTCCAAAGTAATTTTCATTGCTGAATCTGAACTTACATTTGATGGACCTGTGGAGTTTGAAAATTTTTGAAGGTCAGGGGCTAAGGGCAAGGCTGTGTTGCCGTAAGATATCTGATTCCATATTTTGGTTACACTGTTTCACCCCACGTTGACTGGCTGGTTTCTTGCCCAAAGAAAGTCCCAAAAGAAATATACAAAAAGAAAAGATAGAAACAGATAAGAGACGAAAACATTTCTTCCATACTTTCCTTTATTTACTTGGGGAGGGGACTAACCGACGCTACGTCCCAAGACGTAGCGTGGTGCCCAAAACACCAGACAGCATACAAATGATGTTGTTGGTTCGACGGACACTGCCTGAAAGAGAAAGATGATATCGTTTCCTTTTTCAAGGGGAAAATCCTTTTTTCTTTTACGCATGCGTCATCTCCTTTTCCGTTAGAGACCTCTGGGAGTTTCTTCAAATTTAATAGTTTTCTTTTTATCTATTTATTCATTTTTTAAAATTTATTTATTTTATTTATTTATTCGTTCCCTACAGACCTGATGGGTGGGCGAAAATATGGATTTTACCTAAGACAGACATGCCTGTCTAAAACGAAGTGGTAGTGAGATGTTTAGCCGTAAGTGAAATGTGTATTATTGTTTAGCGAGGGGGAACCATTTTGTACTGGGTTTAGTGTTGGTAACGAGGAAGAGTGTGTAACGTATGTGTGTTTACGTTGAGTTGTTTCCTCGCTTAGTGTTGTTATTCCCCTCGCTAAGTTTGAGGGTAAATAAAGGTAGAATGATGAAGAAGTAAGATGGCGATAGTCGAAATATATTTTTATGAATAGGTTTTTATTTGCAGCATGGAATATTGGGTTTGCTTTTGGTGCTGCAAGACTCGTGAAGGTTTGTGAGTATTGAGACGAAATTGAGTTATGAGAAGTTGAGATGGCAGCGTGTGTCGTTGGACGTGTGAGGGATTGTGTTTTTTGCATTTTTGACGAAAGACATGTTGCAGTTGTAGGAATTGAACTTTGGATGTCACCGTGAGTTTCGTGTCTGGTATTTGGGGAGAGTAGGCGTTATCTCCATGCGTGTCGAGAGCGGGATTACGCTCAGGTCGACATAGCCAATTTTGGGGTGACATAAAATTGTGCCTGTGCGAGGCATGTTGAATGCATCTAATTTATATTCAACTGGGATTCCTCGTAAGGAATCCATAAATTAGATGGGTTCCCTCGTGTATGTCCGTGTTGCTTCTGCTGCTATTTTAAAGCCGCAGTGAGATGTCTGCACTGGGCGGCGTTGTACAGCCAAAGCATCGCTATTGAAGAACGGCCAATGGGACGTCTGCACTGGTCGGCGTTCTCCAGCCAAAGAGGATGTGTTTGGCAGCTCACCCGATTTGGTGGCCGGAAATGAAGGTCCGGGGTGAATAAGATAAGTCATCCTGATTGGGTGAAATTAAGTGCCGAATTAAATTGCGCGCCAAACCAAAATACGAAATTTTTCTCTTCTCTACAGATGACACAGAACTTGTTGTCCAGACTATCACTGGGTTATTTAAAGTTAGAGACAGAATAAAACTGAACGACTGTGATTTTATGGACAAAACTTTCTTTACGTGGTACAAGTTCCAGTCTTCCAGTTTTTAAGAGAAATGCATATTAATGCACAATAATCATTCTTCTCGCGTATCGATGATTAACTGTGAAATCTTTGAGGATAAAAGATTTACAGGAGAGAAGATAATGGAATGGCCACCATTAAGTTCTGATCAGAATCCAATCAAGAATCAATCGTCAATTGGGAAAATGAAATTATTTTAAGGTGGCAAAGAAAATAAGAGCAAAGCAGACTAATGGGAAGCAATTACAACTATCCTGTTAGAAAATGAACCTGCTGCAGTAAAAAAAGGGATTAACAAAATCGATGTATAATAGATTACTTGTTGCTGTTGAGAAAAAGGGTCACTTTATTAAAATGTAAGGGATTCAAAGACTTATGAAATGTGTTTGTTATTTGATCTGTTATGGGTGATGATCAAAATGATTTTATTAAATTTTTATTGAAGTAAAATGTGATTATTAGCTTTTGCCTAATAACTTTAGATGGCAGTTTTTTTAGGCTATGTAGCAGAAAGAACTTTGTTCATTTTGTACAGTTTGTGATTTGCTGAGTTAGACAGAAAAATCCATTTCATGTTGGGTTTCGGTTCACCGATAAATCACCCCATGATTTTTGCTCTTTACATACGTTGTCAAAACAGACTTTTGACCGTTGGTTTTAGCCATTCAGCCCGGAGCGGTTTCCGGGGCTAAATATAAGCCAATGAAAAGCGCTCTCTTCCTCTTCCACATTCTCTTCGCCGAGGGACCAAGATGGGTTGACCGACTCCTCGAGATAACCAAGGATTCAGACCACATACTCTGAGGATTTTCTCCCTGTTTCGGCTTGAAGAAGAGCAAACTTTTACCCAACACTCCAAGTATTCATGAGGAGAACAGTTAACTTCTTCTCCTTGGTTTATGAATAACTGTACCACTTGTTGCTTGTGTGCGACATTTACACACACTAGTCTGACCTGTTTCGAGGATTCCACTCGTCAACAAATAATACCGTGAGTCCTGCTAGTCTTCAACTCTACTCTTATCAGACATAGCTTTCTGAATCTTTCTTCACATAACCAGGAACTTGGACAATTTCCGTTGCCTCCAGCTGAACAATAAAACTTGGAAATAGGATATTTCTGTCTTTTTTCTATTTTCGTTTATATAACGGCAGAGGTGACCAAATCAACATTTGAATTCCACCCTACCGTTATAAATCAAATTTTGGCATTAAATAACCCATGAGGAGTTGATATGTCGTTAAAAAAATCAACCAAACCCACCTCTCTTTCCCTCTTCCTCTATCTCTCTCACCTCCTCTCTCTTTCTCTCACTCTCTGTCTCTCTACTTCATTATGATTTAACATATACGAATGAATCAAATTTCGACATTAAATAACCCATGAGGAGTTGATAGGCCATTAACCTAATCAACAGAACAAACGCCCCTCTCTCTCCCTTTATTCTCCTATCTCTCTCACTCTTCCTCTCTGTATCACCCTCTCTCTCTCTCTTTCTCTCTCTCTCTCTCTCTCTCTGTCTGTCTGTCTCTCTCTCTGACTCTCATTATAATTGAACATATACAAATTAA
This sequence comes from Sepioteuthis lessoniana, assembly GCA_963585895.1. Classification (NCBI taxonomy): domain Eukaryota; kingdom Metazoa; phylum Mollusca; class Cephalopoda; order Myopsida; family Loliginidae; genus Sepioteuthis; species Sepioteuthis lessoniana. Next base: position 18,614,885 of record OY757945.1, on the reverse strand, counting down.
TCAAATTTCGGCATTAAATAACCCATGAGGAGTTGATATGCCGTTAACAAAATCAACCAAACCCGCCTCTCTTTCCCTCTTCCTCTATCTCTCTCACCCACATCTCTCTTTCTCTCACTCTCTGTCTCTCTCTACTTCATTATGATTTAACATATACGAATGAATCAAATTTCGACATTAAATAACCCATGAGGAGTTGATAGGCCATTAACCTAATCAACAGAACAAACGCCCCTCTCTCTCCCTTTATTCTCCTATCTCTCTCACTCTTCCTCTCTGTGTCACCCTCTCTCTCTCTCTCATTCTCTGTCTGTCTCTGTTTATAATTGAATAATAGATACATAAAATAACTTCATTAACTTCAATAATACTTATTAATGCTATCTAAAATTTTAACTCAAGCTTTGGTTTGACATTAAAATCGTATAAAATAGGACAAATTATTTCGTATAAAATAGGACAAATTTTCCCAAACAAATTTGAATAATTAAAGTTCATGTGATTTGCTTAATAACTGCTGACATAGTATACACACACATATATACATATATTATCTGATATATATATACAAGGTGCATACGAAAAGTTTCCAGACTTTTTTCGTATGGGCATATAAAATTGTCGTAGACTCTTGAAAATTCAGTATGTAATTGTTACACATCTTATGAGATGACTGACCAATTTTTATGATTTCAAATCTAAATTAACAGCTCCTGCAGCAATTGGAATACACCCTACTAAAGCCTGGTTGTCACAGCTGCTGAATATCAAAAATGCATTCTGACACTTTAGAAGAACGATATGCAATAAGATTCTGTTTTAAACTTGGAAAAAGTGCCACAGAAACAACGTATGGAATGCTTCAGACTGCTTTTGGAGCATCTTGCAGGAATCGAGCACTCTGGTATCCGGTAAGGCAAAAATGTAAACAAACGAAAGCTATTACCTAATGCTTTATAATTCCCGAGCTGACGTGCTTCGCTTGATGGCTGAGCGGTATGGTACTAAGTCTAATATAAAGTTGGGTGAGTTTCGATCCCAGCTTCAAGCTTCCTATGCGTCTATCCACACTGAAGAGTTGTGACACAATGAAACAGCCTGTCAGGGAATGACAAAATATATATATACATAAGTATTTTTATCATATATATATATATAAATTATTTTTAAGATATATACATGCGCCTCTGAAATTAGTAAACTAGTTCATATACCTTAACAGAAATATCTCATCTACTGAAAGTGATGTCAAAATACATCTTGTGAATGCCTGGATGAATGTTGGCATGTTATAGATCGCATGAAAATCTCTCTGATAAAATAAACAGTATTTCATCATAAGTGGAGCTGTGTCAGTACTACTCTCTGGTTGCACCAAGTGGAGGCTAACAAAACACATGGAGATGTTAGGATGAACTCATAAGCAATGATCTCTTATGAACTCCTACACATGGACATACCAGTTTTAGCTGACCAGTAAGGACTTACATGCAATCAACTATGTGCAGACACTTGGTGCAGTCGAGAAAACCTACTTGGAGCAATAGATAATAGGGATGCATGGCAAGAGAGGGTCAGGGGATTCTGTGCTATCAGCACAATTTAATAATATGCACATATATATATATATATATATATGCCCGTGGTGTAATGGTTATCGTTGCAGGAAATGGAAACAGTGACACGAGTTCAAATACTGGACAAGACTGATTGCATTTAACATAGCAGTAATACCCTTGGGAAAGGTAAGAATCCAATTATTCTCCCTCCAGCTATGGGTAAATAGTAGGGCAGATGAGGTTCTTCAGCCTTGGTGAGGCAACTAGTCTAGGAGAAGGAAAACTCTGAATATATATGGAGGGGCCCATGGTGTAATGGTTATCATCGCAGAAAATGGACACAGCGACACGAGTTCAAATCCAGGACAAGACACCTTGCATTTCACATAGCAGTAATACCCTTGGGAAAGGTATGAATTCAATTACTCTCCCTCCCGCTATGAGTAAATAGTAGGGTAGATGAGGTTCTTCAGCCTTGGTGAGGCAACTAGTCTAGGAGAAGGAAAACTCTGAATTCAAACCTGTTAAACTCCGCTTAAAGAAAATTGACCTTGTGTCATATCCTGCCCAAGCGGAGGCTTTGGGTAAATATGATATATATACATATATGTACACATATATAGGAATGTATATACATATATATATACACATATATAGGAATATATATACATATATGCAAACATATTTAGGAATATGAATATATATATATGTGTGTGTGTATATATATATATATATATATATGCAAACATATTTAGGAATATATATATATATATAAACATATTTAGGAATATATATATATATATACATATATAATATATATATATATATATACATATTTAGGAATATATATATATATATATATACACACACACATATATATATATTCATACATATATGCACATATATATAGATACATATACATACGCACCTATATATAGATATATATATGAATACACAGGCACACACATATATACATATATATATATATACACACACACATATATATATACACCCACATACACAGACACACACATATATATATATATATATATATATATATATATTTACACACACACATATACACACCTATATATATAAATACACAAATATATAAATATACACACACACATATATATATATATACACACCCACATACACAGATACACATATATATATATATATATCTACACACACATATACACACCTATATATGTAAATACACAACTATATAAATATACACACACACACACACATACATATATATATATATATATATATATATATACTATCCTTGGAAAAATTATGGAATTTGTAGATTTAGAACAAGTTCACTTTTTTTTTATTTTACAGTAAATAAACTAAAAACCGATGAGTCGCAAAACATTTTTCTTTAAAAGCCGAACATTCTGGCTTCATAAAATACTCTTTCAACAAACAAGATTATATTATTTAAATTAATGGTATAATTTTTCTTTCAAGCGAGGTAGAGGAAAAATATGGAATAAGCCAATATTGACGGAACATATAGAATAACATTGTATTGAGGAAAAAATTATGGGATGATCTTCTAAGTTGCATTCCTAAAACAAATACCAGCTGTAGTGAAGTGATATGCAAATTGGTCTGCAGTTAAATGACGGTTTGTGCAGTTCTCAACAAGTGGTTAGGCATACCTAATTGAAAAGGAACAATGGCTCTAAAAAAAACAAGAACTGTCCTCTCTGAACACTAAATTTAAATTTAAAGGAACATCCTTTCTGTAAACTAGATTATGTGCTTTAACAGGAATAGAATGTGTCTTGGTTGGTTGGGTTTTATAGCATATCAACCTTTCTAGGTTATTTAGCGCCAAATCCATTTTTATGTAAATTATCAGTTCTATATCAAACAATTCAGTTTAGCATGAGTACACAGTTTAATTGTCAAAAACATTTCTATTTCAAGCTATTCAGTTTAGCCAAGCAGAGCTAATTAAGTTTAGTATAAGTACAGATTTTCTTTACACACACTTAAATGTCAAAACAGTTCTATGTTAAACAATTCAGTTTAGTGTAAATACAGTTTCAATGTCAAAAAACAGCTCCATTTCAAATGATTCAGTTTAGCATAAGCATGCAGTTTAAATGTAAGCACAATTTCAGTTTAGCATAAACACACAGTTTAAATGTAAGAACGGTTTAATTGTCAAAAACATTTCTATGTCAAACAATTCAGTTTAGCATAAGTATACTGTCAGGTCTATTTAACCCATAGATCGGGTCCTATCAGGTACTACCACTCCGGGCCAGAGTGGACCTGGGAGCAATGGCAATGAAGGGGTGCTCCACATTCCCCAAAGCCCTAGCATTGCTGGAACCTCAGGTGTGTCAATGTATATATATATATATATATATATTACAGATTCTTGAAGCTCGACAAATTAGAAATAAAAATCCTAACCTAAATAAAATTAATTTTGAATCCAGTACTTAATCTACTTAAATGTCTTTAGCAACTGCTGTTGTTTATAGAACCAAATTTTAAAAACAAACGTAACAATATAACTCCAGTATAAACTAAAAACTCTTAATCTCACAAATTGGAAATGTACTTGAAAAAGTTGTATTGCTTTTTTTATATACACATCCCCTGATGCTAGCCCAAGATGGCTCCAAAAGTACAAGGGAACCAATTAATCATGGAATGTTTATTAGCCAATTCCAGCCATATGGCAACTAGTGTATCTATTTCCTCAAATTGCTAAAATGTAGAAAAACCCCAAAATTGATTAATCTAATGAAGATATTTAGTTAGTAAAGAACGAAATATTACCACTAAACCCGTTGTAAGTGTTTGAGTTATTCTCTTTTCCACTTATTTTCATCATCTTGTCAGATTTACCATAATCTATGATTTCTACATGTATATATATATACATGGAAAAGATCCAAGATAAAGGTCTAACTGCATCAGCATGGATCTAGCAATCCCATAGAGCGACAACAATCTGACAAAGTCTGGTGGTGTCGTGAGATAGTGCTGGGGCGCACTGGGCTAGAGGTAATGATGCTACGGCCTCGAAACAATGCCTGAACCCGGAGTTATCATCTAATGAAGGCTTTGTTAGAAGCAATGCTGTTATATAAATATCAGTTATTGTATGATACCTCCTATATATAAATGTTTGTTGTAGGCTTAAAGAAAGAATAAAAATGTGTTTTAAAATAGATAGATCTATGAAGAGATTTGTATTTTTTTTGAATTTATTAATTTTGTTCTTATATACATATTATATATGTCTATGTTTTCAGCTTGTTGCTTTCATCAGAGAACATATGTCACACAAGGCCTTGTTAATGGGGTACTCAATGAGACTTGAACTCTCTCTTGTTCACAGTTTGAATGTTTTTCTGTTAGGTTGTGGGTTTTATATAGAGGTTATTCTCCCTTTTTCTTAGAGTGTGTTTACTTTAGTCTGCTTTACTCCTCTTTGATATTTGATATGTTTTTGTCGGTGTGTGAGTGTGTGTGTATTGGAATGGTTTGGTGTTTCACTAACAGTTATTTTTCTTCTCTGTGTGTGTGTGAGTGTGTGTCTTGAGAGAAAGAGATCTTTTAAAAAATGCTCACTCAAACATCTGTTTATTTTTCATTGATTTAATTTTTTTTAATTTTATGCCCAGTCATTTAATAAGATTTAATATTCATGGGCAACACCAACAACCAGGAGGTACCCGCGGTGTAATGGTTATCGTCGCAGGAAATGGATACAGCGCCACGAGTTCAAATCCTGGATGAGACTGATTGCATTTCACATAGCTCTAGTACCTTTGGGAAAGGTATGAATCCAATTATTCACTCTCCAGCTATGGTTAAATAGTAGGGCAGACTAGGTTCTTCAGCCTTGGAGAGGCAACTAGTCTAGGAGAAGGAAAACTCTGAATTTAAACCTTTTAAACTCTGCTTAAAAGATTGACCTTGTGTCATATCCTGCCCGGGCGGAGGGGTTGGGTAAATATGATCACCAACAACCCAGAAAGATGATTCCCCTACCAGAAACTGATCAATATTCATGATTTTGAAACAATTAAATGATACTTTAGCTATCACAGAAGTAATTAGTCTAGTTTTAAGACGTGTACTTTGCCTTGCAGACTCGACGATTAATCTGTCTGCGTTGTTCGGGACAGCAAAAGAATTTCGAGGTCTTTGCTTGTAAAATTGTGTCTTTTATTTGTTTGTTTGTTTTTAGTGTATTACTCTTTGACCTGTGGCATTATTAAAGGCAGTTGAAGTTGAAGAAATGGCCACTTAAAAAAATGATTATAAATGTTGCAAGGGAGGAGACACTATCACCAACAGATGGAACTGGTGAGTGTATTTAACCAACCCCTTATATTAAGTGGTATCAAAGAAGTTGGGTATACCAAGGGTCGTTCAAAAAGTTCAAAGCTTCATCCAGAAAAAATTAGAGTCAGAAGTGTCCTGGAAATGTCAACATTTTTTAGCTCGTACTCTGTAATTAGCATTCTTAAGTCTCATCCTCATAGTAAGTAGAGTTGGCTTCTCTAGTCCAGAATGATCCGAAGGCTCCCTTTTCAATAGCTACTACACCAAGGTGTAGGGGAGGGTGCTACTGCTTTCCCTGGATTGCCCCACTTTGCCTTTGATCTATACCTTATAATGCTGAGTGTTAAGCAAGGAGCCATCGAGTACCATTTTTTGAGTCTTTGGAATAACTCGATGTGGGATTAAACCCAGGTCTCCCAGGCTTCATAATCACTGTTAAAAATGATTAGCAATGACTTTTCTATCTGGCTGAGACCTAGAACTTTTTGAATTACCCACATATGATTAGGCACACAGATTAAATCAGCTGCTAAATCTAGGGTTTGGTTTCTTTGTTTAATGGCATATCAACCATTGTGGATTATTTAATGCCAAAGCCATCCTTGTAGAAGTACAGGTTTCATTTTTTAAATGATAATCAATAATCATGGGATATTTAATACCTAAGCCATCCCTGTAGAAGTACAGCAGTGATACTATTTAAGGTTTCATTTTTTAATGGATAATCAACAATCATGGGATATTTAATACCAAAGCCGTCCTTCTAGAAGTACAGCAGTGATACTATTTAAAGTTTCATTTTTTAATGGATAATCAACAATCATGGGATATTTAATACCAAAGCCGTCCTTCTAGAAGTACAGCAGTGATACTATTTAAATTTTCATTGTTTAATGGATAATCAACAATCATGGGATATTTAATACCAAAGCCATCCTTGTTGAAGTATAGCAGTGATACTATTTAACTCATAGCTGGAAGAATAAAGGGTTCAATACCTTTACCTTTACCATATTTACCAACCCCTCCGCTCGGGCAGGATATGACACAAGGTCAATTTTTAAGCAGAGTTTAACAGGTTTGAATTCAGAGTTTTCCTTCTCCTAGACTAGTTGTCTCACCAAGGCTGAAGAAACCAGTCTTCCCTACTATTTACCCATAGCTGGAGGGAGAATAATTGGATTCATACCTTTCCCAAAGATATTAGTGCTATGTGAAATGCAATCACTCTCGTCCAGGATTTGTACTCGTGTCGCCGTGTCCATTTCCTACAACGATAACCATTACACCACAGGCACCTCCACCTTTACGTGTTAAAATGAGCAAGTCAGTGTACTGTTGAGTTGAACAGCAACAATAACAGACTAGCCACTTACAACTGGCTTGGTGCATAAAGCAATCAGTATTCATGGTACTTTGGAATTTCCCATTTCTACATTTGGATGATCTCCTTCCTTGAGTCCTGATTGGCCACCAGTTTCAGTGTGGATATGGTGATAGATAAATGTCCATGATTCTACATTATGTTCACAATGACTGTACCTTGTCTGCCAACTGGATGCTTGTTGGAATCCCAATGCAATGGTGAGTACCTTATTGCTTTTACTACATCACATGGGTAACTTCTATAAACTCTGAAGGTAAACCCAATGATGTGATTGCAGTTTTATGAGGCTGCAGTCCAGCACTTTAGCCATTAGGCTACAGAGACTTCCCCTGCTAAATCTATGATTTATATATATATATATATATATATATAAATTCATTTATTTTTATATTAAATAAAATAACAGGTTCATTGTTGGCAAAAAAAATCTAGTTTAAAAATTATTTTGATTAGAAATTCTTTTGAAACTATTAAAATTAAATATAATTTATAAACAATAAATAAAAAGTAATTTATTTTATTTTATTCCTTTTTATTTATTATTAATTAATTTATTATTTCTATTTAATAGATTTTTAATTTACTTAATATTTTTTTTTTAATTAATATAGAAATTTTAAAATTATTACAATTTTCCTGAACACTATATATATATATATATATATATACATATTTCTTTAAGAAAAACAAAAATCGGTCACATTAGGATTATAAATTTATTTCCATCCTGTTATGGGTATTGATAAATATCAATAACACCAAAAGAAAACAGGACTTCTTCAGATCCAATGGATAAATTAAACTCCAGTTTATCTGGACTGAATAATATATATATATATATATATATATATATATGTGTGTGTGTGTGTGTGTGTGTGTGTGTGTGTGTGTTGGGGGGCTCATTGTATATATTTCGTTTACTCAATTTCTTTGACACATGCAAGATGTGACATAAAGTCAATTTTTGTAAATCAGAGCAAAAAGTTTTCCTTTTAGAAAGGTTGCCTAACTTAGACTAAAAAAACTCAGTCTGTCCTACTATTTACTCATCGTTTGAAGGAAGAAGAGACTGATTTAGGCCATTCTGAATGATATTAGCATGAAGCCAAAGGCAAAATGCCAAGTCCAGGAACTGAACTCAGTTCACCAATTTCCTTTCATACTACAGTGACCATTTCATTAAGCACACATCTAAAAAAGCTAAGCATAGCTGACCTGTGGCACAAGGCTGCCGATATGAGGTAACCATTGAAGATCGAACTCACTGTTCAGTTTCAATAGATCTGAAAGACCAGTTTGTTAACCATTAGGCTACATTATAGTTGGGTGACTGTCCAAAGATTTGGAGGGGAAGTCCCCATAGCATAGTGGTTAATGGGCTGGACAGCAACATCATAGTGAGTGAATTCAAACTCCAGACATGCCATAAAACCCAACCAAACCAAATCATATATATTTAATATATATGTATAAAGAGAATCAGGCATTAAATAACCTACACTGGTTGATATGCCATAAAACCCAACCCAACCAAATCATATATATTCAATATATATAACCATAAACCTAACCAACCAAATCTTATATATTTAATATATATGTATAAAGAGGATTTGGCATTAAATAACCTACAATGGTTAATATACCATGAAACATGAAGTGACCGTGGTGTAATGGTTATCGTTGTAGGAAATGGACACGGCGACACGAGTTCAAATCCTGGCAAGACTGATTGCATTTCACATAGCTCTAATACCCTTGGGAAAGGTATGAATCCAATTATTCTCCTACCAGCTATGGGTAAATAGTAGGGCAGACTAGGTTCTTCAGCTGTGGCGAGGCAACTAGTCTAGGAGAAGGAAAACTCTGAATTCAAACCTGTTAAACTCCGCATGAAAATTGACCTTGTTTCATATCCTGCCCGAGCGGAGGGGTTGGGTAAATGATACCATAAAACCCAACCAAACCAAATCATATATATTTGATATATATGTATACAAAAGATTTGGCATCAAATAACCTACAATGGTTGATATACCGTAAAACCCAACCAAACCAAATTATATATACATTTAATATATATGTATAAAGAGGATTTGGCATTAAATAACCTTCAATGGTTGATATGCCAAAAAAAAACCAACCAAACCAAATCATATATATTTAATATATATGTATAAAGAGGATTTGGCATTAAATAATCTTCAATGGTTGATATACCATAAAACCCTATCAAACCAAATCATATATATTTAATATATATGTATAAAGAGGATTTGGCATTAAATAACCTACAATGGTTGATATGCCATAAAACCCAACCAAACCAAATCATATATATTTAATATATATGTATAAAGAGGATTTGGCATTATATAACCTACAATGGTTGATATGCCATAAAACCCAATTAAACCAAATCATATATATTTAATATATATGTATAAAGAGGATTTGGCATTATATAACCTACAATGGTTGATATGCCATAAAACCCAACTAAACCAAATCATATATATTTAATATATATGTATAAAGAGGATTTGGCATTATATAACCTACAATGGCTGATATGCCATAAAACCCAACCAAACCAAATCATATATATTTAATATATATGTATAAAGAGGATTTGGCATTAAATAACCTTCAATGGTTGATATGCCATAAAACCCAACCAAACCAAATCATATATATTTAATATATATATGTAAAGAGGATTTGGCATTTAATAACCTTCAATGGTTGATATGCCATAAAACCCAACCAATCCCCCAAATACTTTTAATACACCCTAATACCTTTTCCAGGGTAGTATCTCATCAGCTACTCCTACTTCAATTCAATGATGTTCGTAAGTTAATAGAAATCTATGTCACTAAAAATAGGATCAAGTGCACATCACAAAAATATTAATTAAAATTGAAACTGCTTAATTAGTAAAGATCAAAGGAAAACTTAGTCTTAATGAATGATATCTGCAGAACTAATTATAAAATTAAAAATAAATTTAACATCATTTTCTTTTTAATTCTATAAGCAGAAAGATTTGCCTAGTTCGAAGGTGGAGCAAGATATTCAGGGAAATTAAGGTTTTAGGATTTAAAACAAAAAAAAAAAAATATCAAGATAATCAACAATCAAGTTTAAATTATTAGTCAGAAATTCCATTTTGTCTTATTGTAGTAGCACTAATACCCTAATTGTATATTTTACAAATTACCAGAGGTGCGTATTATAAATGTGAACTAAATCTAGATTTTTTTTCTGGACATGTGTTGCCATATTTCGTATGGCATGACCAACAGTAAGTTATATAAGTGTTTTATGTCATTACAGAGAAATATCCACAGGAATGTGCTTATATATAATTTTGTTTCACCTAAGGTGAGCTTATTCTCACCACAAACATACCGCATTTTGTGAGAACATGTCCGTATCTTTGTTTACTGTGTTAATTTTGTGCTTTAAGATATAATGTCCACTACATAAATTCTTATTTCTAGTCTACAAACCGATAAAAAGATGAATAAATTCTAAATTTAGGTTGATTTTAACGACTACACATTAAAAAAAGTCAGATCGTATTATACATGAGAATCTTTCTCCAGAATATCCAAGTTGAAAGTTTAGCAAGAAGTTTTGTTGTTATGCGGAAAGGAAAGTTTGTTTGTTTTGGGGCGAGAAGATATTTTGTTATTGTTGAGCTAGGAGAAGTTGTGACGTCTTGGTATATTTACGTTGAGTTGTTTCCTCGCTAAGTGTTGTTAGGTGTATAAAAGAGAAGGTACCCCGCAAAAACAATTACAGACGCCGACTACGCCGATGACATAGCGTTACTGGCGAATAAGCTTAACCAAGCCGAGACACTACTGCATAGTTTGGAACGAGCCGCCGCAGGCATTGGCCTCCATGTCAATGCACACAAAACAGAATATATGTGTTACAACAGGCGACATTACCACACTAGACGGAGCCTCTCTGAAACTAGTAGACAAATTCACCTACCTAGGAAGTAGCGTCTCATCAACCGAAATAGACATCGACACACGACTAACGAAAGCATGGACAGCTATCGATAGGCTATCGATCATATGGAAATCAGACCTGACCGATAAAATGAAACACAGTTTCTTCCAGTCAGCCGTTGTATCGATACTACTATATGGATGCACTACTTGGACGCTAACTAAACGGCTGAAGAAGAAACTAGACACCAATTACACAAGAATGTTGAGAGCAATATTGAACAAGTCCTGGCGTCAACACCCCACAAGACACCAACTATCCGGCCACCTGCCTCCCATCACGAAAACTATACAAGTTAGACGAAGCAGACACACAGGACACTGCTGGAGAAGCAAGGACGAACTCATCAGTGATGTACTCCTATGGACCCCCGTATATGGCCAAGCAAAAGCAGGACGACCAGCTCGAACATACATACAGCAGTTATGTGAGGATACGGGATGTAACCCTGAAGACCTGCCAAAAGCGATGAATGATAGGGAGAAGTGTTGAGAGAGGGTCAGGGATATCCGTGTTGGCGGCACGACTTGATGATGATGATGATATAAAAGAGGAGGATGAAGAAGTTAGATGCCGATAGTCGAAATGTGTTTTTAGGAATAAGTTTTATTTGCAGCATGGAATATTGGGTTCGCTTCTGGTGCTGCAAGACTCGTGGAAAGGTTGTGAGTACTGATATGGTAAGGAGATATGGGAAAGTTGAGAAAGGCAGCGCGTATCGTCGGACGTGCGAGGGATTGTGTTCGCCAGTGTTTAGCGAAAGCCATGTTGCCGTTGGAAGAATTGAACTTTAGAGTCATCATGTAGTTTTATGCGTCTGGTGTTTTTGGGGAGGAGAGTCTACGTTGTCTCCATTAAAGTGGCCTTGAGGTGAATTGATAGCTAGGTGTTGAGAGCGGAGTAAAAGCATCGCGTTGACATAGCCAATTTTGGGGGGGTGACATAAAGTTGTGCCTGTGCGAAGCATGTTGAATGTATCTAATTTATATTCAACTGGGATTCCTTGCAAGGAATCCATAAATTAGATAGGTTCCCTCATGTATCCATGCTGTTGCTGCTGCTATTGTAGAGCCACAGTTAAACGTCTGCACTGGGCGGCGTTGTCCAGCTAAAGAGAGTGTGTTTGGCAGCTTACCCAATTTGCTGCTGCCCGTAAAGAAGGCCCAGGTGAATAGGATACGTCATCCGGATTGGTTGAAATTATGCGTCGAATTAAATTGCGCGCCAAACCAAAATACGAAATTTCCCTTCCACTACAAAAGTTATGGGTGTGTATTATGCACGAAACATGTTATTCACAAATAATTAGGTTCTATCAAAGTTAAATAGTTTCAATTAATACTAACTAATACTAATAATTCTATTTGCAAACATTTGTGCTATAATCAAACAGGCGACATCACCACACGAGATGGAACCCCTCTTAAACAAGTAGACAAATTAACCTACCTAGGAAGCAGTGTCTCATCAACCGAAAAAGACATCGACACAGGGCTAACGAAGGCATGGACAGCTATCGATAGGCTATCGATTATATGGAAATCAGACCTGACCGATAAAATGAAACACAGTTTCTTCGATGCAGCGGTCGTATCGATACTGCTGTATGGATGCACTACATAGACGCTAACTGAACGGCTGGAGAAGAAGCTAGACGGCAATTACACAATAATGTTGCGAGCAATATTAAACAAGTCCTGCCGGTAACACCCCACAAGGCACCAACTTTACGGCAACCTACCTCCCGTCACAAAAACTACCCAAGTCAGACGAACCAGACATGAGGGACACTACTGGAGAAGCAGGGACGAGCTCATAAGTGATGTACTCCTATAGACCCCCACATATGGCCGGGTAAAAGCAGGACGACCAGCTCGAACATACATTCAGCAGCTACGGGATGTAGCCCTGAAGACTTGCCAGAGGCAATGAACGATAGGGAGAAGTGGTGAGAGAGGGTCAGGGTTATCCGTGCCTATCGCACGACATGATGATGAAGTATTGCTATGTAATATTAATAATTCCATTTAATATCAATCATTTGTTTGCACACAGTTAAATGGTTTCATTTAATACTATCTAACATTAATAATTGTCTTTGCAAACCTTTAAATGTTCTCAAGTATTGTTATGCAACACTATTAATTCTATTTAGCATTTGTGCATAGTTAAATGATTTTAAGTGTTGCTATATAATATTTATAATTCCATTAAATATCTATCATTTGTTTATTTAGTATTAATCACATGTTTGTACATAGTTAAATGGTTTCAACTATTGTTATCAAACACTGACAATTTTATTTGGTATTTGCACACAGTTAAATGATTTCAAGTATTGCTATATAACACGAATAATTCTATCTAACATCAATCTTTTGTTTGCACCTAGTAAAATGATTTCCCTACATTCTCCTGTGGACTCCTTCACACGGACATGCAGGTGTTGGACGACTGACCAGAACTTATCTACAACAGCTTTCTAGAGACACAGGATGTAGTCTAGAGGACCTGCCGAATGCGATGGACAACAGAGACAAATGGAGGGGGAGAGTCAGGAAAACCCATGCTCACAGCATGTCATGATGATGAGGATGATGATGACTGCTAACAATTTTATTTGCACATATTTAAATCCTTTCAAGCATTGTTTTTTTTTTTTAACATAAGTAATTCTATTTATCGAGTATTCCTTGCATCGGTAAAAAAAATATACCGTTCAGTATCATGAGAGTAGTATGATGAGTGAGTGCATTGAAAATACTTGCTACAAAAAATGAAGTTGTTGAAACGTGTGACCTGAGAGGTAAAAAATTGCCAGCAGCAATAAGAGAGATAAGCTTACAAAGAATTAAGTTTGACCAGAAGAAGAAAAGTGATAAAATTTTTCTTATAACACCCAATTCACAATATTTGATACTCTAGAATAACAATGATTTTATTCTGCTTGTGCATCGATGCAAGTTTACCAGGAAAAATTTTTCTAGTATTTTTTTTGTTTTTTGTGTGTGTGATTTGAATGAATGAGACCCTCAAACTCACCACATTCTATTTATTTGTTGGAAAAAATATCATTTTACATTTTATGAGGTGGGTTTCCCTTTCTTATTCTGATTCAATCGAGAAGCATCACCCTTTTTCAGAACAAGTATTTAGAAAAAGAAAACCGCGTCCTTCTCTTTATCGGGTGTTAAAAACAAAAACAAAAAAAGTTTAAATAATTCAACCTGTCTGGTTATGTCTTTTTCGATGCTAAACATTCCAGAAATGGGTGATCATTCTACAATGAATTAAAATGTGAAAGTAAACCCCGCTGCCAATAAAATTTAAGATAATTGTTTGTTGTTTTAAGCGGGGTGAGGAATTTTAAAAAATGCATAGATTTTGAGGGTCTAATTAGTTCAAATCAAAAAAATTCATAGAATTTTTTTTCCCCTCGGTAAACTTGAATGAGCACATGTGTAGAATTTTACCGTAAAGATAGTAATTATTTTCAGTGAGCTGAAGTTATCAAAAACCTCATCGCTCATCTAAAGCAGTGATTCTCAACTTACCAGATGCGATGTTCCGTATACAAGGGTTACTACCAATATATCCGTGTCATTTTTTTAATAATATTTTTTAGATTTATTTATTGTTTGGAATCCAAAACATTCTTCAACACTCTAATATTAATTCATACCATTAGATATAAAAATAAATATGTAGAGAAGAGGAAAATCTCGTATTTTGTTTTGGCGCGCTATTTAATTCAACACTGAATTTCACCCAATCAGGATGACATATCCTATTCAGCCCGGACCTTCATTTCCGGCTAGCAAAACGGGTGAGCGGCCAAAACCTCTCTCTTCGGCTTGAGACGGCGACCAGAACGGACGTGTCTCTGGTCGCCCCTGCTTAGCGATGCCCTTTAGCTAAACAAGCCACCCAGTGCGGACATATCACTGTGGCTTTAACCCTAGCAGCAGCAACATGGACACTCAGCGAGGGAACCTTCTAATTTATGGATTCTTTGCGTCTAATATATTTTAGACCAAGGAATCCCAGTTGAATATGAATTAGATACGTTCAGCATGCCTTCCACAAGCACCACAAAAATTTACTATGTCGATCCGAGCGCCACTCCGCTCTCGACACAAAACTACACTGTGACTTTGAATACTTCCCTCACACGTCCAACGACACGCTGCCATTTCCAGCATCCCGCTAAGCCATTTCGTCTCAAACATCCAGCAAGCCTAAACACCACGAGTCTTGCAGCACCAAGAACAAACCTCCTCAAAGCTGCAAATAAAAACTTTCGCTGTTGTGTGTTGTTAAAGAAAAGTCTCGTAATTCATTTCTGTTGCCATAAAATATATAGTGTTAGGGAAATTAATTGATTCCCTCAAAACCGCTATACCATCAATCACAATGAATAAGTCACCTTTTTAAGCCTGAAAAATCACTTAAAACTTGGGGTTAATTTATAAAGCGGGGTTAAAATTTAAATGTTCATGGTGTAGAGAAGAGGAAAATCTCGTATTTTGGTTTGGCGCTCAATTTATTTCGACGCTTAATTTCAACCAATCAGGATGACTAATCCTATTCAGCCCGGACCTTCAATTCCGCCCACCAAAGCTTGTAAGCCGCCAAACCCAGTCGCTTTAGCTTGGGAACGCAGACCAGAACAGATGTTCCTCTGGCCGTTCCTACTTAGCGATGCTTTTTTGCTAGACAAGCCGCCCAGTGTAGATATCTCACTGTGGCTCTAACATAGAAGCAGCAACATGGACACTCACGAGGGAAACCATCTAATTTATGGATTCCTTACGAGGAATCCCAGTTGAATATAAATTAGATGCATACAACATGCCTCGCACAGGCCCAACTTTGTGTCACCCCAAAATTGGCTATGTCGAACCGAGCGTAACTCCGCTCTCGACACACAAGCTCCCAATTCACCGCTGGTCCACATTAATGGAGATAGCGCCAACTCTCCTCCCAAAAAATACCAGACACACAAAACTACACGGTGACTCTAAACACAATCCCTCACACATCCTGCAATACACGCTGCCATCTCAACATCTCGCTACGCCATTTCGTCTTCATACTAACAAGCCTAAACTCCACGAGTTTTGCAGCACCAAAAGCAAACCCTATTCCATGCGGCAATAAAAACCTATTCATAAAAATACCTTTCGACCTTCGCCATCTTACTTCATCTTCAACCACCTTTTATTTCTCACAACCTAGCGAGGGGAGTAACAACACTAAGCGAGGAAACTACACAACATAAACGCACATACGTTACAACCTATCCTCGCTAACAACAAACTTTCCCTCGCTACTAACAAACCAACATTTCCAGCTAAACTCATCCTACACAAATCATAGTACAAAATGGTTCCCCCTCGCTAAACAATAATACTCATTTCATCATCGCTAAAATGGTAAACTAGTGGAACAGTACTTCTAACAACTAATACATATCACTTACCATAACTCCAATAAATATGTAATAAAAATTAAGTATCATATCATCTATTATTTTCAACAACTGATGCACTGGCTGTAAACACTAACTGGAACATCACAGCACCTATACGGCCAGTTAGATAACTACAATATCTTATCTATCTGCATGATTTCATTATAGCTTAATAGATTGTGAATTCATATCCTCATGTAAGCCTACTGGGTAAGTTTTAGCCTACCATTAGCCTATTGTATGTTTTGGGGTTGACATATAAAGCAAGTATAGGTCTAACCCACACTTTTATGCTGAAAATGTTGAGGTCGCATTATATGCCAGATCACCTTGTTTTTCACAATTTATGACAATGAATATGATAAAAGTTGATACATATTTTAATTTCTTTTGTAAGAATAATACTGAATTACAATCTTGATTTTTTCAGATTAAAAAAATTAAGCTCGAAGCCTTTCAAGCAAAATGATCATTGGAAGTCACTACTCTAACGCGCAGAATAAACAACAAGGATAACACTTACCGGTTCAACAGCCCCAGCTGGCAGACAAAAAGAAAAATGGGCGGTAACCTAATACCGAACCTGTAACATATTAAGTAAGCCAGTGTATACACGCACTAATATACCTATTCACTGGACCAGCAACCAATCACCGTCCAGTAAATGGACTTTGCCACTTAAGAGCAATGGAATGCCCCAATATCCACATAATCTCACCTCAAGTCGTTTACTTTTTACGCAAACGAATATTTACTCACAGCTAACGAATATTACGAACGAATTCCAACAGTATATAAGTAATAAAATGAAAAATAATAATGAATAAGAAAGGCTGAAAAAGATTATATATTTTAGATTTTTCCACTCCAATTAATTAAGAAAATAAATATAACACCTCAACATTGTAAATGATTTAAATTCTCCGCAAAGGCAACTTACATGGTCTAATATTTAACCAGCCAGATTAGCAGACCATTGTTAGAGAGATTGATTCTCACAAGCTGCCCCAAACCACTGGCCTTGTTTCACAATTAAGTTAAGCTTAGTAAATAACTATAACAGAGAGCATAGGCGCCTCACGTGGTATAATGTTTAGCACACAAGATTAGCAGACCATTGTAAGCGAGTTTAACTCTCACAAGGTTCCCCATAATTCTGACCTTGTATTACAACTAAGTTAAGCTTTGGAAATAACGAAAGTAATAGAAAGATTGAAAAAAAAGTTAAACATTGCTGGTGGTACAGGTATCCCACTTTGAGTAGCACTGATCTTAAGCCTTGTGAGAATGGGTCAAGAATACGGCCCACATAGACAAATGTTCAGGTTCCCAGTTCTCAGTTGCCCAGTTGGCTGGGGCTGTAGTATACACCAACTGCACCTCGGCAGAGGGGTAAGATTTCACTCCACCCAATGAGTGTGCTGGATATGACACTAAACAATCTGATGGTGAGGTTATAGTGATGCTGGAGCTTTGGGGAATGTGGAGTACCCCTTGCCATTGCCATTGCTCCCAGGCCCACTTTGGCCAAGCGTGGTAGCACCTGATAGGACCCTATCTATGGCTTAAACAGAACAGCATATTTATGCTAAACTGGATTGTTTGACTAAACTGAATAGCTTGTCATTGAAATGTTTTTTGACAATCAAATCGTACTTACATTTACTTGTGCTAAACTGAATTGTTTGAAATGGAACTGTTTTTGTCATTGAAACTGTACTTACACTAAACTGAACTGTTTGATATAGGACTATTTTGAAATTTAACTGTGTGTAAACAAAACCTGTACTTATACTAAGCTGAATTAGAACTGCTTGACTAAACTGAATAGCTTGAAATAGAAATGTTTTTCACAATTAAACTATACTCACATTTAAACTGCGTACTTATCCTAAACTGAATTGTTTGAAATAAAAATGGATTTGGCGTTAAATAACCTACAAAGGTTGATGTGCCATAAAACCCAACCAACCAGTTCTCAGAAACACCATAAAAGAAAGTCAGTTTTCCTTGTTAGGAATTTTAGGCCCGGAGATAGTCAAGCAAGAGAAGGAGTAGCAAGGACTGAGACAGAACAAACACCAAAAGCTACAAGACGACTTGGTTCCACTCCAGCAAAGAAAGACATTCTTGAACACAAAAGACTCACGGATCTTTACCCAAACAGCTAACGAACGTCACCCATTTCTTTGGCCTCAGTAACTAAACAATGTGAATAAATAAACAATGGAAGGTCATATATTTGAGGCGAGTTGCATTCTTGTGTTTGTTTTCCATCAACCATGACGATGACTGGTCGTTATCATCATCAACAAGTAAGAGTAGTCTTGATAGATTTGAGACCATACAGGTAGCAGTCAACAGTGACAATGCAACAAGGCCCACACAGTTGCTCTCACCCACAAAAATATCTAAAGGTTGACTTGTTGGTTTTATGTCATATCAATCAATGATTGTTTTGTTATTTAATACCCGATAAAGTCTTTTTCAAGTAGTTTGATTGTTTCAAGTTACTAATGATTTTAATCTTTTTTAAACGATTGTAGCTTCAAGTGCTTATTCTTCATACTAATAAATTGTACCCAATTATATCATTACCGGCTCATTGGGCTAGTGGGTAGAGTGTTCGCTAATGGTCCGGGAGACCTGGATTCAATTCTAGGTTGCGTCATACCAAAGACTTTAAAAATGGTAATTGATACCTCCTTGCTTATCACTCAGCAATATAAGACATGTATCAAGGGTAAAGTGGAGCAATCCTGGGAAAGGAGTAGCGCCCTCCCCTACACCTCGGTGTAGTAGCTATTGAAAAGGGAGCCTTCTGGTCGCCCTCAACGACGGGTGCCAACTTTTAGATACTGGCTCATTGCCCTAGTGGGTAGAGTGTTCGCTAATGGTCCGGGAGACTTGGGTTCAATTCTAGGTTGCGTCATACCAAAGACTTTAAAAATGGTACTTCATACCTTCTTGCTTATCCCTCAGCAATATAAGGTATGTATCAAGGGTAAAGTGGAGCAATCCTGGGAAAGGAGTAGTGCCCTCCCCTAGACCTTGGTGTAGTAGCAATTGAAAAGGGAGCCTTCTGGTTGCCCTCGACGACGGTTGCCAACTTTATATCATTTTAACTATCACTTTTTAATAATAATTTGTTTGCACACAGTTTCAATATTCCTTTTTAATACTAAGTGGTTGGTTTAGTTTCTTTGTTTAATAGCATATCAACTTTTGTAGGTTGTTTAATGCCAAATCCATTTTTATACAAATAATCAGTTCTATTTCAAACAATTCAGTTTATCAGTCAAAAACCTGTGTATGGAGTGAGTGAGGGAGAGACTCTCTGTGATTGAATATACTAATCACGTGATAAGCCCAGAGGTCTTGGCGCAAAAATCCAAAATCCAGTCAGACAGATTCCACCAGACGTTCAGCAAGGCTGGGATATTAAAAGCTCTCAGAAAGACAACCCTAAGATACCAGATATCTTCTTCAGCGCGCCAGTAAGTCCCCCAAACTCAATTCAATGCACAGAGAAGACTGTATATTGTTATTAATTGTTTCACGTATTGATTAATAAATTGTTAGAATTAAACGAAGTAATAATTCATTTATTTGTTGCTGTTAGCCTAAAATAAATGCTATACAAACACAATAAAGCTATTCAGTTTAGTCAAACAGTTCTAATTCAAAAAAATCACTTTAGCATAAGTACAGTTTCAATGTCAAAAACAGTTCTATTTCAAATAATTCAATTTAGCATAAGTACGCAGTTTAAATGTCAAAACAGTTCTATTTCGAGCAATTCTGTTTTACATAAATACACAGTTTAGTTCTATTTAACCCATAAATAGGACCCTATCAGGAGCTACTACTCCGGGCCAGAGTGGACCTGGGAGCGATGGCAATGAAGGAGTACTCTGCATTCCCCAAAGTTCCAACATTACTGGAACATCACTATCAGATTGTTTAGTGTCATATCCAGGACATTCATTGGGGGAAGGTCTTACCCCTCTGCAGAAGTGCAGTTGGTGTATTCTACGGCTCCAGCTGACTGGGTGATACAAGGGGTTAAATGTAAAAACAGTTTTATTTCAGATAATTCAGTTTAGTAGCAGTACGCAGTTTAGATTTCAAAACAGTTCTATTTCGAGCAATTTAGTTTAACATAAGTACCCAGTTTAAACAGTTCCATTTTAAACAATTCAGTTTCACATAAATACACAGTTTAAATGAAAAAAAAAACAGTAAACTCAAGAAACCACGGTTTAGTTCAATTTAACCCGTAGATAGGGCCCTTATCAGGTGCTACCAATCTGGCTGATGACAATGAAGGGGCATTCTGCATTCCCCAAAGGTCCAGTATTACTGGAACCTCATCATCAGATTGTTTAATGTCATATCTAGGCAGAGATGCAGTTGGTGTATTCTACAGCCCCAGCCAGTGAAGCCTAATGAGAAGACTAGTTAAGTTGCCAATGATGGCAATATTTTTAGTTTCAAGCTAAATTTCTCACAGTTTAATACACACATGGGTATATATATATATATATATATATATATATATATATATATATATATATATATAAGCATGTTTGATTAAATAATAAAGACACATTTTGTCCATATAATTTTATGAATATCCTTTCAAGTTTTCTGATAAGTGTCTTGGTTTCAGGTTGGATTTGGTGGAAGAATTTACCAAAATTGTCCCGAGCACTTTCGGACCTTTCATAGGCCATCATCAGGGGTTACTTGCATGTATATAGAGCGCTATTTTTTTTTTAATAAAATCATTAAAATTAATTTTGAAAATAGTGTTTTGAAATGCCTTTTGTTTTGTTGTTTTAATATTCAGTATTTCTTGATAACATTCTATTTTTACAATTCATCAGCATCTCAGTTTTATCCAACTCTGTGTTTATGTAATTTTGTTTTGTAATAAAAAACCTAAATACTTTCAAAACTCTTTAAAAACACTCTTTATACATGCAAGTAACCCTTGATGATGGCCTATGAAAGGTCTGAAAGTGCTCGGGACAATTTTGGTAAATTCATCCACCAATTCCAACCTGAAACCAAGACACTTATCAGGAAACTTGAAAGAATCTTAATAAAATTATAGAGACAAAATGTATCTTTATTATTTAATCAAACATGCTTAAATGAATGACTGCTGCCCAACTATATATATATATATATATATATATATATATACCGGCCCATTAACATGATGATTAGAATGTTCTCTAATGGCCCAGGAGACAGGTCGAGTCATACCAAAGACTCAACAAATGGTACTTGATGCCTCCTTGCTTAACACTTATCCTTGATCCATACCTTATAATGTTAAGTGGAGCAATCCAGGGAAAGACGTAGCACCCTCCCCAACACCTCGGTTTTGCTGCTTTAGAAAAGTGAGCCTTCGGGTCGCCCTCGACTACGGTCAACCAACAAACTTATAAACATCGACGGATAGAGAAAGAGAGAGATAGAAATAAGATTAATGGTAATAAGATGTTTATATTGGAGTAGAGAATCACAGGTTATTGAGATTATAACATAATATGCGCGTGTGAGTATATATATATATATATATATATATATATACATATCAGGAAATTAATAGTAATAAAATGAAAATATTGAACTTGATAATCATAGGTTATTGACATTACAACTTATGTAACATTAGATATAACTGCAATCTATTATAACAGAATTTATATATATATATATATATATATATATATATATATATATATATATATATAACTATGTGTGTGTGCGTGCGTACATGATTGTATGTGTATAAATATATCTGCTGATTTGGTAAAATACATCACACAACTGGTAGGCTTTTATCAGGGTCAAAATTTCATCTTTCAAATAAAAGAAAAAAATGAAAAAAGAATAAAGTAAAAGGCCTTAGATGTCAACAGCAGCTGATTGGTTGACAAAATAATATCATGCATACAAATTCTACTTTTATTTTTAATATATTCTATTAAAGGACTGTGGTGAGGAACAGCACGCACATTAAAAATAAGAGTACAAAAAAAAAAAAAACATAAGAAAGTATTACGAGATGAAACATACAGAGTCCATTAAACCATAAAAACTAGAAAATACCAAAAAAATCGCCCAGAAATTGTACAGACATTAGTATATAAACAGTAATGATGTATGATCGTTGCTACGAATTGATCAGACCAATGAAACAAAAAAAAATTTACAAGGTTATGAAACGGTGACAGAATAGAGTGAAGATGATAGATTAAAAAAAAAAGAAGAAAGAAAAAAAGAATTTAGAAAGAGAGACAGAGTGAGAAAGATTGAAAAAGAAAAGAAAGAAAGAAAGAAAGAAAGAATTTAGAAAGAGAGACAGAGTGAGAAAGATTGAAAAAGAAAAGAAAGAAAGAAAGAAAGAAAGAAAGAATTTAGAAAGAGAGACAGAGTGAGAAAGAAAGAAAGAAAGAATTTAGAAAGAGAGACAGCATGAGAAAGATTGAAAAAGAAGAAGAAAGAAAGAAAGAGAGACAAAGAAAGAAAGAAAGAAAGAAAGAATTTAGAAAGAGAGAGTGAGAAATATTGAAAAAGAACAAGAAAGAAAAAAAGAATTTAGAAAAAGAGACAGAGTGAGAAAGAAAGAATTTAGAAAGAGAGACAGAGTGAGAAAGATTGAAAAAGAACAAGAAAGAAAAAACGAATTTAGAAAAGGAGACAGAGTGAGAAAGATTAAGAAAAAAGAAAGAAAGAAAGAAAGAAAGACAGAGTGAGAAAGACTGAAAAAGAAAGAAAGAAAGAAAGAAAGAATTTAGAAAGAGAGACAAAGTGAGAAAGATTGAAAAAGAACAAGAATGAAAAAAAGAATTTAGAAAAAGAGACAGAGTGAGAAAGATTGAAAAAGAAAGAAAGAAAGAAAGAAAGAAAGAAAGAAAGAAGAATTTAGAAAAAGAGACAGAGTGAGAAAGACTGAAAAAGAAAGAAAGAAAGAAAGAAAGAATTTAGAAAGAGAGACAGAGTGAAAATGACTGAAAAAGGAGAAGAAAGAAAGAAATAGAGCCAGAGCAAGAAAGACTGGAATAGAAAAAAAAAATGAGTTAAAGTAATATCCATTTTAGAAAAAGTCATAAAGATAGAAAAAAAAAAAAAAAAGAAAAAATATTTAAAAAAAAAAAAAAAAAGGAAAATGGTTTTATTTCAGTACTGACATGTTTCAAATTAAAGATGGCCACTGTAGAGCTCTGTTCTTTTGTGTCATGTTGCAAATGAAGTTAGAACAAACGCAAGGAACCTATTTTGGAGAGGAAGGTGGGAAAAAGAAAAGAGCGGAGTCTGCTGATAAAGTTCATGTCCATAACATCGGGTTTGGGAAGAGAGCGGCTGATTCGGATGGAAGGGAATTGAAGGGCCTAAAAATGCAGCATTTGCATAAACGAATAAGTTACTTCTTTTAAAATCTAACCACCTTCATCATCAATAAAGTCTCCTCCAAAAATAGAGAGTGTTATGTATGGAGGCAAATGATACGAGAGACATTACATTTGGAATGTCTCCTCGTTGTTTTTGCAGAAATTAAGACAGATACAGGGAATACAGTAACACTGTTGGATAGGGCAAGTTTTCAGCTACAAAGCATTATTATTCTCCCCCTAGTTACTATGACTGGCTATGCGTTTCGACCAGTGATAAACAAGAGTCTGATTGGAGTTGATCCAAAAGTAATGCCTGCTTCCTATTTATTTCCACAAAAACTCTGACAGATGTAGTCAGCATACTAACACTGTTGAATAGAGAAAGTTTTCAGCAACAAAACACTATTTATTCTCATAGTCACTGTAGAATATTTGACTCACGTAGAGCTTCCAAAGAATGCCTAATGAGTAATTTGGTTGAGTATAAGTAGATTAATCGAGCCCACTCATGCAAATGTGTTGGGTAGGTCCATTCCTGTAAAGTGAGCTAACCTACATGCTGCTCATGCACTCTTCAAAAAAAGAGGTGAGCTTTAGCTGGCTAGCTTTTCAAGGAGGCAGCCATTTTTAGGGGATTTGTACATATGTATATAGTTTTCTTTGAATTTTTAAACTGTTCCCCTCCCCCTCACACTGTAAATATGGGATTAAGTTTAGAAGTCCACGGAGCACTAGGGTTGTTTTGGTGAATGTAGTTTGATAGTGATATGTTTAATTGAGGTATTTTGGTGCTATCATTTTGGAGATATGTTTTGGTCAGTGAATGAGTCTAGTTAAGTTAGAGATTAGGATAGTGTAGACCAACCTTCCCCCTCCATTTTTAGGCCTCGTGCCATATTTGTAAATTACTTACAATAAATAATTTCAAGGAGGCAGCCATGTTACTTTTGGCTTGTGAAGGTGAGTGCTGTTCATTGATGTTCTCTACCTTCTACAGTTCTTTTGTTTATTCTACAGTCATCACTGTTGGCTTTGCATTTTCACCGGGGGATGAACAAGAACCTCATTTAATTGGCCCAACTGTAACACCTCCTATTTTATCCACAGAATATAAAATAGATACAACGAACACAATAACGCAATTGGTTAAAGAAAGTTTTCAGCTATTCTCCCCCCCCAATCCACTATTCATGTGCGATTTTACCAGTGATGAACTAGAGCATGTCTCTGAAAGTCATGTCACGTAGCCAGCATTTAATCTTCATAAGAGAATGGATCGAAATATGTAGATCCATACAATATTAGAGGTAGGAGTTGGTGATATGGCTGTAGGGGAAGGACCGTCTTTCTAATGAAATTGTTTTGGATTGTTTTTAGAGTTTGTTTTTTTCCATAGAGAACTGCCAATTAATTTCACTTGGTTACAACATTTTAAAAAATCTAATTAATTAGTGCTGTACTTATGTTTATTTGATACCGTAGCATTACATGATCTCAGTTAGTAAAACATGGCAGACCATAAATGAAGTCAGCAGAAAGAAAAACACTTCTAAAATCAATGCTAAAAACTGCCAGTCCAGAAGAAAAGCATCAGAAGTGGAAAGAACATTTCAAGAATCAGCTTGAAAACTCTCTTGAAATCACTGATAAACCAACTGAAAAAAATCATTTATAGCCAGTTAGATATCAAACGTGGACAGTTTACAGAGGAAGAACTTGATGCTGTACTGAAAAAAATTAAGAGCTGCAGGCCTCGACAAAATACCCCCTGAAGTATGGAAGACAAGGAAATTTGATAACATACTTTTTTGATTGGTTGGTTGGGTTTTATGGCATATAAACCTTTGCAGTTTATCTAACGCCAAATCTATTTTTTATGAAAATAGTTCTATTTCAAACAATTTAGTTTAGGATAAGTACACAGTTTAACTGTAAGTACACTTTAATTGTGAAAAACATTTCTATTTCAAGCTATTCAGTTTAGTCAAGCAGTTCTAATTCAGCTAATTCAGTTTAGTATAAATACAGATTTTGTTTGCACACAGTTAAATGTCAAAACTGTTCTATATTAAACAAATCAATTTATTGTAAGTACAGTTTCAATATCAAAAACAGTCCCATTTCAAATAATTCAGTTTAGCATAAGCACTCAGTTTAAATGTAAGTACGGTATAATTGTCAAAAAAATTTCTATTTCAAGCTATTCAGTTTAGTCAAACAGTTCTAATTCAAACAATTCAGTTTAGCATAAGTATGCAGTTAGTTCTATTTAACCCATAGATAGGGCCCTATCAGGTGCTACCACTCTGAGCCAGAGGGGACCTGGGAGCAATGGCAATGAAGGGGTACTCCAGATTCCCCAAAGCTCCAGCATCACTGGAACCTCACCATCAGATTGTTTAGTGTCATATCTAGGACTCTCATTGGGGGTGGTCTTACCCCTTTGCAGAGAAGTAGTCAGTGTATTCTACAGCCCTCAGCTGACTGGGCAAATAGTTCTTTGACTATACTATTCTGTGTATAAACAAAACACAATAGAGAAATGGCTGAAAGGCTCCATCCTCTCCTTTTCAAAGAAAGATAACCTCTGAATCACAAAGAACTCATCATCATCATATCGCGCTGGTAGCACGGATATCCCTGACCCTCTCTCGCCACTCCTCCCTATCGTTCATCGCCCTAGGTAGGTCTTCAGGACAACATCCCGTATCCTCACATAGCTGCTGAATGTACGTTCGTGCTGGTCGTCCTGCTTTTGCACGGCCATGTGTGGGGATCCATAAGAGTACATCTCTTATGAGTTCATCTCTGCTTCTCCAGCAGTGTCCTGCATGTCTGGTTCGTCTAACTTGAATACTTTTCGTGATAGGGAGCAGGTGGCCGTACAGTTGGTGTCTTGTGGGGTGTTGCTGCCAGGACTTGTTCAGGATTGCACGCAGCATTCTTGTGTAATTGCCATCTAGCATCTTCTCCAGCCGTTTTGTTAGCGTCCATGTAGTGCAGCCATATAACAGTATCGATGTGACCGCTGCCTGGAAGAAACTGCGTTTCATTTTATCGGTTAGGTCTGATTTCCATATGATCGATAGCCTTTCCATGCCTTCGTTTAGTAACAATTTCTTTGGAGAGGCCATATGTTATCCAATGTGATCTCTTTGAGAGTGAAATATTTGGGTTGCAGTGAAATATGAGGCTGAAGAAGAAGCTAGATGGCAATTACACAAGAATGTTGCGAGCAGTATTGAACAAGTCCTGGCGGCAACACCCCACAAGGCACCAACTATACGGCCACCTGTCTCCCATCACGAAAACTATCCAAATTAGACGACCAGACACACAGGACACTGTTGGAGAAGCAAGGATGAGCTCATAAGTGACGTACTCCTATGGACCCCCGCATATAGCCAAACAAAAGCAGGACGACCAGCTCGAACATACATACAGGAGATATGTGAGGATACAGGATGTAGCCCTGAAGACCTGCCAGAGGCGATGAATGATAGGGAGAAATGGCGAGAGAGGGTCAGGGATATCTGTGCGAGCGGCACTACATGATGATGATGATGATAATGATGCTCATTATAGTTGTGCTCATTGGCCTAGTGAGGAGAGTGCTTCCCAATGGTCCAGGAGACCTTAGTTCAATCCCAGTTTGGGTCATACCAAAGACTTATCACTCAGCAATATAAGGTACGTATCAAGGGTAAAGTGGAGCAATCCTAGGAAAAGTGTAGCACTCTCCCCT
Organism: Sepioteuthis lessoniana; assembly: GCA_963585895.1. NCBI lineage: Eukaryota > Metazoa > Mollusca > Cephalopoda > Myopsida > Loliginidae > Sepioteuthis > Sepioteuthis lessoniana. The sequence goes on along the minus strand of OY757945.1, from coordinate 18,586,951 downwards.
ACGCCTCGGTGTAAGTAAAAAAAGTAAAGTTGGTGACAGTAGTTGAGAGTGACCCGAAGGCTCCCTTTTTAGTAGCTACAACAGCCGGGTGTATGGGAGGGCGCTACTCCTTTCCCTGGATTGCTCCACTTTACCCTTGATACGTACCTTATCATGCTGAATGTTAAGCAAGGAGGTATCAAGTACCATTTTTAAAGTCTTTGGTATGACTCAACCTGAGATTGAGCCCCAGTCTCCCGGAGCATTGGCTAACACTCTACCCACTAGGCTAATGAACCGGCTATTGAAAAGGGAAACTTTGGGTCACCCTCGACAATGGTCGCCAACTTTACTTTCTTTACTTTTATAATGATTCTGTACAAAAACAAGAATGGTTTGTTCACCCGATGGTGACACTGATTTCTTTCACACTGTCTCGGAAGTCTTGCAAGAAGACAGTTTCGTACTATTTCTTTTGAAAATCTACTGAGATTATGTACAGGGAATGTCAGTCGATGTAATGAAAGAAAATTAGTTTTATACTCGAATAAGCATGTGGTATATTGACCTTCGACCCAGCCAAACATGCCATTCCAAAGATGCGGAAGTTGCATATTTCATCGGCATGGGCGAGCTTGGCTGACAATATGGGACAGGGTTAACATCCCACGGTACAGTCCCAGACTGATGCACTGGAAGAGAGTGACCTGTGAACTGCATGACAGTTATTTCCGCTTAATGACGATCAAACATGTCATTCCAAAGATGGTGGAAGTGCATATTCTGATGGCCAGTTATGGGGAGATATTGAGTGGGCATGAACTATTATATAACGGAGTGCACAGGAAATTCAATCAGTTTGGAGATCAGAGAGTTTTGGAGACCAGACCAGTTGGTGACAAGATGCGGTAGAGAAAGCCAGCACCCAGCAGAGAGCAGGGCCCCTGGGGCTCTGGTTGAGCAACCCTGGAGAATAAGAAAGAAACACTGATAGCCATAAGAGTGGGGAGGTCAACATGTTGCAGTTCTGTTCAGTCTCTAACTCCCTCTCACACACAACCCTTTCAATAAAGTGAGAGGTATATTTTTCTAAGAACTGTGTCGCTTGTCTTTATTGTGTGTCTTGTTATGATTCTGCATGCATATGTAGATGTATATGTATTATGTGTTTGCATAGTTAATCATTGTCATGGCTATACAACCAGCATAAAGCAGATGATATCCCACAGAAACTATTACAGATGCAGACTGTTGTATACTCTGCAGTATCTTTATTAACAGCGAGGAACACATATATATAAAAATATAAGATTATATTTTTATTTTTGACGATGATACTTGTGTGGAGCAGAAAAGCAATTGCAGAGAGTTCACACTCATAAAGGAGTTGTCAGGAGATGGAAGAGCCAGTGAACAACTGACTTTAGCCAAAATTTGGGAACTTATATAGTCTTAAACTCCCATGTGACCTGCAGCAATTCCTCTTTTTCATTGGTTATGGTTACGCCGACGTCTCACTTCTTTGTTTTCCATTGGTTACAGTTCATGACCATGTGTTGCTTGTTTCCCATTGGCTACTTGCCCAAGCCCACTTCTATGGGCGGACATATCTGTCACCAGTCACCGAGTTTAACCACGTCCATAGGTCAAAGTGATATTCCAATAATCACAATATTCCGATACAAGAACACCTACAGAGCATGGTGATATTCCGATAATCCCTTTGTTGATATTATCTTCAGCCAGATGAAACTGTCAACACATCTGCCGATACAAGAACACCTACAGAGCATGGTGACCTTCTGGTAATCACTTTGTTGATATTATCTTTGGCCGGATGAAGCTGTCAACACAGCTGCAAATACAAGAACACCTGCAGTGCATGGTGACATTCCGGTAATCACTCCAATCTTATCAATGTATCTGTTGACAACATCTGCTGTGTTCAACCCTGCAGGTCATGTTAATATATTACAAGACTATACAGATGATCTAACGCTTCCAACAAATACACCTGCCCAAATTAAATCTCTGATGTATAACCTGGAGCAAACAGAAAGAGGCATTGGCCTCCACATGAACTAAGATAAAACAAAGATCATATTTTAAACAATTTTAAACAAGATGAAACCATTTCCACACTGAATGGGAAACTTCTGAAATTAGTAGACAAGTTCACTTACTTCAGCAGTAATATCTCATCTACTGAAAGCAATGTCAACATAGGCATAGGAAAAGCATGAACTTCTACTGTGATAAAATAAAACAAGAATTCTTCCAAGTTGTAGTGATGTTAGTACTATTACATGGTTACACCACTTGGATTCTTACAAAACGCTTAGAGAAAAAGCTAGTTATTACAATCTGTTTGGAACAAATCCTAGAAGCAGCAACCCACATAACAACAGCTATTCGGTCACTCATCTCCCATCTCAAAAAATAACCAATTAAAAGAAACAAAATATGCTGGGCACTGCTGATGAAGAAGGGAAGAACTCAATAGGGATGTTCTGTGAACTTCTACACAGAGACACACCAGTGTTGGTCACCAAGCAAAGACTTATATACATCAGATCTGTATAGAAATGAATTCCATGAAGAAAACATGCCAAGAACAATAGATGATCAGGGTTAATTGTGAAAGAGAGTTAAAGAAATTTGTACAATCAGCACTACTTGATGATTGAACGCTACCATGCCATTCATTTTATTTACCATATTTACAGACCGCTCCGCTTGGGAAGGATATGACACAAGGTCAATTTTTAAGCAGAGTTTAACAGGTTTGAATTCAGAGTTTTCCTTCTCCTAGACTAGTTGCCTCACCAAGGCTGAAAAACCCAGTCTGCCCAACTATTTACCAATAGCTGGAGGGAGAATAATTGGATTCATACCTTTCCCAAGGGTATTAGTGCGATGTGAAATGCAATCAGTCTCGTCCAGGATTTGAACTTGTGTCACCGTGTCCATTTCCTATAACGATAACCATTACACCAGGGGCACTTCCCATTCATTTTATTTACAATACCCTAATTGTTTTCCTTTTTACCAAGTCATTTATCAAACACAACTCTTAATTGATTATTAGTTTTACCTTTTCAGTATTGATGGTTTGGTTGGTTTTATGGCATATCAACCATTGTAGGTTATTTAATACCAAATTCTCTTTATACATATATATATCAAATATATAGGATTTGGTTTGGTTTGGTTTGATGGCATATCAACCATTGTAGGTTATGTAATGCCTAATCCTCTTTATACATATATATTAAATATATAGGATTTGGTTTGGTTGGGTTTTATGGCATATCAACCATTGTAGGTTATTTAATGCCAAATCCTCTTTATACATATATATTAAATATATATGATTTGGTTTGGTTAGGTTTGATGGCATATCAACCTTTGTAGGTTATTTAATACCAAATCCTTTTTTTACATATATATTAAATATATATGATTTGGTTTGGTTGGGTTTTATGGCATATCAACCTTTGTAGGTTATTTAATACCAAATTCTCTTTATACATATATATCAAATATATATGATTTGGTTTGGTTAGGTTTTATGGCATATCAACCTTTGTAGGTTATTTAATACCAAATTCTCTTTGTACATATATATCAAATATATAGGATTTGGTTTGGTTGGGTTTTATGGTATATCAACCATTGTAGGTTATTTAACGCCAAATCCGTTTTATGTAAATAATCACTCCTTTTTCAAACAATTCAGTTTAGCATGAGTACACAGTTTAATTGTCAAAAACCTTTCTATTTCAAGCAATTCAGTTTAGTCAAGTAGTTCTAATTCAGCTAATTCTGTTTAGTATAAGTACGGATTTTGTTTACAAACAGTTAAATGTCAAAACAGTTTTATGTTAAACAATTCAGTTTAGTGTAAATACAGTTTCAATGACAAAAAAACGTTCTATTTTAAATAATTCAGTTTAGCATAAGCATGCAGTTTAAATGTAAGTATGGTTTAATTGTCAAAAATGTTTCTATTTCAAGTTATTAAGTTTAGTCAAACAGTTGAATTTAGCATAAGTATGCTGTAAGTTCTATTTAACCCATAGATAGGGCCCTATCAGGTGCTACCACGCCGGGCCAGAGTGGACCTGGGAATAATGGTAATGAAGGGGTACTCTGTATTTCCTAGAGCCCCAGCATTACTGGAACCTCAACATCATATTGGTTCGTGTCATATCCAGGACACGCATTGGTGGGTCTTACCCCTCTGCAGAGGTGCAGTCAGTGTATTCTATAGCCCCAACCAATTGGGCAATTTTCAGTATTGACATTTGGCTTTGGATTACTGATTTCATTACAAATGTTGAAATTGACTTCACTGGAGTACTATAGTTGAGTAAACTGAAGTGATAAAAAATATTTAGTAAAAGTTTGCCTTTGACAATTTGATATTTTCTTTTGGCTTATATGTATTTATTCAAAGACATGAATATACAGACATCCAAGTATGAATCGAGTGAACAATACTCAGGTACAAAGAGAAAATGAATTATATCAAAAATATCCCTATAAGTTTGAATAATTCTCGGATATCTGTATATTCATATCTCTTAAGATACTACCATTTGGTCGGCATGTTTTTTATTGACTATTCAATTAGTTTTTACTTAGAAAAGTAAAGTTGGTGACCATAATCGAGGGTGACCCAAAGGCTCCCTTTTCAATAGCTACTACATCATGGTGTATGGGAGCGTGCTACTCCATTCCCGGGATTGCTCCACTTTAGTTTTGATTCTTACCTTATGATGCTGAGTGCTAAGCAAGGTGGAATCAAGTACCATTTTTTGAGTCTTTGGTATGACTCGACCTGGTTTTCTGGGCTATTGGGGAACACTCTACTCATTAGACCAATTGCTGCAGCATTGTTGTGGTTGGTCGTTGTCATGGATGAGTTTTTACTCATGTAGTATTATTATCAATATTTTCTATTTATATTTTGAAAACTTTCTAAATGAACTTTTCTTTACAAAACCTTTTCTCCAGACGGTGACCCAAAGCCGAAACTTGTCGAGAATCAAAAAAATAAATAGAATGTAACCCTTTAGTTAAAGCATGTGGATTATCATCATTAAAACATCTTTAAATCTGAATCCAACATTGGCCTAATGAGTCGTGAGTTCGCCAATGGTCCAGGAGACCAGGGTTCAATTCCAGGTGGAGTCAAAGACTCAAAAAATGGTACTTCGTGTGGCCTTGCTTAACACTCAGCATTATAAGGTACAGATCAAGGGTAAAGTGGAGCAATCCAGGGAAAGGTGTAGTTCCTGCCCCTACACCACAGTGTAGTAGCTATTGAAAAGAGAAACTTCGAGTCACCCTCGACTAAGGTCGCCAACTTTACTTTCTTATATATTTTGAAATAAAGTTTTTCATACGCACAATATTTATACAAGTTTGGACTCCAAACGTGCAGTTATGTTCCCTTTCTGACAAATACCCATAGGAAAGCATGAATCACCTTATCCCCACTGACTCACCTTGAGGTTAAATCATACCAGGATAGTCCTTTGACATTAAAATAACCCATGAAGGTTGTTATGTCATAAAACGAAGAAATCAAATCAAAATTGTGACAATTTTAAAATCTGATTGGTCAAAAAATTTAATCAGGCTTGAAATTAATTTTTGATGTTTTTTTGTGGGGGTGTCGATTTGTTTTGTTTGGAGCAGATCGGGCCGTACTTGATTACCAATCTGTTCATGTTTTTATGAATTGGCTATCTTGAGCGACAAAATTGATTTCAGGTTGCTCCAGTTTGTACTACTGTTTAATTTTCAAGCTGTCATTGCTTCCTTTCACTAAATTTGACCTACACTCCAATTCCTTGTACATTGCAAAATGAGACATCTCATACCTATCAATGTGAATAAAAAATGATGGCGTGAATTAAACATACGAGGCAATTGACTTCAAAGGTTTTTTCTCGTCTTATATCTAATAAGCCATTCATCTAATATCGTTCGGCTTAATTCCTCTTAAATTACTTCTTTGAGGCTTTTGATGATAATCTACATCTCTTAAATTCTTTATTATTGTCGATATGACCTGATCTCTCTCCTGGTTTTGTCAAATAATTTCACCACTTGTAAATTACAGAAACGCAAATCTTATTCTTCACATAGTAATGTCATTAGATTCCTCAAAAAGCTTTACCTCAATTGCGGCCCAGCCTGAATTGAGACAAATATTAAATACATAAAAACAAAAGTGAAAGGCTTTCACTGCTTGCCTGATGGAAATAAAGACTGTCATCTTAAAAAAAAAATATTTAAACATTTTCATCTTTTTTGTTTTTTTTATATCTTCTTCCAAATTGTTTTTCATATATTTTCTCTTATTATCTTCTTTTCATGATCTTTCTCCCATATTTTCTCCCTTTCTCTCTCTCTCTCTCTATATATATATATATATATATTTGCCCTCTCAGCTGGGGCTGTAGAGTACACCAACTGCACCTCTTGAGACGGGTAAGATCCCCTCCCAAATGCATGTCCAAGATATGATACTAAACAATCTGATGGTGAGGTTCCAGTAATGATGGAGCTTTGGAGAATGTAGAGTACCCCTTCATTGCCATCGCTCCCAGGTCCACTCTGGCCCAGATTGGTAGCAACTGATAGTATCTGATCTTTGGGTCAAATAGAACTAAATTGCATATTTATGCAAAACTGATTAGTCTGAAATAGAACATTTTTGTCCCTGAAACTGTACTTATGCTAAACTGAATTGTTTGAATTAGAACTGTTTGAGTAAACTGAATGGCTTGAAATAGAATTGTTTTTGACAATTAAACTGAGTACTTATGCTAAACTGAATTGTTTGAAACAGAACTTATTATTTGTATAAAAATGGATTTGGCGTTAAATAACCTACAAAGGTTGATATTCAAAAAAACTCAACCAACCAACCAACCAACTCTCTCTCTATATATATGTATATATATATATATATATATTCTTTTTTTTCTTCTTTATCAAGCTTCATTTTTATGCAGTTATATATTTTTGAGTATTTATAGTAAAACTACAATGGGCCGGGAGATCTAGGTTCAATCCCAGGTCGCGTAATACCAAAGACTTTAAAAATGGTACTTGATACCTCCTTGCTTAACACTCAGCATTATAAGGTATGTATCAAGAGTAAAGTGGAACAATCCAAGGAAAGGAGTAGCGCCCTTCCCTACACCTCAGCGTGGTAGCTATTGAAAAGGGAGCCTTCTGGTCGCCCTTGACTAAGGTCGCCAACTTTTTTATATGGTTTCAAGTAACTATTCTTTTTTAATTATTGTTTCTACAGGGTGGAACAATAAAATTGTCGTCCTAAAGAAAACAACACCGCAGCTTTATTTTAAAACCTTTATTGAAAAAATCAATTCAGCTAACTTGATTATGTAGTAGAGCTGACATCTATTCAATGCAGCCGCCTTCTGCCTCAATCACCGCCTCGATACGGATCCGCAACTGGGAGCATGGCTTTTCCACAAGTGCCGCCAGGAGCTCGGTGAATACTAAGCAGATAGCGGCGATCAGGCTGGCTTTGATGTTGTAGGAGGTCATGTTGGTGATGTTCTTGACATATGACAAAACGAAATAGTCCAGTGGGTTCAGGTCGGGGAAGAGAGGGGCAGTGAGAGAAGGGTACAAAGTCGTAGCACTCCTTCTGAAGCCAAGCCTGGGTCTCTTTGGACTTGTGGGCCAGCGTTGAGTCCTGCTGCCACACCCAGGGTCTGCCACCGGCCACCTGATTGCACCAGGGGATCACCACACTCTTCAGCACATCCAGGTACACTTTGGTGTTGACTTTCAAACCGACTTCGAAGATGTGAGGTGGCATGACGTGGCCCTCCCTTAAAACCATACCAAAGACCATAACCATAGCCGGAAACTTTGTTTTGATCACCCTGGGTACGTTGAACCATCCAGATTTGCATTTTGAGGGTGCTGGCAATGGTCCTGTTGTCATAACTTGAATCGGTAGAGAGCATGAGAGGTACAGCGGCGCATCTCCGATCTCGCACGTTGAACATTGTATCACTTTCAGACATGATAGAAGGCTCCTATCGCTCTTGGGATTTGTACACTACAGGCCAACTAGTAGATGGTCTGCAACAAAAAAAAAAAAAGAATACCAGTTTTCATCAAACGGAAACGGAATCATGTCGTCTTTTTTTAGGGCAACAATTTTATCGTTCCACCCTGTATACACACAGTTACATAGTTTATTCCCAGAAATAATATGATTTCAAATGACTAAAAGTGAACAATTAAACTTTTAAGCAACGATTCTTAAAATAGATAATTTGTACACAGTTATAGAAGAGACTTGGAGACGTAAAAAGACTTGGTGTCCCTCAGACTTCAGGTATGAAAACCTTGCAAAGAATATAAGTACCAAGAATCTTATATACCTATCTCTGTACATTATACAGTTACCTCTTGAGATACATTTGTAAAAAACAGAGTGCTTAAAAGAAATGGGTGTTATTATAACATAAAATCCATATACAAACTCAATAGTTTTTCCTTGACACCTTACTCAAACTTTTACCACTTAGAATGGTAGGCCATTTTCCCCTAGTGATCAGGAAAAAAAAACTTAGTGAATCTATAGATAAACAGTAAATTTTATTTTTGCATCTCTGGGAATACGTATGAGTGTAAACCATAGTTTCCTATATGCTGTCATTTAGCTTCAATTAGCAGAAGGTTAAAAGTATAGAATCATCATCATCATGTCGTGCCACTAGCACGGATATCCCTGACCCTCTCTCAACACTTCTCCTTATCATTCATCGCCTCTGGCAGGTCTTCAGGGCTACATCTCGTATCTGCACATATCAGCTGTATATATGTTCGAGCTGGTCGTCCTGCTTTTGCTTGACCATAAGCGGGGGTCCATAGCAGTACATCACTTATGAGCTCGTCCTTGCTTCTCCAGCAGTGTCCAGCATGTCTGGTTCGTCTAACTTGTATAGTTTTTGTGATGGGAGGCAGGTGGCCGCATAGTTGGTGCCTTGTGGGGTGTTGCTGCCAGGACTTGTTCAATACTGCTCGCAACATTCTTGAGTAATTGCCGTCTAGCTTCTTCTCCAGCCGCCCAGTGATAACCTAACTCACTTGTAATCATCTGGTAGGTATGTCTATTTGTTTTAATGGCATATGAACCCTTGATGGTTATTCGATGCCAAATCCTGTTTTAAAATATATCATCATCATCATCATGTCGTGCTGGTAGCATGGATATCCCTGACCCTCTCTCGCCACTTTTCCCTATCGTTCATCGCCTCAGGCAGGTCTTCTGGACAACATCCCGTATCCTCACATAATTGCTGAATGTATGTTCGTGCTGGTCGTCCTGCTTTTGCACGGCTATGTGTTGGGGTCCATGAGTTAAACGTCATTTTTTGGCGCACAGTTAAATTGGTTTAAAGTATTCCTATCTAATACTAATGATTCTATTTACAACTGATCAACTGTCTGATCACAGTTAAATGGTTTCAATTATGGTTGTGTTTTAAGGCATATCAACCATGGTAGGTTATTTAATGCCAAATCCTGTTTATATATATATATATGGAGAAATGGTGAATTTTGTAAATCCAGATGAAGAAAAACAAATGGAAAAACAGATAAACTGAACACTGAAAATAGATTTCTCTTGATATTTACTCCTTATTTCATTCTGAATAAAACTTTCTGAAATAAGGACGAAACATCAATAGGAATCTGTTGTCGGTGTTTAGTTCATCCATTTTTCCATTTATTTTTCTTCATATATATATATATATATATATATAAATATATATTAGCTGCCGACCAGAGTCGAGGGCGACTAGAAGGCTTCCTTTTCAATAGCTAATACACCGAGGTGTAGGGGAGGCCACTACTCCTTTCCTGGATTGATCTACTTTACCCTTGATATGTACCTTATATTGCTAGGTTTTAAGCAAGGAGGTATCAAGTACGATTTTTAAAGTCTTTGGTATGATGCGACTTGGAATTGAACCCAAGTCTCCCGGACCATTGACGAACACTCTACCCACTAAACCAATGATAATATATACATATATATATGATAAAAATATATTATATACTTATATATATATATGTATATATTATGTATATATATATATATATATATATACATACATATATAATACATATATATATATATATGTATTCGGGAGCTCTGCCTTGAGCTACCAAAACTGTGTTATCACCCTGGTTGGCGGCTGATGAGGCTAGGGTATCGCACATGTTTTCACACGTTGTATGATGAAAAAAAAAAAATGTTTATTATATATATATATATATATATATAAAATACATATATATATAAATATATAATATATATATAATATGAATATATAATATATATGTACATATAATATAAATATATGATATATATATATACATATAATATAAATATATAATATATATACATATAATATAAATATATGATATATATATATACATATAATATAAATATATGATATATATATATACATATAATATAAATATATAATATATCATCATCATCATCATGTCGCGCCGTCTGCGCGGATATCCCTGACCGTCTCTCGCCATTTCTCCCTATCACACATCGCCTCCGGCAGGTCTTCAGGATTACAACCCGTGTCCTCACATAGCTGCTGTATGTAAGTTCGTGCTGGTCGTCCCACACTTGCACATCCATGAGTGGGGGTCCACAGGAGTACATCGCTTATGAGCTCGTCCTTGCTTCTCCAGCAGTGTCCCGCGTGTCTGGTTCGTCGAACTCGTATAGTTTTTGTGATGGGGGGCAAGTGTCCGTATAGTTGGAGTCTCGTGGGGTGTTGTCGCCAGGACTTGTTTAATACTGCTCTCAACATTCTTGTGTAATTTCCGTCCAGCCTCCTCTCCAGCCGCTTCGTAAGCGTCCATGTGGTGCATCCATATAGCAGTATCGACACAACCGCTGCCTGGAAGAAACTGCGTTTCATTTTATCTGTTAGGTCCGACTTCCATATGATCGAGAGCCTATCGATAGCTGTCCATGCCTTCGTCAGTCGTGTGTCGATGTCCTTCTCGGTTGATGAGACGCTGCTTCCTAGGTAGGTGAATTTGTCGACTAGTTTCAGAGAGGCTCCGTCTAGTGTGGCAATGTTGCCTGTTTGGTTGTAACACATATATTCGGTTTTGTTTGCATTGACATGTAGGCCAATGCCAGCTGCAGCTCGTTCCAGACTATGTAGTAGTGTCTCTGCTTGATTAGGCGTATATAATATATATATATATATATATATATATATATATAATATACTAAGTCTAATGTAAAGTTGTGCGGGTTTTGATCCCAGCTTCAAGCGTCCTACGTGTCTAGCCACACTGAAGAGATGTCATATAACAAAACAGTCTGTCTGTGGATGACAATATAGACGCTCCCCCAATGGGGGGGTTGAGCACTCTGGCAAAGGAATTTTTGGATGCCGCTCACATAATGCAAAGCTCTTCGAACGAATTGAGCACTCTGGTATCCGGTAAGGTATAAAATGTAAACAAACGAATGATGCTGCTGCTGTTACTACATAATACCTAATAATTCCCTTGCCAATGTGGTACGCTTGTTGGCCAAGCGGTCTGATACTAAGTCTAACGTAAAGTTGGGTTTCGATCACAGCTTCAAATGTCCTAGCCACACTGAAGAGTTGTGATACAATGAAACAGTCTGTCTGCGGATTATACAATTCTTACGCTACATCGCATTTAGTTACTATTATTATTATTATTATATAATTCCCCCCCCCCATATATATTACACCGACATATTTACGACACAGTATAACCTTACTTATACCTATTACAACTCTGGCCCACCATACACGTTTACAAATCAGATTCTCACTAATTCCTCACAACTTGCAGCGATGATAATTTGTCCCACTGTCAATGAAACAAATGTATACACATTCACTTCCCATTACCGTTATAACCAACGCTTTATGTTCCTGGCCTGACTTAACTTAAAAATACGCATCCACACGTACACACATACATCCACACCCATATATACACACATACTTACAACCACACATAAACGAGGTCTTAACGGCTTTTTGTCTGCTTTTTGCCGTATTCTCGATTTTGTCTGTATTTTTGTCGCATTTTCGATTTTCAATTTAATTCCATCTTTTTAACTGCCTGATGAATGTTGTTATAAACTTCCAGAAACCTTAGGTTGCAGAATAATATTTTCCATGGATTAAATATATATATCAGATATATTTATTTATTATTATTATTATATAATAAATATATATATATATTACATGTTGGTGTATGGTGGATATAAAATATATATATATATATAAAATTGCTTTTTATTGTTTGCACACTGATGGTTTACAAGTATTGCTATTTAACATTAGTGATTCTATTTATCGAGTATTCGTATTTAATTAAATATTAATCACTTACTTGCACACATTTAAATGTTTCAAGTACTGCTAATTAATAATAATAATTCTATATGATATTAATCAATTTTTTACACACACTTGAATAGTTCAAGTATTGTCATTAAACATTTGTTTGCACATAGTTAAATTATTTAAGTATAGTAAATGGTTAAATAGTTCTATTTGACCTATAGATGGGACCCTAAGAGGTACTACTAATCCATGTCAGAGTGGATCTGAGAGTAATGGCAATGAAGGGGTACTCCACTTCCCAAAAAGCACCAATACTAGAGTCTCACCATAAGAGGAGGTTTTACGTCAGGACACTTTTTGGGTGGTGGAGGCTTACCTCTCTGCAGAGGTGCTATTGGAATATTCTACAGCCCCTGTCAATGGAGTAAAATAATCAACCAGTCTAGCTTGTTAACCATTACACCACTTGCAGCAAGTTTCTTATTTGCAAAACTTATCTTAGTTTCTGGACCAAGCCCAAAAGTATGGAGCAGCCCAGTGAGAATCAACCTCACTAATAATGATCTGCTACCCTAGTGTATCAACCATTATTCCTTTTGAAGCAGCCTTATTGTTCACAAAGCTTATCTTAGTTTTTAGCTCAAGACTAAAAATATGGAGCAGCCCAGTGAGAATCAACCTCACTAATAAGGATCTGCTATCCAAGTGTATGAACCATTACACCTTTTCAGACAGCCTTGTTGTTTACAAAGCTTATTTTAGTTTTTAGCACAAGACTAAAAATATGGAGCAGCCCAGTGAGAATCAACCTTACTAATAATGATCTGGTACCCTAGTGTATGAACCATTACACCTTTTGAGGCAGCCTTGTTGTTTACAAAGCTTATCTTAGTTTTTAGCACAAGACAAAAAGTATGAGGCAGCCCAGTGAGAATCAACCTTACTAATAATGATCTGGTACCCTAGTGTATGAACCATTACACCTTTTGAGGCAGCCTTGTTGTTTACAAAGCTTATCTTAGTTTTTAGCACGAGACTAAAAATATGGAACAGCCCAGTGAGAATCAACCTCACTAATAATGATTTGCTATCCTAGTGTACTAACCATTACACAACACTTGAAGCAGCCGAGTTATTTATGAAGCTTTGTTGCTTACAAAGCTTATCTCAGTTTTTGTCACAAAACCATTGGTATGGGGACATTATAAGTAAAATCTGAAATACTCAAATTATATGAATAGGAAAAACTGTTTAACAGTGAGATGACAGTAAACATCACAGATTTTTCCAACTTGATTCACTGCCAGGTGAAAGGAAATTGCCATTGTCTAAAAAATATCCTTTCAATGACTTTGCCTTTGCACAAACAAGCATAATCAATCGGAAACTTAAAATAGAAGCTCTACCCGCCTGAGTTTCTTGAAGGCCATGTGTCCTAGCGGGGTAAAATTAATTAATGGGTTTAGCTTCTGAGGCCCACCCCTAAGGCAGTACCTATAAAGTTTAAGATCAAGTTCCAATATCTGCAGGACTCCTATTTTTGGCACTTTATACCTTTAAATTCGAATTCCAATTAAGAAACGACCTTGTATCGAACTTGCTGAAGCATGGTAAAAATGTAAGTCATATTCCAAATAAATTCAAAATTTTTCATAGCTTTCACGTTACGTGTATTTCAAAGGATTTCTAAAATTAAATGAATAGATAAAAGTGGATGTTCTTTTTAATTAAAAAATAATCAATCTAAAACTCTCTGAATTTTGTGAGGCCCGTACTCCTAAGCTAGGAAAAATTAATGAGTTCAACTTCTGAGGCCCACCTCCTCGGAGTAGATTCAAGTTTCATTGAGTGAAGGATTTATTGGTTTAATGGCATATCAACCTTCCTGGGTAATTAAATGCCAAAAAGCCATCCTTGTAGATGAACAACAGTGATACAATTTACTATATAGCTGAGAAGGGATAAAAGATTTCTAGCCATTAGGCCACAGGAACTTCTCCTTGAGTGATTTGTTGATTTTAACAATATTTCAAATTGTTTAGGGTTATTTTAAGTCAAGAAGTGAGGGAATAGTGTATGTTTACATTTATATTTTTTTATGTAGTTGTTTCTTAAGAGTTTTTTGCATGCAATTATATGATATCAAGTATTCCTCTCTAATACAAATAGGGGGTGTCCGCGTGGTGTAATGGTTAAAGCGATGGACTGCAGAATCGTAGTAAGCGAGTTCGTATTCCAGTTGCGCTATTAGGTTCACTTTTCGCCAAATACCCTTGGGAAAAGTATGAACCCCCTTATCCTCCCCGCTATGGGTTAAATAGTTCCACTACGGTCCTTCCAGGAGAATGGCTTTGGCATTAAATAACCTACAAAGGTTGATATCCCATTAAACAAAGAAACCGAAAGAAATACAAATAATTTGCACACATTTGTATGCTTTCAAGTACTCCTATGTAGTACAAATAATTATATGTTTACTAGTAATTATTTCTAATTAATAACGGTAATTTGTTTGCACAGTTAGATGGTTACAAATAACTAATAATAATCCTGAATTTATTATAGCTTCAAGTCAGTATTTTCAATGCAAATAATATACTGTTACATGGCATCAAATATTCCAATCAAATGCTAATAATTTTCAAACAGATCTATTTGACACTAACACAGATTGGACCTGGAAATAATGGTTTGGTTGAATTTTATGGCATATCAACCATTGTAGGTTATTTAATGCTAAATCTTGTTTATACATTTATAATGAATATATATGATTTGGTTGGGTTGGGTTTTATGGCATATCAACCATTGTAGGTTATTTAATGCTAAATCTTGTTTATACATTTATAATGAATATATATGATTTGGTTGGGTTGGGTTTTATGGCATATCAACCATTGTAGGTTATTTAATGCTAAATCTTGTTTATACATTTATATTGAATATATATGATTTGGTTGGGTTGGGTTTTATGGCATATCAACCATTGTAGGTTATTTAATGCTAAATCTTGTTTATACATTTATAATGAATATATATGATTTGGTTGGGTTGGGTTTTATGGCATATCAACCATTGTAGGTTATTTAATGCCAAATCCTCTTTATACATATATATTAAATATATATGATTTGGTTTGGTTGGGTTTTATGGCATATCAACCATTGTAGGTTATTTAATGCTAAATCTTGTTTATACATTTATAATGAATATATATGATTTGGTTGGGTTGGGTTTTATGGCATATCAACCATTGTAGGTTATTTAATGCTAAATCTTGTTTATACATTTATATTGAATATATATGATTTGGTTGGGTTGGGTTTTATGGCATATCAACCATAGTAGGTTATTTAATGCTAAATCTTGTTTATACATATATATTAAATATATATGACTTGGTTTGGTTTGGTTTTATGGCATATCAACCATTGTAGGTTATTTAATGCTAAATCTTGTTCATACATTTATAGTGAATATTCATATGATTTATAAACACATTTTGAGGATAACATTTTTAAAAGAGTCTGAGCTCTTTTTTGCACAGTCAAATGGTTTCAATTATTGCTCTATAACAGTCACAATTTAACAACAGTCATTTGTTTGCACACAGTTTGTTCTATTTGACCCAAGGATAGGACCCTTTCAGGTGCTACTACTTTGGTTCAAGGGACTTGGGAGCAATGGCAATGAAGAGGTACTCCACATTTCCCAACTCTCCAAGGCTAGAACCTCGCCATCAGATGGTTTAATGTCATAACCAAGATAAGTGTTGGGAGTGGGCTCTTACCTGTTTGCCGAGATGCAGTTGGTGTATTCTACAGCCCTAAATAAATGGGCAAGAAGTAATTGAAATGAAGGGGTACTCCGCATTCCCAAAATTTCTAAGGCTGGAGACATGCCATCAGATGGTTTAATGTCATATCCAGAACACTTATTGGGTGGGGGATATTCCTCTGGTGAGATGCAGTCGATGTATTTTACACCCCCATCTGACTAGACTAGGAAGTAATTGCAATGAAAAGGTACTCCACATTCCCAAAATCTCCGAGGCTGAAGCCATGCCAGCAGACGGTTTAATGTCATATCCAGGATGCTTGTTAGGCAGGGGGTACTCCTCTGGTGAGATGCAGTCGATGTATTCCACAGCCAATTCTGAAGTTTTAACACCAGATGCAGTTTAGTGTCATACACAGGACCTCCTCTTTTTTTGGTGGGTGGGGTCTTACTCCTCTGTAGGGGATACAATCAACATATCTTACCCCCACTAATAGAATAATATTCATTGCCCCATGCTTGAAGCACTCCTATTTTGGGACCTTCACATAAACACATATTGCTTAGTCAGCTGGGGCTGTAGAATACACCGACAGCTTCTCTGCAGAGGGGTAAGACCCCCAACGAGCATCCTGGATATGACACTAAACAATCTGATGGTGAGGTTCCAGGAATGTGGAGTACCCCTTTATTGTCATCGCTCCCAGGTCCACTCTGGCCCTGAATGGTAGCACCTGATATGGTCCTATCTATGGGTTAAATAGAACTAACAACATACTTCTGCTAAACTGAATTGTTTGAGTAAACTGAATAGCTTGAAATAGAAATGTTTTTGACAATTAAACCGTACTTACATTTAAACTGTGTGCTTATACTTAACTGAATTATTTCAAATAGAACTGTTTTTTGACATTAAAACTGTATTTACACTTAACTGAATTGTTACATATAACTGCTTGAATAGTTTGAAATGGAAATGTTTTTGACAATTAAACTGTGTACTTATGCTAAACTGAATTGTTTTAAATAGAACAAATTATTTATATAAAAATGGATTTGGCATTAAATAACCTACAAAGTTGATATGCCGTAAAACCCAACAAACCAACCAACAAACACATAGGAGGGAATCCCTTTAAAAATGACCTTGTATCAAACCTGCTAAGGTATAGTAAACGTTATACTCCCAATAAAAATCGAAAATTTTTATAGCTTGCATGTGGCATGAATTTCAAAGAATTTCTTTTAAAAGAAAAAAAAAATGTTTTATTCACTTGATTTTTGCGAACGATTATCTGAGTAGTTCTAAAAGAATCACTCAGCTGATGCTGACCAAATTGAAAGAGACTCAACTTTGTAAATAAATCCAAACTCATGTTAAATATGCTCAGAGCACAAATCAGTGCAATCTTTAAAGGATGCGCGATTTCTGTCTGAGGAAAAAAAAATATCACCAAAACATAAAATCATAAAAAAGTAAAACAAATTTTTTAAAAAAAATGTTAAAAAAAGATTTTTAAAAAATAGGATGAACTTTGGCAATTAGCATAAAACCCAAATAAAAAGATTCAGGGCAAGATTCAGACACAAGATCGTTTTGCTTCTTTTCTACTTGAAGCGTGCATGCAACAATTTAAACAGAATGTTTTTTGCTATTTAAGTTGTTTTTTTTTAATAAGAAAATTACAATAAAAAGAAAACAAGAGGTTGAAAGGTAACATAGGGGAACAAAGAACAGAAAGTTGCTGAATGCACAAATAAAGAAGAAAAAATTAAAGATAAAAAAAAAAGACTAACTATGGTAAGTAAGTGTCCTGGAAACAATTATACGATTTAAATTAGATGAAGAATTGATTGGAAAGCATTCCATCTTTGGCCAGCTGTAAAGACTTTAAAAAAAATAAAAAATAAAAAGGAAGAACAATATAAAAACAAGCAACCAGCCCTAAAGGAACAGCTACAACCAAAGCAGAGTTTTATACTCCTACACATCCTTTAATAGAACTATTGGTAAGCTTCTACCTGTCGCAGATAAATACATTGAAATTATTCATCTAGGAAGAGAAAGTTGGTGCCATTGCCAACTTCGTACAAACAGGACTCATTTTATATTTTCGTTTCGAATGAGTTATCTTTAGTGCTTTGTGCAACCAAGTAACCTCTTAGGAGAACGGAAATAAGCAAAGAGAGAGATAAACAAATTAATTGATAGATAGATAGATGTCATTTGGGTGAAGTGTATTTTTCACGTGTTGTATACGAGTCAGATGGCAATTCACCTCCGTTTGGTTTACAAAGAAAACACAATACTTGTATAAGGAAAATGATCCTTTTGTTTTATTTTACACAGATAATTTTCAAACTTAGAGCTTTGTGTGAAAACCAGTAAAGTGAAGGAAATCTGTGCCTGTTATTTAGCAGCAACCAGAGAGAAAGAGAAAAGAGAATGAATCTTTTTCCTTTGCCTATTATGTCATCTCAAGGTTACTTAGTGCGTCGTGTACGTATGTCACCTAGTGCCTTGCGTGTGCATGTCGCTGTGTGCAATCATTTTTTGACAATGTGGTTTGAGGTTGTATGCCAGTGACCTTTCTGTCAATGGGCTTCAAATCTGCGTGCAAGTAACCCTGCTTCACCTAAGCTCTAGGTAAGCGGGGTCTTGGATCCAGTGTCATGGGCACCCTTCATTCAAGTTTGGCAGAAGACCCACCACTGTAAGCGCCTCTCTTTGTGCACACATACATAAAACATGTAAATGCACTTTTTCGGGGTGCCAGTACAGCGATGGGGATAACATTATTATTATTATTGTTGTTGGGTTTTTAGGTTTAAGGTTTAAGTTGGTTTTATGTTGGTTGCGTTGGTATATCATTGGTTGTTATCACCTCGCTAAATGTTGATGGAAAATAAAGGTGGTGGAGAAGAAGGAAGATGTCGTTAGGTTTTGTATCAAGGTTATAATGGCACCATAAAGTAAAGGGGTTTACACTGGTATGCTTCGAGCCTCGTAGTAAAGAAAGAAGGTAGGAAGTTGTTATAGTGTATCATCTAATTTGTTTTCTTAACTAAAATCCTTTAGTCTAGAAGAATAGACCGAAGGGATCCATAAACTAGATGGCTCTCCTCATAATGGTTGATGCGGCTACTGCTATTCAGGAACAGACGAATAGACGTCCGTTCCCTTTGAGGATTCCTGAGCGAGAGAGAGATTCGCGGGCTTTCTTCAATTTTTGGTGCTACTAGGAAATAGGATTCGGGCTGAATAGGACAAGTCATCCTGATTGGGTGAAAATGTTCAGCGACTCTAACGCTCAAATTAAATTACGCGCCAAACAAAAATTCAAGTTTCTTTCTGCGACACCAGTAGTGAAATGGTTATCCATATTTACCAACGCCTCCGCTCAGGCTAGATATGACACATGGTCAATTTTTAAGCGAAGTTTAACAGGTTTGAATTCAGAGTTTTCCTTCTCCTTGACTAGTTGCCTCACCAAGGCTGAAGAACCCAGTCTGCCCTACAATTTACCCATAGCTGGAGGGAGAATAATTGGATTCATACCTTTCCCAAGGGTATTAGTGCTATGTGAAATGCAATCAGTCTCATCCATCCAACTATACGTGCCCGTGGTGTAATGGTTATCGTCACAGGATATGGACACGGCAAAACGAGTTCAAATCCTGGACCTGACTGATTGCATTTCACATAGCACTAATACCCTTGGGAAAGGTATGAATCAAATTATTCTATCTCCAGCTATGGGTAAATAGTAGGGCAGACTAGGTTCTTCAGCCTTGGAGAGGCAACTAGTCTAGGAGAAGGAAAACTCTGAATTCAAAACCTGTTAAACTCCGCTTAAAAATTGACCTTGTGTCATATCCTGCCCGAGCGGAGGGGTTGGTAAATATCCAACTATACGTAAATAGTAGGGTAGACTAATTTCTTTAGCCTTGGTTAGGCAACCAGTCAAGAAGAAGGAAAATTCTGTATTCAAACCAGTTAACTCCGCGTAAAAATTGACCTTGTGTAACATCCTGCGGAGGGTTTGGTAAATACATATACTTTTGGAGAAAAATAATTTCCAACGTTGGTATCATTGTTTATGTATAAAAAATACCAATAAACAAAATTGTGAGAGTCTTTGATTAGAATGTTACAATGTAATTTATTTGAAAAATTATTCTTGTTTGAGAACTGGGTCTATTTTTTTGACAACCAAGATTCTTTTTAAGTAAATAGTTTTAATTTTACTTTTATAAAATGATAACTTGGTGTCACTGGTTAGAGATGGCTGAGAAAATACTAGGGTGAGTAAAAAGTTTTGCAATATTTTGGTATATATTACTTTGCAGCACATATTTCACATGACTGAAGCAGTTCAAGCAATTGGGGGGTATCTGCTATGGTTGGTAGTATTGTGGTAGTTAGTGTGTTGACATGTTGTGCAATTAGAGATGGAGGTCTCTATGGCAAAATGGCTTACATGCTGAACTTCAACATTATAGTAAACGAGTTTGAAGTACAGGTGTGCTATTAAATTCACTTTCGGACTAATACTCTTGGGAAAGGTATAAAGTAAAGTAAAGTTGGCGACCATAGTCGAGGTTGACCCGAAGGCTCCCTTTTCGATAGCTACTACACCAAGGTGTAGGGGAGGGCGCTACTCTTTTCTCTAGATTGTTCTACTTTACTCTTGATCCGTACCTTATAATGCTGAGTGTTAAGCAAGGAGGCATCAATTACCATTTGTTAAGTCTTTGGTATGACTCGACCTGGGATTGAACCCAGGTCTCCCGGGCCATTGGCGAACACTCTAAAACACCCTTATTCACTCAGCTATGAGTTATATAGTACAACTGATGCTCTTCAACAAGATGGCTTTGGTATTAGGTGTGCTTTGGTTATTTGGATTTTATGGCATATCAACCTTTGTAGGTTATTTAGCACAAAATCCATTTTTATGCAAATAAACAGTTCTACTTGAAACAATTCAGTTTAGCATGAGTACACATTGACACGTTCACACAAGAAGACTTCCATGGGGCCTTCCAGAAGTTGTTGGAACGGTTCAAAACGTGTATTTCAGCCGGAGGAGATTACTTTGATAGGAGACTTGTCAGCATCACCTTCTTTACTGATCATTGTCTTCAGAACTTTTTATCTAGTCTGTGTTTGTTTGTTTGTTTTTTATGGCATATCAACCTTTGTAAGTTATTTAATGCAAAATACAAATTAACGGTTCTATTTCATGCATTTAGTTAAGCATAAGTACACAGTTTAATTGTTAAAAACATTTTTATTTCAAGCTATTGTTGTATAGCCACATAATACGTATGCAGATGCATGCAAAAACATATTCAACACAATAAGGACGAACAGACATAGTTCTTTAAAAATATATACCTCTCACTTTATTCAAAAGAGTTGTCTGTGAGAGGTGAGTTGGAGACTGAACAGAACTGCAACATATTGACCCGCCAACTCTTCCGGCTATAGCAGCATTTCTTTCCCGTTCTCCTGGGCTGCTCAACTGGGGGCCTGGGGGCCCAGCCTCTGCTAGGACATGGTTCTCATTCCACCATCTTCTTTCTAACTGCCTGACTTCCTGTCTCACCCGGGTTATATCATTGTTTTATGCCCACTCAATTCAACCCGTCGACAGTCAAGGTTATCCCCTGATATCTTTGACCGGATGCACCTGTTATTTACACAGGTGCATTTCTTATTTTGACAGCTCAGCCAGGGGCCAATATACAACACTATTCAGTTTATTCAAACAGTTCTAATTCAGCCAATTCAGTTTAGTATAAATGCACAGTTTGAATGCAAAAAACAGTAAACTCAAGCCACAGTTTAGTTCTATTTAACCTATCGATAGGACCCTTATTAGGTGCTACCACTCCGGGCCAAAGTGGACCTTGGAGCAATGACAATGAAGGGGTACTCTGCATTCCCCAAAGCTCTAGCATAACTGGAACCTCATCATCAGATTATTTAATGTCCTATCAGGACACTCATTGGGGAAGGGTAGTTAGTGTAATGACATGTTGTGTAATTAGAGATGGAGGTCTCTATGGGCAAGGATTTGGTATTAAATAACCCACAAAGGTTGATACACCATTCAACAAAGAAACTAAACCAAACCTACTTATATGAAGGAAAAAACAGCAAATAAAAGTCTTTTCTAAAGTGATCAGACTGGTTCTAAATTTAAGGTTGTATTCCACATGCTGGAGTGTTCAAGCAACCGACCTATAAGAAGGAAAATACAACAAACAAAATCATTTTCTCAACTGGTAAATCTGTCAAATTTAGTCACTATAATCATCTAATATTTCTATGTCTGCTTCTGAATTTAGAGCAGTTGCTTTGTGTCTGAAATATGAGAGGTTTTATCTTGGTGATAGAATCAAAGAAAAAAGAGTTTGAAACCTCAAAAAAAAAACAAAAGAAAAAAAAATCTTTTTCTCATAATATTTTTCCTTCTTTTAACAAAGTTTTCCCTGTGCAACAGTCATAATTATTTATAAACAGAAATTACTCAATTCAGAAATGTTACAACTGTACGTTTGTATTTTTTGTCATTATTGACAAGCCAGTCACGATGAGCAAAATAAAATCTTCTCTATAATCAACTGGTAAGAATTGTTTGTAGTCACCGGATCAAGAGAACTCAACAATTTCCCTTCAGACTTCATGCCTGTCTAATTAACAGTAAATAACACCTTTGTAAAAAAAAAACAATAAACGAATGGAATTTTTAAAAGTTTTTTTTTTTTAAATCAATTCATGGTTGTAACAATTCAAATTTATCTCATTGCCGCTTCAACCTGATATATGCTTTACAACGACTGCAGATACTATATATATAAAAGCTCAGTTGTATTTGTCGATAATGATTGCATTCATTCCAAACAAATGCTAATCCAGTTCTTCCTAATTTTCAATGCACTTCTGAAGTAAAATAATTTAAATTCATATTATACAAAGGTCACCCAATAGATAAGGGGAGACTTTTTTTTTTTTAAGTAAAATATTTTTCTTTTTTATAGAATGTTTTTCCATAAATGTAAACTCAGCACTTTTTGGAATTGTTTTATTGCAAAAGTCTTTTTAATCTCACAAAAATATTTTTGTTTTGAGGCTATTCAAAATGGCCACAAATCAAAAAGAGTGCTTGAAAGTTTGAACAGAGATCTGTCATGAAATCTTAAGCAGTTGATAAGTTCAAACCATGTGAAATTTATGGAAGGATGTGTTTTGGTTTGGTTTGTTTGTTTTATGGCATATCAACCTTTGTAGGTTATTTAATGCCAAACTCATCCTTCTAGAAGAACGGTTGGGGTACTATTTAACCCATAGCTGGGAGGATAAAGGGGTTCACACCTTTCCCAAGGGTATTTATCCAAAAGTGAATGTAATAGCACAACTGGAGTTCGAACTCGCTTACTACAATTCCGCAGTCCAGCGCTTTAACCATTACACCACGAGGACACCATGTGTTATGGGTTTTAGTCAAAAAATGCTTACATAGGTTTGCCACAGTAAGTCTGAGTTGAAAAACATTTCATTGAGTGGAGACACACTAACTAGATATATATATTACTTCAAAGGGGACTAGAGTTTTATATGTGTACTATCAATAAAAGTGGCCATACAAAAAAAGTCTGAAAACTTATCTAATGATCCTTATATATATATCATCATCATCATCATATCGTGCTGGCAGCACGGATATCCCTGACCCTCTCTCGCCACTCCTCCCTATCGTTCATCGCCCTAGGCAGGTCTTCAGGACAACAACCTGTATCCTCACATAGCTGCTGAATGTATGTTCGCGCTGGTCGTCCTGCTTTTGCGCGGCCATGTGTGGGGATCCATAAGAGTACATCTCTTATGAGTTCATCTCTGCTTCTCCAGCAATGTCCTGCATGTCTGGTTCGCCTAACTTGAATACTTTTCGTGATAGGGGGCAGGTGGCCGTACAGTTGGTGTCTTGTGGGGTGTTGCTGCCAGGACTTGTTCAGGATTGCACGCAGCATTCTTGTGTAATTGCCATCTAGTTTCTTCTCCAGCCGTTTTGTTAGCGTCCATGTAGTGCATCCATATAGCAGTATCGATGTGACTGCTGCCTGGAAGAAACTGCGTTTCAATGGCTCCGCCATATACACAAGCCTACCAGTAAGAAAGTAAAGATGGCAACCTTAGTCAAGGGTGACCTGAAGGCTCCCTTTTTGATTAGCTATTACACCGAGGTGTAGGGGAGGGCGCTACGCCTTTCCCTCGATTGCTCTACTTTACCCCTTATACATACCTTATAATGCTGAGTGTTAAGCAAGGAGGTATCAAGTACCCTTTTTAAGTATTTGGAATGACTTGACCTGGGATTGAACCCCAGTCTCCCGGACCATTGGCAAACACTCTACTCATTAGGCCAATAGACCAGTAAACATACAAAATGTATAAATTAGAGAAACCTAAATTAAAGAAACCTTAAATAGTACCACTATTAATCTTCTACAAAGATGGCCTTAGCATAAAATAACCCACAAAGGTTGATATGCCATTAAACAAAGAAACCTTAAATAGTACATCTATTAAACTTCTACAAGGATGGCTTTGATATTAAATAACCCGCAAAGTTTGACATGCTATTAAACAAAGAAACCTTAGATGGTACCACTATTGTTCTTCTACAAAAATGGCCTTGGCATTAAATAACTCACAAAGGTTGATATGCCATTAAATAAAGAAACCTTAAATAGTACCACTATTGTTTTTCTACAAAGATAGCTTTGGCATTAAATAACCCACAAAGGTTGACTTGCCATTAAACAAAGAAACTTTAAATAGTAATATTAGTAATCTTCTAGAAGGATGGCTTTGGCAATAAATAACCCACAAAGGCTGATATGCCATTAAACAAAGAAACATTAAATAGTACCACTACTCTTCTTCTAGAAGGATGGCTTGAGCTTTGAATAACTCACAAAGGCTGATATGCCATTAAAACAAAGAAACCAAACCAAATAGTAGTACTATTTAATCCATAGTTATGAGATAGGTAGTGCAAGCCTTTCCGAAGGCTATCACAGTCTGAAAGTAAACAAAATAGCGGAATTCAAACTCATTGACTAAGATGTTACCATCCAACATGCAAGCCACTATTAGATGGGGACATCCTCTATATTATTTTTAAGTAAAGATGCCCGTAGTTTAATAGTTATTGTCGTAAGAAATTGACATGGCGACACGAATTCAAATCTTGGATGAGACTGATTGCATTTCACATGGCACTAATACTCTTGGGAAAGGTATGAATCCAATTATTTTCCCTCCAGCTATGGGTAAATAGTAGGACAGACTAGGTTCTTCAGTCTTGGTGAGGCAACTAGTCTAGGAGAAGGAACTACCCGAGCGGAGGGGTTGGTAAATATATATACTATTTTTAAGTAAATAGTTTGTGGGTAATTATTTTTTAATGACTTGTTAGAGCCCATTTGATAGCACACAGTTAAATAGCTTCAAGTTGGTGGAATTCTATCGTAAGACTCAGTAGCAATGAGTCAGGGCTCACATGCGTAATCATAAATTACGAGTTGAAGTGAGATTATATAGACATTGGGACGTTCCACTATTTGAAGGTGGCCAAGTCCTTTCCCTGGACAGTGATTGGTTGCTGTCCCAGTGAGTGGGCATATTAGTGTATATATTCACCAGCTTGCTTCAGTCATGTTTCAGACATTGCGGGTTCAGTATTGAGTTACAGCCCGTTCTACTTTTTGTCTGCTTGCTGGATGCTAGCTGGGGCCGTTGAGTGTTGTTATTCTTGTTTTATTCTGCATGTTAGGGCAGTGACTTCAACATCTCCCCTCTACCCCCCACCACAGGGACTTCTACACAAGTATTCCTATGTGACTCTAATAATTCTATCCATCAAGTAATCCTTTGTCATATAAATAATTTGCATACAGCAGTATAGTTTCAAATAACTAATAATAATAATAATAATTCTTAGTAAATGATTATACAGTTTTATTTGACTCATAGATGGAACCCTAACAAGTACTACCACTATGAGTCAGAGAGAACCTGGGAGTAATGGCAATAAAAGGGTACGCCACATTCCCCAAAGTTAAAGTAGTGGAGCCACATCTTCAGATGCAGTTACCTTCTACAGAGGTGCAGTTAGCATATTCCACAGCCCCAGTCAACAGTAATAAAATGACTCCTAGAAGAAAATCAAAAAGTTTTTTTTAACTTTACTAAGTTTAAATGAATGCAATATATGTTAATGTTTCAGCTTTTTCATTGTCTATGAAAAATACACCACCTACACAGGCACCCACTCAAAGACAGACAGGAAATGAGAGATTAAAAAATTGGTTTGTGACTATGATAAAGACAATACATTATCACCCACTCATATGCACAGAAATACCTGGCAATAAATAATTGCCCGTGGTGTAATGGTTATTGTCGTAGGAAATGGACACAGCGACAGGAGTTCAAACCCTGGACGAGACTGATTGCATTTCACATAGCACTAATACCCTTGGGAAAGGTATGAATCCAATTATTCTCCCTCCAGCTATGGGTAAATAGTAGGGCAGACTAGATTCTTCAGCCTTGGTGAGGCAACTAGTCTAGGAGAAGAAAAACTCTGAATTCAAACCTGTTAAATTCCACTTTAAAAAAAATTGACCTTGTGTCATATCCTGCCCGAGCGGAGGGGTTGGTAAATATGATAAATAATTTAACTAAACAAATTCAGATAAAATGATTTTAATAGTAAAAATGCATTGAAAATGATTTTACGGAACAAATTCAGTTAAAATGATTTTTACTATAAAACTGCATTGAAAATGATTTTACAATAGAAATCTATTGAAAGTGATTTTATAATAAAAATACATTGTAAGTAATTTTACTATAACATGATTTCATACTGACTCACACACAGAGAAATAAATTGCAATAGTTCATTTTCATCTAGCATCACTCCGCTTCTTTTAGGCGGGGCTTTTTAGCTTTACTAGGGCAATCAATCTGAGAGAAAGAAAACTCTGAAATCAAACCAGATGTACTCCACTTAAAAAGAGACTTTGTGTCACACTTTGCCCATGATTGAGAGGTTAATTGGTTGTTGGTTGTTTGGGTTTTATGGCATATCAACCTTTGTAGGTTATTTAACGCCAAATCCGTTTTTATGAAAATAGTTCTATTTCAAACAATTCAGTTTAGCTTAAGTACGTTGTTTAAATGTAAGTAAAGTTTGTGAAAAAAAAAATTTCTATTTCAAGCTATTCAGTTTTGTCAAGCAGTTTTAATTCAGCTAATCCAGTTTAGTATAAGTACAGATTTTGTTTACACAGTTAAATGTCAAAACAGTTCTGTATTAATCAAATCAGTTTAGCATAAGTACAGTTTTAATGTCAAAAACAGTCCCATTTCAAAAAGTTCAGTTTAGCATAAGCATGCAATTTGAATGTAAGTACAGTTTGTTTGGTTTGGTTTGTAGGGTTTTATGGCATATCAACCTTTGTAGGTTATTTAACGCCAAATTCATTTTTATGTGAATAATCTGTTCTATTTAAAACAATTCAGTTAAGCATAAGTACACAGTTTGTCAAAAACATTTCGATTTCAAACTATTCAAGCAGTTATATGTAACAATTCAGTTAATTGTAAATACAGTTTTGATGTCAAAAAACTGTTCTATTTCAAATAATTCAGTTAAGCATAATCACGTAGTTTAAATGTAAGTACAGTTTAATTGTGAAAAACATTTCTATTTCAAGCTATTCAGTTTACTCAAACAATTCATTTTAGCATAAGTATGCTGTTGGTTCTATTTAACCCATAGATAGGGCCCTATCAAGTGCTACCACTCCGGGCCAGAGTGGACCTGGGAGCAATAGCAATGAAGGGGTACTCCGCATTCCCCAAAGCTCCAGCACTGCTGGAACCTCACCATCAGATCGTTTAGTGTCATATCCAGGACACTTGTTGCGGGGGAGGTCTGTGCAGTCAGTGTATTCTACAGCCCCAGCCGACTGGGCAAAGAGAGGTTGAATATATATATATATATATATATATATATATATATATATATTGTGTTTATGCTCGGAGGGAATCTCACTGGAAAAACGTAAGGGTGTGAGAGTTTTATGACACATGCACAACGAACCTTCTTGGGGCACAGTTTTCTTCATTTTTGGCTCGAGACATGAAGAGGAGAAGACAGAGAGACAGCAAGAAAGGATTCATGGTAACCTCGGGATGTAGTAGCTGCTGAATTGAAAACGCATCTTTTCTCCTGCTGCACTGGTTTAAACGTAAGTAGTCATTCACCATATATTTTTCTTGTTTGCCCATTCAAGCTTATAGGGTAGTGGCTGTGTGTTTTGTTATTCTCATGGTGAGTGTGCGAAGGTCCCACCCAAGTTTCGAGGTCTGAAGGAAGAACTAAAATTACTTGCTGTATTGTTGCCTACCTTCGTTTTATTAAATTAGCTACACTTCTGTAAATAAACAATAAAAATATATATATATAAATTCACTACATACATACATACATACATATATATATATATATATATATATGTATATTATTTGGTCCAGTTAAACCGAAGTTGTGAGTAATTCTTTCAGGAGCAGAAAATCATTCAAAAGCTGAACATTTAAATTTTCCTGGTAGAGAGCTCAATGTAATTAATATTACAGAGCAATACTTTCTTTAAAGAAAAAATCAAAGACTGGTTATTTTAGGATTATAAATTTATTTCCATCCTGTTTTGTGTTTCTGATGTGAACCAAAAACACGAAGAAAAATATAACAGGACTTCTTCAGATCTTATGGATAAAATAAAACAGAATAGACACGGGGGTGAGGTGAAGATATATCTCCTCATTTTATTAAACTTCCGTTTTTCTATTTACTTATTTATTTTATTTATTTTTCTAATTTTACCGTCGGTTGGAATTATGGTATGTGGAAACAAATAGGAAGCATCATTTATTTCTGAGTACCTTCATAGTTTGCTTGTAAAATCTGCCATCTCTACAATATCTGTATAAAGAAATATTGTTCAGTGTCTACTTTCTTAATAAATCATGTGTTTTTTAGGACATAGGTAAGTTAATAATCATAACTTTCTAAAACCTTTATGAGCATTATCCGATCAAATATAGTGCTCATAATTATTTGAACACATAAAATCTGTATTTTTTATCACCTATACAAAAGATTGAAACCAAAATCAATCAGGGTCATTTTATTTCTTATCCTTATTTATTTATTTTTGCATGATGGAAAATTGAAACCCACTCTTAAAAAATGCTATAATGAAGCACTGGCACAACAGCTAGTATGTGTGTGTGTGTATATATATAGCAAGATAGATTAGCCTGACCATTGTTATTGAGTTTGATTCTCACTGGATGCCCCATACTACTGGCCTTGTACCACAACTAAATTAAGCTTAGTAAATAACTATTAACAAAACAATCAAATAGGAAATGCAAGTTAAGAAAAGGCAATGCATTATAATTCCTTATTTAGGTATTTGAGACCTGGGTTCAAAACCGGGACATTGGCCCAGCGGTTAGGGTGTTCGCCAATGGCCCGGGAGACCTGGGTTCAATCCCAGGTCGAGTCATACCAAAGACTTTAAAAATGGAACTTGATACCACCTTGCTTAACACTCAGCATTATAAGGTACGGTTCAAGGGTAAAGTGGAGCAATCCTGGGAATGGAGTAGCGCCTTCCCCTACACCTTGGTGTAGTAGCTATCGAAAAGGGAGCCTTCGGGTCACCCTCGACTATGGTCGCTAACTTTACTAAACTGGGACATTGGCCCAGCGGTTAGAGTGTTCGCCAATGGCCCGGGAGACCTGGGTTCAATCCCAGGTCGAGTCATACCAAAGACTTTAAAAATGGAACTTGATACCACCTTGCTTAACACTCAGCATTATAAGGTACGGTTCAAGGGTAAAGTGGAGCAACCCTGGGAATGGAGTAGCGCTCTCCCCTACACCTTGGTGTAGTAGCTATCGAAAAGGGAGCCTTCGGGTCACCCTCGACTATGGTCGCTAACTTTACTTTACTTACTTTATATATATATATACACTATTAGGCAGCAGTCCCACATTTAGGTTTGATAAGAACACATGATGTCTGTGTAATATAATGGCTGAGGGATTTCGTTTTATATACCTTGCCTTTGGGTTTAGTTAGGCTGGCAACCTTTCAGCTCAGCTCATGGGTTAGGAGCAAACTTGAGCACAAGTGTTGATGCGCACATGCGGGGAGGATGTGTCATTCACAGATGTCAAAATAAAAATCCTAGATAGGACTTGGGAATGTGAATGATGTCATGCATCGGAAGCGTGCACGGAGGATTTTGGGGGATTTGAAAAAAGTCAGTTAGTTGAGTTAAGAACTAGACTCCGAACAGGAAGGGTCGACTTTGGGGCTCGCAGTGGCCAGACGAATTAGTGCGCTACAGGCGTCGCATGTGTTGGGGGTGCAGATGGAAAAGCCAGCATAGAAAGATTGTGCCTCTCTCTTCTTATGTCGAAAAACCTTTAAACTCAAAGGTAATAAAAAGTTTCCTACCTGAACTAAGAAGTCTTAAGTGTTTTTCGTGTTTCGGGATTCCTATGTTCTATGTATATATGTTTTGAACATTCTATGTACGTTTAACATATTTCGAATGGCTATGTAACATTTGTACAGTTTTATTAGGATCCTATCCAACTTCCTGAGAATTGCTTTAATTTTAGATTTGAGTTGGTAGATAAAATTTTCCAAAATTTTCTGCTTTCCGACCCTTTATAGAACATCTTCAGAGAGGTTCGTAAACGTAAAGAATAGTTTTTTAAATCGATACAAGATTTTTATACTTACATTTTGTAGGTTACATTATATATATATATATATATATATATATATATATAATCTAACATGTCTAAGATTAAAGTCGATTCATCGGTCTTATAGCAGGTAGACTTAAGTTATCTCAACAGGAAGCACTTATTATGTCGTAGTTATTATTGTAAAAAATAGGCATGTCAACTAGACTTCAAATCCTGGATGAGGCTGTTTGCATTTCATATAATGCTAATACCCTTGCGAAAGGCATGTATCCAACTATTCTCCCTCCAGTTGTAAGTAAATAGTAGGAAAGACTGGATTCTTTAATCTTGGTATGGCAACCAGTGTAGGAGAAGGAATACTCTGAATTCAAACCTGTTAAACTCCACTTAAAAATCGAACTGGTGTCTCATCCTGTTGGTGAGGAGGCATTGAGTAAAAACACAAATGTCTACTATTATTTCTCTATGTTATTTTCTCAGTTGCATTCACAAGAGACAACTGAAAATAAAGAAATCATTTTTCGACATTCCAAAAAAATGTCTTCAAAGGCTGTGGACATCTTTCTTTCTCTCCGATTATGGCATTAATCATGGTGAGCATCTCATTGTAGTGAAATGATTAACAAGGTACGCTTGCATATCATTCATTACCAGTTCATGAGTTCGATTCTCACTAGGTGCCACATAAATGGGCCTTCTACCGCATCAAAACTCTACTGAGTTTTTTCCAGCATCACCTCATTTGGTATAAAGTTTAATGAGCTCAGAAGGCAGACTATTTCTAGGGATTGATTCCGACAGGTGCCACCACCACCACCACCACCACCACCACACTTTTGGCCTGGGAAAGGCATGCTTCGCATAATGTTTATTATCATAAGAAATCAAATCAGTGACCATAGTTCAATTTTTAGACAAGGCTGTTTCCATCTCACATCATGCTAATGCCCTGAAAAAAATCAAGAATTCAGTTCTTCATCCTCCAGCAAGGAGTAAATAGTAGGGCAAACTGGGCTCTTTAGCCTTGATAAGGCAACCAGTTTAAGAAAAGGAAAACTGGATTCAAACCAATCATACAGCTCTTAAAAATTGACATGTGTCGTATCCTGCTCATAGGAGAAGGGTCAGGTAAATACATATTCCTGGCCTTGAGCCAAACTAAGATATGTTTAGTAAATCACTGTATGTTACATCAAATTAAGCTAAAGAAGAGACTCTAATTAATTTAATTTTCTAATTTTTAAATTAAAAAAATTTCAAGTTTTAGTCTCAATACTTTTTTTATGAAACTCAATGAATCTGTTTGAAAAAGAAAAGCTAACAAGTCTATCAAATTTTCATATCTTTTTAGCTTTCACTTTATATGAAATGCTAATTAGAATCCTTCACTCCTTCCTAAATAGAAGCATCAATATCATCATGGACCACTGTTAACTATAAAATGCTAATTAGAAGCACCAGTGTCATCATGGTCTGTTGTTACGACCTTAACCCAATGCATTCACAGGTTGTACACTCCAACAACTAACAGTTAATCTTTAGATGAGTAGTTTACTCAGAGAGCTAACAGGTGGTTGCACCAACAACCTATTGGCAAAACCAAGCCGCCATACACAGACACACACACACACTGCCTTTAGTGTCTCCTTTCAATTCAAATAAGAGAAAAGGGCATCAGATTGAACAGCTACTACCCACACTCTCCCTGCCTTGGGTTTTTCCTTCTCTTAGTCTGAGGTGAATAGAGAAAGGCCAAACCTTCATCCCCTTCCCTAATGGACACCACCGTTCTTTATTCACTCGATTTGATCAGAGATTTCTTTCAGGGTGACAAATAGAAATCAGTGAGAATCTATTGCAACAGAACCTTTTAACATGGAAAGGTTCCTCCAAGGGCTGAAGAGAGAACACAGCAGGTTGGCTGCAGGCAGACCATCTTTGGAGAATTGGCACCAACGATGCCAAGATATGACAGTATAAAAGAGCTATGTGCTGAAATTTACGGCACAGAATAAAGAGAGGTGTTAGGACCAACTAACAGAAATGTGAGATGACAACAGATGTTCAACAAGAGGGTGATGATTGGTTAGAAGGCACCTTTTTAGGGGGACAATAGATATTCTTCATTTGACATATTTATTCTTCTTCGTGCATTTGCGAGAAATATATCTAATACTTTTGTGCATAATGCACATTCCTATATATGGAAGAAGCATAAAAATACATGCAGAAATATAGATTTTAAATACATTAAGCATGACTATGTGTCATTACACTATACGACACAAATTGTTTTCTTGGATAGAGTACATTATTCATTGCTGATGTTGTAAAATTAGAGAAAATAGCCATTATTCCTTTCAAACTTTGTTTTACTATTCAGGATGACAGAAAGATGGATCAAAAATTTAGCAATATTGTTGTACATCTACATTAGTTTAGGTAAGTTAGCGAATGTAGTCGAGAGTGACCGGAAGGGTCCCTTTTCAATAGCTACTACACTGAGGTGTAGGGGAGAGCGCTACTCCTTTCTCTAGATTGCTCCACTTTACTCTCAATACACATCTTATATTGCCTAGTGTTAAGCAAGGAGGTTCAATCCCAGGTTGAGTCATACTAAAGACTCAAAAAAAAATTATACTTGATGCTACCTTGCTTAACACTCAGCATTATAAGGTAAGGATCAAGGGTAAAGTGGAGCAATCCAGGGAAAAGAGTAGCGCCCTCCCCTACACCTTGGTGTAGTAGCTATCAAAAAGGGAGCTTTTGGGTCACCCTTGACTATGGACTACATTAGTTTGCCATGCACATGGTTTGATTTGGGTTTTTTTTTAATGGCATATCAACCTTCTTGGGTTATTTAATGTCAAAGCCATCCTTCTAAAAGAACTAATAGGACTATTTAACCTATAGATGGGAGGATAAGGTGGTTCCTACCTTTCCAAAAGGTATTTGTCTGAACGTGAACGTAATAGCGCGACTGGTGTTCAAACACACTTACCACAATTCCCCAGTCCAGCGCTTTGATCATTACATCACAAGGACGCCCAGGGAGCATTGGATCCATGCCTTCCCAGATAATACTAGCAAAAACAGTGGGAACAAATATTCCCTATCTCTGTTGATATGTGAATATATACTCAAATCATGGATTAGACTGTTTGCATTTCACATAGTGCTAACACCTTTGATAAAGAGGGTTTGTTTTGTTTTGTTGTTTAATGGCATATCAACCTCTGTAGGTCATTTAATACCAAATCCATCATTGTAGAAGAACAGGTGTGGTACTATTCAACTCATAGCTGGGAGGATAAAGGGGGTTCATGCCTTTCCCAAAGGTATTTGTCCGAAAGTGAACATAATAGTGCAACTGGAGTTCAAACTCGCTTACTACGATTCTGCAGTCTAGTGCTTTAAACATTACACCATGAGGACCTCCTCCCTTCGTTTATGGATACCTCCCCCATGCATATATTACAAGACATAAAGGAGGGGGTGCTTGTGAATTAATGGTTACCGTTGCAGAAGACAGAAATCTGAGTTCAAATCGTTGACTAAGATGTTTGCATTTCACATAGCATGAACATCTTCAGAAAAAGTATGAATAGAACTATTCTTTTAGTTATTGGTAAATAGTAGGGTAGATCAGACTTTTTAACTTTGGTATGGTAACCAATCTAGGAGAAGGAAAACTGATTGGTTTGGTTTGGTTAGGTTTTATGGCATATCAACTACTGCAGGTTATTTAATGCCAAATCCTGTTTATACATATAAGACTATATATGATTTGTAAACATTTTGTTGATAACATCTTTAAACAAGCCTGAGCTCATTTTTTTTGCACACAGTTAAATGGTTTCAGGTATTGCTATCTAATACTAATAATTCTATTTACGATTACTCATTTGTTTCCACACAGTTAAAGGATTTCAAGTATTGCTATGTAACAGTAACAATTTAACATCAGTCATTTGATTTGGTTTGGCTGGGCTTTATGGTATATCAACCGCTGTTGGTTATTTAAACCAAATCCTATTTTTATATATATAAGTACACAGTCTGGCTCTATTTGACTCACTGATAGGACCCTTTCAGCTGCTACCACTCCAGGCCAGAGTGGACTGAGGAGCAATGTCAATGAAGAGGTACTCTACATTCCTTTGTTAAAACATCCAGAGCAGCCTGTTATCACAATATAGTAAAACATTTGATACAACCTCTTCTCTTTGGAGATAACATCTGACTGGAATTGTAGTTGGTTTGTTTCTTTGTTTTTAATGGTTTATCAACCTTTATGGGTTATCTAATGCCAAACTTATCTCTGTTGAAGAATGTCAGTGATACTATTTAAGCAATAGTTAGAGAGATAAGAAGGTTCCTCACATGCTGTAATAGTTTGGTTAGATGGTTGGGTTTTATGGCATATCAACATTTGTAGGTTATTTAATGCCAAATCCATTTTTATCCAAATTGTCAGTTCTATTTCAAACAATTTAATTTAGCATGAGTACACAGTTTAATTGTCAAAAACATTTCTATTTCAAGCTACTCAGTCAATTCAAACAGAGCTAATTCAGTTTAGAATAAGTACAGATTTTGTTTATACACAATTAAATGTCAAAACAGTTCAATATTAAACAATTCAGTTTAGTGTAAGTACAGTCTCAATATCAAAAACGGTTTCATTTCAAACAATTCAGTTTAGCATTTGCACACAATTTAAATGTTAGTACAGTTTAATTGTGAAAAATATTTCTATTTCAAACAATTCAGTTTAGTCAAACAGTTCTAATTCAAACAATTCAGTTTAGCATAAGTATACAGTTTAGTTATATTTAACCCATAGTTAGGGCCCTTATCAGGTGCTATCATTTCGGGCCAGAGTGGACCTGGGAGCAATGACAATGAAGAGATGGTCCGCATTCCTCAAAGCTCCAGCATCACTGGAACATCACCATCAGATTGTTAAGTATCATATCCAGGACACTCATTAGTGGGAGGTTACCCTCTGCAGAGGTGCATTCAGTGTATTCTACAGCCCCAGCCAACTGGGCAAATGGTGTAATATTTAGCAAGCTGGATTAGCAGACTATTGGGAGTGAGTTTGATTATCACTGGGTGCCAAATATTTCAGGCCTTGTGCCACATCTTAGCTAACCTTTTAATCTGAAAGGGAAAATAATAGCACAATTGGAATTCGAAGTTGCATATTTTGAAGCAGCAGTTGAGCACTTTAGTCATTATGCAATGAGGACTCCCTATTAGTGTCTTGTGGAGGTGCCTGTGGTGTAATGGTTATCGTCGTAGGAAGTGGACACGGCAACACGAGTTCAAATCCTGGACGAGGCTGATTGCATTTCACATAGCAATAATACCCTTAGGAAAGGTATGAATCCAATTATTCTCCCTCCAGCTATGGGTAAATAGTAGGACAGACTGGTTCTTCAGCCTTGGTGAGGCAACTAGTCTAGGAAAAGGAAAACTCTGAATTCAAACCTGTTAATCTCCGCTTAAAAAATTGACCTTGTGTCATATCTTGCCCGAGTGGGGGGGGTAAATATGATTAGTGTCTTGTGGGGGAGGATTTATTACACTTATCATGAATGACAACATACGTCAACTTTTTAAGCCGCAAAATCTCTACAAGCTAGAAGTTGTCTTCTACAGCAAGGCTAAAATCCAAATTTTTACCACAGTGTGGTTGACTAGAGGTAGAGGTTTGGATTTTAGCTCTGTTGTATATGTCACCCTCTAGGTTTATATAGATTTTTTTTCAGGTTTAAAAGGTCAATGTATATGCCACAATTTACAGCCCCTTCCAGAGAAATTATGACAGTAGTAAATATGAAAGTTTGATACATGTGCAGATATTTCCTTTTAAATATTCATGTAACCTTTGTTGGATTTATAAAACTATTCTATATAATATAATATATATATATACACACACACAGTGTGCTACAGAAATATGTCCCACATATTAAATTGGCACCAACATGATACAAGGGTACATTGGCAAATGGCATTTGTAGTTCCATATAGCAAATGTCTCATACATTTTTTTACAGAAATGATAATATCAAACCAGAATGGTGCTGTTCCAGATAAAATTTTCAACTTACAGCAGGGTGGGTATCCTCGTGGTGTAATGGTTAAAGTGATGGACTGCAGAATCGTAGTAAGTAAGTTCGTATTCCAGTCGCACTATTATGTTCACTTTCGGACAAATACCCTTAGGAAAGGTATAAACCCCCTTATCCTCCCAG
This sequence comes from Sepioteuthis lessoniana, assembly GCA_963585895.1. Classification (NCBI taxonomy): domain Eukaryota; kingdom Metazoa; phylum Mollusca; class Cephalopoda; order Myopsida; family Loliginidae; genus Sepioteuthis; species Sepioteuthis lessoniana. The sequence continues at coordinate 18,549,604 of OY757945.1, read as the reverse complement.
CTATGGGTTAAATAGTACCACTACTGTTCTTCTAGGAGAATGGCTTTGGCATTAAATAACCTACAAAGGTTGATATGCCATTAAACAAAGAAATCAAACCAAATCAAAGAACAGAAAGCATCAATTTTTCTATCAAAAACAATCCCATTCTAATATAACATGAAAGGTTTCTCCGTAGCACTTACTAATTCACTAATCTTAAAAAAACACTTCAATAGCAAATGCACAGTGTGCACCAGTCCCAACCATAATTGTAACTGATTACATCTAAAAAAAAAATGATTAGGCATTAGCTAGATAGAGCTATCTTTGCCACTTGCCTAAGTTCACTTAAAAGTTGTTAGCTTTCTTTGTTTAATGGCATATCAATCTTTGTTGTTTATTTAATGCCAAAGCCATCCTTGTAGAAGAACAAGTGCTCTTATTTAAACCACAGCTGGTGGGGATAAGGGAGTTCATGCCTTTCCCAATGGTATTACAATGTTGCCAACCTGCACATTAACTACAATGTGATCTGTACTTCTCTAGAGAGATGTTCATAAATATACACACACACACACACACACACACACATATATGTGTGTGTGTGTGTAATTCGGCAGCAGTTGTTCATTTAAGAATGTTTCAATAAATCGTAATGACAGATTTTGTCTATATAATTTATTTAAGATCCTTTTGAGTTTCCTGATAAGTGTCTTGGTTTCAGGTTGGAATTGGTGGATGAATTTACCAAAATTGTCCCTAGCACTTTCAGACCCTTCATAAGCCATCAATGCACCTTAATGACCCTAGCTCCATAGCCTAACACCTTGAAACTCATTCTATTCCTAAATCCAAGTTTCAAAAAATTCTAATTGAAAACACCACTATAATCGCACATGAAATTGATAAGCTACGACTACAAATCCTAGAAGCCCTACATATAAAAACAATAAAACCTAAAATCAATAGAATTAATTTTGAAAATGGCGACAATGTTTTGAAATACTTTTACTATTTTTTTTTCTAATATTCCATATTCTTTGATAGCTTTCTATTTCTGTTGATAGCGTTCGCATATTATAAAAAACTTTCAAAAAACTTCAAAACTTATTTTTAAAAAATAACACTACTTACACAAGCAAGCAATTCCTGATGATGGCCTATGAAAGTTTTGAAAGCACTCGGGACAATTTACTTGAAAGGATCTTGAATAAATTAAACAGATAAAATTCGCCTTTACTATTTTATATATATATATATCTATATATATATATGTATTATTATTATATTTTTGGTACATGAAAATTTATATAAACAAATGAAGAATGAAATCATTGGTAAAAAGAGGGGAACTATTCTAAAACAATAAATAGCAAGGGCCTTTTTGTCCGGCACTAGTCAAGTTTAGTCATCATTTTTAAATATTTTTCCGATGACGAAGCTTGACAAGTGCTGGACAAAAAATGTCCTCGCTATTTTAGTGTTTTAGAATAGTTCCCCTCTTTTTATCAATGATTTCATTATTCATTTGTTTATATATATATATATATATGTGTGTGTGTGTGTGTGTGTGTGTGTGTGTGTGTGTGTGTGCTCATTGTATATATTTACTAAATTAAAGCATAAATCCATTCATTCTCTTCCCAGCTATGTAGCAAAGTAGACAGTGTTCTTTAGCATTAAGAAAGCAACCAGTGTAGGAGAAGGAAAACTCAAGTTTTACTCAGCTCAAAAAAAAATTGACTTTGTAGTGAAGAGGTTAGATAAATACAATACATATATCTCATCAGTCTCTTTGAATTTAGCCCCAGGTATACTGAATGTAGAAATGTTAAGCTTTCTTGGATGGGGAGGAAGGAGGGAGATCTTGCATGCAGAACCTCTGCGCCCTAGCCATAACCCCTAACCCTGCCTTTGATGATGGTTGCGTTCGATTCCAATGCCCACCTCTATACACTATCTGGTGCAAAGAAATGGATCATTAAGTGACATGCTATTGCTGTACCTGAAAAGTGTTTTCAGATGCAAACCCTGGAGTAGGGGTGTGGATCGATCTCTAGCATTTGTGAATATAGCAAAGATGGGCAGGAAGTTTTTTTTTTTTTTATCTAGGTTTTATATATAACTGTATCAAAAGAAAAAAAAAAAGAGTGAATGTAGTTACATGAGTATTTACTTCTAGACAGTGATGTCTATGTAAATAGGCATATTTTCAGATATTCTAATATTGGAAATACAATGAGCAGGTATATGGAGGAGCACTTAGCGTAGTGATTATTGTTTTCAGAAATGTAAACAGTGATCCAAGTTCAAATCCTGAACAAGGCAGTTTGTGTTTCACTTTGCACTAATGCCCTTTGGAAAGGCATGAAATCGACTATTCTCCCACCAGTTTTGGGCAGATTATAGAGCAGATTGGGTTCTCTAGCCTTTGTGTAACATAATGAATAGGTTGCCTGTTAATTTTGTAAAGTTAGCGTAGAATTCACAATATAGGAATATAAAATTTAACTGGTAATTCTTTACAAGAAGAATCATGAAAAATAACCAATGATATGATTGACGAGACTTGACCTCTGGCTGACCTTTTTAGCAGTTTTCTGATTGGTTGGTTCAGTTAGGTAGAGTTCCTGAGAGTAGTCCTGGGCACCATAACAAGCGGATAACTAAGATGGCTATTTCTCCAGTCTTGCGGTTGATGTGGGAATTTGGGTGAATAAAGATGTCAAAAATCAAACAAAGTCATTGTATCCATTTATAGGAACAGAAGTGGACACAGAGACGAAATTAAACTAAAAACCACCTGAAGAAGTCTCAGATAGAAGACCAGAGAATCCTGCCAGACCGATAAGAAAAAGAATAAGGTGTACACAATATTGATATGGCAACTGAACTAGAAGAAGGAAAACTCTGAATTGAAATCCTGAAGAGTTTTTGAAAGAATCCGACATATTCTCGCGCCATTCTTTGGGTATCCACTTAATCCAAAAAGTTCAAACTAGTTTTACTTTACTTAAGAATTAACTTTGTGTCAAACTATGATTGGACGGAGGGGTTGGGTAAATATATTGACCTTCGAGTAGAGCTATCTAATCAGACTGTGTGCTGGACTAAACAAAAGCTTAGTACCAAAATCATTTATGTATAACACACACTTTTTTTCCAGATTTTTAAGCTATTATCTGCAAAAACTAAGAATTACATTTTTATCCAGGAACATGTATGACCATATTCAGGACCTTTTGACTGAATGCAAGTTATATCTATGATCTAAACTTACTAATGTGTAACAAACTCTTCTGTTTTATTCTGCTACAGACAAATAGCCACTTGAATGAGTGTTTGTTTATAATTTTGTTTGTTTGTTTGGGTTTTATGGCATATAAATCTTTGTAGGTTATTTAATGCCAAATCCATTTTTATAAAAATGAACAGTTCTATTTCAAACAATTCAGTTTAGCATAAGTACACAGTTTGATTGTTAAAAACATTTCTATTTCAAGCTATTCAGTTTAGCCAAACAGTTCTGATTCAAACAATTCCGTTTAGTTTAAGTATAGTTTTTGTTTACACACAGTTCAATGTCAAAACAGTTCTATTTCGAACAATTCAGTTTAGCATAAGTACAGTTTCAATATCAAAAACAGTTCTATTTCAAGTAATTCAGTTTAGCATAAGTACGTATTTTAGTTCTATTTGACCAATAGATAGGACCCTATCAGGTGCTACCACTCCAGGCCTGAGTGAACCTGGGATCAATGGCAATAAGGGGGTATTCCACATTCCCCATAGCTCTAGCATTACTTGAACCACACCACAAGATTATTTAGTGTCATGTCCAGAATACGCATTGGGAGGTGGGGGTCTTATACCTCTACAGATATGCTGTCAGTGTATTTTATATCACCAGCCAACTCGGCAATACGCAGAGTTAAATGTAAAAACAGTTTTATTTCAGATAATTCAGTTAAGCATAAGTATGAAGTTTAGATGTAAAAACAGTTCTATTTCAAGCAATTCAGTATAGCATAAGTACGCAGTTTAAATGTCAAAACAGTTCTATCTTAAACAATTCGGTTTAGGATAAATATGTTGTTTAAATGCAAAAACAGTCAACTCTTGAAAACACAGTTTAGTACTACTTGACCCGTAGATAGGACTCTATCAGGTACTACCACTCCAGGCCAGAGTGGACCTGGAAGCAATGGCAATGAATGGGTATTCCGCATTCCCCAAAGCTCCAGCATTACTGGATCGTCAGTATCAGATTGTTATATGTCATATCCAGGACGCTTATTGTGGAGTGGGGGTCTTAGTTCTCTGCAGAGATGCAGTCCGTGTATTCTACATCCCCAGCTGACTCGACAATTAATAATTTTGTTTCTCTTAATATGAGCTTCTTTTTGCCACAAGCTTTTTGGATTTTTGTGTCAACATGTATACATGTTTGTTCTAACTTCTATGCAAATGTATTTTTTGACAATGTAAGTAAAGTAAAGAGGGCGACCAGAAGGCTCCCTTTTCAATAGCTACTACAACAAGGTGTAGGGGAGGGTACTTTCCCTGGATTGCTCCACTTTACCCTTGATAAGTACCTTATATTGCTGAGTGTTAAGCAAGGAGGTATCAATACCATTTTTAAAGTCTTTGATATGACATGACCTGGGATTGAACCCAGGTCTTCCGGACCATTGGCAAACACTCTACCCACTAGACAAAATGTAAGTAAACTATTTGAATTTTTATTTTTACTTGATACAAAACAGTTAAAAAAATTGAATAAATGTTAAATTTAGCTGCTATGAACCATGAAAAAATCAGTGCATATTGTATACAATTTTTTCAGAATTTCATGGCCCTAATTTAGGGGTGAGCGTTATACATGAGAGTGTATTATACACAAATAATAACATTAAACAAATAAAAGATACACACAAAGCAATATACCTTCCTGTCTGGGTCAAGGTGACTTTTTTAATTAAAATTCTCAAGGAAACAACCAAGCCCCAGCTCATTGAACTTTTATTATTTTAGTTAAGATCTTATAAATGATTTCGTAATGACATAACCAGTCAAGTCTGGAGAAAAGCCAAACTTCGTCTTTGAGATGCCCGGAAAAAAATAGTTCCTGCCAAATTACAAATTTATTGTGTTTACCTTGGACTGGCACGTTACCAAGTTTTGGGTGAGATGACTGGCAATGGGACGAAAGGCAAGACAGTTTAAATTTCAGTCTTCCTCCACTTCATCCTCACTAAGCATTAAACTACTTTCAAATGTTGTCTGCAATACGAATAACTCCATTTCTCAAATACTAGAAGAAAAAAAAAAGATTCTCTTTTTCCATAGTGAGTACCCTGAAGAAGGCTGAATAATCGTTCAGCTGAAATATGGTAAAAAAAGAAACTTTACAGAGAATATCTGAAGAACTCTTGGAATTATAAGAGTAGTTAGCAGTTCAAATGATATTAATAATAATAATAACAACAACAACATAGAGATACAATTTGGTCTGGAAAAATTCGCTAAAGTTTTGTTTAAGAAAGACTTGCTAGTGAAGTCTAAAAACATCACTCTAGATATAAACACAAAAATTACCAAGTTAGAACACAATTGCTCAGACAATTAGAATACAATAAAATCTATGAATATTTAGGAACTAATGAAGTGAATAGTCACTATACTATAAATGAAAAATGAATGTATTTTGATAGAAGAATAAGGACCATCTTAAGATCAGAATTGAATGAAAAGATAAAACTATAGTAATTAACAGCCTGAAAATACTTGTAATTACATATAGTTTTATGATAATAACCTAAGTGGTTTGGTTTGGTTTGGTTTGGTTTGGAACATCACCCATTGTAGGCTATTAATGGCAAATCCATTTCATACATATAAATATGTAAAGTAGGCGACTGTAGTCAAGGGTGACCTGAAGGCTCCCTTTTCGATAGCTACTACACCAAGGTGTAAGGGAGGGCGCTACTCCTTTCCCTGGATTGCTTCACTTTACTCTCGATCCGTACTTTATAATGCTAAGTGTTAAGCAAGGAAGCATAAAGTACCATTTTTTGAGTCTTTGGTATGACTCAACCTAGGATTGAACCCCGGTTTTCTGGGCCATTGGCAAACCCTCTAACCATCATGCCAATGTCTGGTTATACATGTAAATAGTTCTATTTCAAACCATTCAGTTTAGCATAAGTACGCAGTTTAGTTCTATTTGACCCATAGATAGGACCCTATCAGGTGTTACCACTCAGGGCCATTGTGGACCTTGGAGCGATGGCAATTAATGGGTACTCCACATTCCCCAAAGCTCCAGCATTACTGGAACCTCACCATTGTCGAAGTTCTATTGTATCTTATACTTGAGTGTAGTTTACATGTAGAACACATCAAAATGAATACTGACTTGAGCATGAGGAACATCAGGGCGTTCCACGATGCACAGGCGGTCTAGTCCATTCCCTCTGTTGTGATTGGCAGCCAGTCCAGGAGTGGTTATGCTAGCATGCATATTTACTGGCCTGCTCTTTGACATATTTTTGTTTGTTAGCTGGATGCCAGCCAGGCCACCAAGCCGATAAGTGTTATTTATTATTTCCGCCTGCATGTTAGGGCAGTAGCTTCTTCAACTATAATGTTGTTTAATGTCATATCTAGGACCCTCATGGAGAAGTTCTTACTCATCTGTAGAGAAGAAGTCAGTGTATTCTATAGCCCCAGTAAACTGGATATTATCTGAAATAAAAATAATGGATACTAAAAGCTAGAAAACTAATAACTTGCCAACAGAATACATCACTCAAAAGCAGATAGAGAATGTCCCCATGTCAAGGGAAAAAATGTTGGAAGAGGATTAATCCAGTAAGAATTAACCTACAAAGCAACAACTATAGGATTAAAGAAATAATTAGATACTACAACAGATTGGATGCGACAGTTTGTAAACTTATGAGAATCAAAAGAAAAAAAAATTCAATTAGGAAAGAAAGTAATAAATTTGCTAATCAACTCAATCTCACACTGAAATAAACAAAAACTAAAGCAATAGAGGCTAAATCAATTGAAAAATTCCTGAGAACAAAAACTCCAACATGGCCCATATTGCATAAAGAATTAAAAATGCTGATATATATATATATATATATATAATTAGGACAAATCAAAGACTTGGAAGTGCTGAACTGAAGGCAGAGACAGTGGGGTTAATAATAGTAGCACAGGACTAAATCAACGGAAAAGTTCCAGGGAACAAAAACTCCAACATGGCCCATATGCATTAAGAATTAGAAATGCTGATAGATATATATATATATATATGTATAATAAGGACAAATCAAAGACTGGGAAGTGCTGAACTGAAGGCAGAGACAGTGGGGTTAATAATAGTAGCACAGGACCAGAGCCTACCAACAAGAAACTATCAGGCAACCATTATGAAAAAATGGATCAAACCCAATTTGTTGATTATATGAACAAAAAACGAAATCAATTAACCTCTTAGTTTCAGGTTGTCCAATCCTAACACCAACAAAATCAAAAATAGAACATTACATTCATTGGAGAGTATGGAAATACAATGGAATATTAGATCATAAAAAATCGTATCAACACCAACCAGAACCAATAACAGAAGCAAAAGAAGCTTCTATTTTCTGCGTCTTTGCTATTCAAACTGATCGAACAATAAAAAGTAAGAGACCAGGTATACTACTTAAGAACTATAAAAAAAAAAAATTAAAAAAATCACGCCTTTTAATTGATAGATTAGTGCCAACAGATAGTTGACTATGGTAAAATAAGTAGATACGAAGACCTAGAAATATAAATTGAGAAAATGTGGCACCTTAAAACTATCACGGTACCAGTAATACAGGGAGCACTGGGTATGTATAATGCTCCTTATATTTACAATTCTGGTTTGTATGTTTAGTGCTAGTAACAGTGGGAGCTTGGTGTATGATCAAGAAAGGGATAGATAAACACATTAACAAAATATCTGGCAGTCTCAGCTAATATGAAATACAAAAAAGAATTGCACTTTGCAGAACTGCTCATTTCCTTAGAAGAGTACTATCAATATGACTGAAAAATATCACCCAAGAGAAACAGCAAAAATATAAATACATTGAATACACTTGACCACTACCTTCCCTCATGCTAGGTCTTGGGTAAAGACCCAATGAAGGATTGTAAGAAACGGAAAATAAAACTGAGAAATAAAAAAAATATGATAATAATAATAATGATAAAGGTGACTGTTATACCGATTGTAATTGGTGCTCTTGGTACAGATATCAAAGGATAGCTACAAAGACTGGAGGACTTGGAAATAATGGGATGGATGGAGACTGTCCAAACTACAACATCACTGAGATCAGCCAGAATACTGAGAAGAATCCAGGAGGCTTGCTGTCACTTAAACTCCAGTGAAAGATTGTCAGCTGACGATGATGTGAAAAACTCTCAAGGAGTAACATAATAATAATAATAATAAGAAGAAGAAGAAGAAGAAGAAGACAAATTAATCTATAATAGTATTGTCTATTTGAGAAGAATTAATTGCAAAGGTTTTTTTTGCAATGAAAATGCATTCAAAATGATTTTACTATAGAAATACATTGCGAAAGATTTTAGTATAGAATGTATTGAAAATGATTTTACTATAGAAATACATTGCGAAAGATTTTAGTATAGAATGTATTGAAAATGATTTTACTATAGAAATACATTGCGAAAGATTTTAGTATAGAATGTATTGAAAATGATTTTACTATAGACATACATTGCAAAAGATTTTAGTATAGAATGTATTGCAAATGATTTTACTATAGAAATACATTGCAAAAGATTTTAGTATAGAATGTATTGAAAATGATTTTACTATAGACATACATTGCAAAAGATTTTAGTATAGAATGTATTGAAAATGATTTTACTATAGACATACATTGCAAAAGATTTTAGTATAGAATGTATTGCAAATGATTTTATTATAGACATACATTGCAAAAGATTTTTGTATAGAATGTATTGAAAATGATTTTACTATAGAAATACATTGCGAAAGATTTTAGTATAGAATGTATTGCAAATGATTTTACTATAGAAATACATTGCAAAAGATTTTAGTATAGAATGTATTGAAAATGATTTTACTATAGAAATACATTGCAAAAGATTTTAGTATAGAATGTATTGAAAATGATTTTACTATAGAAATACATTGCGGAAGATTTTAGTATAGAATGTATTGAAAATGATTTTACTTAATAAATACATTAAATTTAGACTTACTATTAAATACATTGCAAACAGTCAGTGCTTCCTACTGCCAACTCCTTAAGCAAAATTTACCTTATTTATTGAATGAACCTCGTATATAAATAGTGAATCATAAATTGTAATAATAATAATAATAAGTGTTCTTTCAAAAAGAAAGCAGTAATAGTTTGTATATATAGAAAAATACACAGAAAGCAATTTATCTTCTTGTCTGGGTCAAGGTGACATTTTTAATTGAAATTCGCAAGGAAGCAACCATGCCCAAAAGAATAGAACTCATATTATTTCAACCAAGATCTTATAATTACAGTGAATTGTGAATATATGTATTTACCAACCTCACCACACAAGCAGGATGTGACACAAGGTCAATATTTAAAGATAGTTTAACAGGTTTGAATTCAGAATTTTCCTTCTCTCAAACCAGTTGCTATACCGAGGTTAAAAAACCTAGTGTGCCCTATTATTTAGCCATAGCTGGAGGGATATAATTGGATGCATAGCTTTTGCAAATATCTCAGCGCTATGTGCAATGTAAACAGCCTAGCATAAGATTTGAACTCAGGTCACTCTGCCCATTTGCTCCAACAATAATCAATAATATCAACAATAATCAATACACTATAAGTGCCTCCAAATAAATAAATGATAATATCGATATTTAAAGGTCCAATATGTTTGGGCTTAATTAGTGGTGGTTCTAGTTCAAATGTGGTGGAGGTGCATGTTTACATATAAAAACAATCGTTAAATAAAAGAAGCAACAAAAACCTTAGCAGTCCATTCAGCTAGGGCTGTAGAATACATTGACTGCTTCTCTGCAGAGGGTAAGACCCCCATCAATGAGTGTTGCCCAATCGGCTGGGGTTGTAGAATACACCGAGCGCTTCTTTCCAGAGGGTAAGATTCACACCAATGAGTGCTGCCCAATAAGCTAGGACTGTAAACTACACCACCTGCTTCTCTGCAGAGGGTAAGACCCCTATCAATGAGTGTTGCCCAATCGGCTGGGGTTGTAGAATACACCAACTGCTTCTTTCCAGAGGGTAAGACTTCCACCAATGAGTGCTGCCCAGTAAGCTCGGACTGTAAACTACACCACCTGCTTCTCTGCAGAGGGTAAGACCCCTATCAATGAGTGTTGCCCAATCGGCTGGGGTTGTAGAATACACCAACTGCTTCTTTCCAGAGGGTAAGACTTCCACCAATGAGTGCTGCCCAGTAAGCTCGGACTGTAAACTACACCACCTGCTTCTCTGCAGAGGGTAAGACTCCACCAACAAGTATTGTTCACTCAGCTGGGGCTGTAGAATACACCGACTGCTTCTCTGCAGAGGGGTAAGACTTCCCAACAAGTGTCTTAGATATGACACTAAACAATCTGATAGTGAAGGTCCGGCCAATCTGGGGCTTTGGGGAATGTGGAGTACCCCTTCATTGCCATTGTTCGTAGGTCCACTTTGACCTGGAGTGGTAGCACCTGATAGGGTCCTATCTATGGGTCAAAAAGAATGTTTGACATTTAAAATGTGCAACAAATTGAATTCTTAGAAATATTTGATCATTTAACAATGTGTAAACAAATGATTGATTTTTAATTGAATTGTTAGTGATGCATGGCAATACTTTGAATCACCTGTGTGCAAACTAATGAGTAATGTTGAATAAAATTGTTAGTGTTAAATCGCTGTAATTGAATCTTTTTAACTGTGTACCTAGATATAATTATTGGTATTACATGGCAAGTATTCTGTGTCTCCATCTGGTGATCGTACTTTTCGACATTGTAGCAGGAGTACTACAAGGGGACACACTAGCTCCATACCTCTTTATCATTTGTCTAGACTACATACTTAGAACATCGATTGATAAAATCAGAGAGAACGGCTTTGAGCTGACAAAGAAAAGAAGCAGAAGGTACCCCGCAAAAACAATTACCGACGCCGACTACGCTGATGACATAGCAATACTGGCAAATACACCCAGCCAAGCCGAAACACTACTGCATAGTTTGGAACGAGCATAGGCCTCAATGTCAATGCACACAAAACGGAATATATGTGCTATAATCAAACGGGTGACATCTCCACTCTAGACAGAACCCCTCTTAAACTAGTAGACAAATTCACTTACCTAGGAAGCAGCGTCTCATCAACCGAAAAGGACATCGACATGGACAGCTATCAATAGGCTATCGTTCATATGGAAATCAGACCTAACCGAGAAAATGAAACGCAGTTTCTTCCAGGCAACAGTCGCATCGATACTGCTATATGGATGCAGTACATGGACTCTAAAAAAACGGCTGGAGAAGAAGCTAGACGGCAATTACTCAAGAATGCTGCGAGCAATCTTGAACAAGTCCTGGCGGCAACACCCCACAAGACACCAACTGTACAGCCACCTGCCTCCTATCACGAAAACTATTCAAGCTAGATGAACCAGACATGCAGGACATGCAGGACACTGCTGGAGAAGCAGGGACGAACTCATAATTGATGTACTCTTATGGACCCCCACATATGGCTGAGCAGAGCAGGACGACCAGCATGAACATACATTCAGCAACTATGTGAGGATACAGGATGTAGTCCAGAAGACCTGCTAGAGGCGATGAACGATAGGGAGAAGTGGCGAGAGAGGGTCAAGGATATCAGTGCTTCCTGCACGACATCATAATGATGATGATGATTACATGGCAATATTTGGAACCATTTGACAGTGTGCAAATGAATGGTGTTGAAAAGAATACTTTTAAGAATTACTTTTAAAAAGCTATACTTGAAACCACTTCACTGTGTGCAAACAAATGATTAATATTGAATAGAATTGTTATTGTTAGATAGCAATAATTGAAACAATTTAACTGTAAAAACAAAAGCAATTCTAGGGGACAAACAAATTAATTCTTACTCATTTAAAAATGAAATTATCTACAAACTATGTGTACAAAGAAATGACTGATATTAAATTGCGACTTTTATGTAGCAATACTTGAAACCATTTAACTGTGTGAAAAAAAAAATGAGCTCAGGCTTGTTTAAAAATGTTATCACAAAAATGTGTTTACAAATAAATATATTTGATATTTTTTTCGTCATACAACATGTGAAAGCACATGGGATACCTTGCCCTCATTAGCCACCAACACGGGGTGATAACACAGTTTCGGTAGCTCAAGGCAGTACTGCCACTCCTGGCACTACCAAGCAGCTATTGCCATTGGACAGGGCATTTAAAAAAATTATATATATATATACATATATATATGCCAGATCAACTAAAAGGAGAAATTACATTTTCGTTCATCTTTTTTTTTAATGCAGTTTGTGATTTTTAAAAATTTGTTAACCATTTCTTGATGCGACGTAATCACATGGAATTGGTGGTTCCATGTGCATTTCATTCATGTTGAAGACTTTTTACTCTCGACCGAATCCAACCTGATGCATATTGCCCCATGGGCAAAATATGAGACAACATTCAAATGGGTGAAAAAAAAAAATGAGCTCAGGCTTGTTTAAAAATGTTATCACAAAAATGTGTTTACAAATATATATATTTGATATATATGTATAAAGAGGATTTGGCATTAAATAACCTATAATGGTTGATATGCCATAAAACCCAACCAAACAAAATCCTTGGGTTTTAAAATAGACCTGTTTATTCCTTCTTAAAGGGTTTCTTCTTTTCTGTTAGTCAAAGAGGCCGAAATTTAGGATTATATTTATATTGATGTTGTTATGGTTGAGATCAAGATAACATTCTACTAAGTTGAGAAAAGGACAAAATATCTAAAGTGTTGTACTCATTTCATGAAAACATTTTTAGGAGCTCTTGAAAGCATGTCTGTTGTTGAAGATGATGAGGGAGATTATCTAATTTCAAGAGGTGGGGTGGGGTCATAAACCTGGGCAGAAAACCAAAAATCCTTTTAGATTTTTTTGTATTTTTGCATCTTGGGAAAGATTTATTCATTTCATTTGAATTCTTTATTATTTATGTTATCTTTCTTATTTTATTCTCCCAGAATGTATATATCTTGTTTCTTTTTTACTTCTTTCTTAATTGATTTTATTTCATCTGATTCTTCCACAAAATATCTATTTTGTTTCTTTTTTACTTCTTTCTTAATTGATTTTATTTCATCTGATTCTTCCACAAAATATCTATTTTGTTTCTTTTTTACTTCTTTCTTAATTCTTCCATGAAATATCTATTTTGTTTCTTTTTTAATGCTTTCTTAATTGTTTTATTTCATCTTATTCTTCCACAAAATATCTATTTTGTTTCTTTTTTACTTCTTTCTTAATTCTTCCATGAAATATCAATTTTATTTCTTTTTTCTCCTTTCTAAATTGTTTTTTTTTCATCTTATTTTCGCACAAAATATCTATTTTGTTTCTTTTTTAATTCTTTCTTAATTGTTTTATTCCATCTTATTCTTCCACAAAATATCTATTTTGTTACTTTTTTACTTCTTTCTTAATTCTTCCACAAAATATCTATTTTGTTTCTTTTTTCTCCTTTCTGAATTGTTTTTTTTTTCATCTTATTTTCCCACAAAATATCTATTTTGTTTCTTTTTTAATTCTTTCTTAATTGTTTTATTTTATCTTATTTTCCCACAAAATATCTATGTTGTTTCTTTTTTACTTCTTTCTTAATTCTTCCATGAAATATCTATTTTGTTTCTTTTTTAATTCTTTCTTAATTGTTTTATTTCATCTTATTCTTCCACAAAATATCTATTTTGTTTCTTTTTTAATCCTTTTTAGTACTTTATTCATTTATTTCATTTCATTTCATTTTCTCATAATGTATTTATTTTCTTTCTTTTTTTGATTTTTTTTCTCATTTTATTTATTTTATATTATCTTATTCTTCCCCAAAGTATTTATGTTTCTTTTTTAATCTTTTTTATGATTTATTTCATTTTATCTTTTTTCTCACAATATATTTATTTTTTCATTTGTCTTTCTATTCATTTGCTTTTATTCTATTTTATCTTATTCTCTCATAACAACAAACATCTTCATCGACTTTCTTGAAAATTCAACTTTATTGCTATTTGATCACCCCTTTCTAACCAGTTTTAATAACTTTAATCAAAAAAAATTAGATACTATAACAAACACATTTAACTTATGTGGAGAAAACAAATAAACAAATGAATCAATAACATAATAGAAATAAAATGGAAAAAAAAAGAGATTTTTGGATATTATTTATGTTATATACATTTTGAAACAGAATGCTACTAATGATAATAGAACACGAACAATTTTGTTGTTTTTTTTTTTTCATTTGAAAAATAGTTTTTCAGATGCAACAACATCACATATTAATATTGTATTGAAGATGGTGCGGAAAAACAAAGCAAAAAATGTCTGCAAATTATTCATATATAAATAAATACATCCTTTGAATATTTCATTTTTTCCTACTTTCATATTACAGAACCTCAGATTTATTTCCATTTTCCTCAAAAAAAAAAAAATATATATATATATATATATATAACAGGCCCATTGGCATAATGAGTAAAGTCTTCACCAATGGCCTGGGAGACCAGGTTTCAATCCCAGGTTGAGTCATACTACAGATTGAAAAAATGGTACTTGATCCCTCCTTGCTTAACACTCAGCATTATAAGGTATAGATCAAGGGTAAAGTGGAGCAATCCTGGGAAAGGAGTAGCACCCCTCTCTACACCTGGGTGTAGTCACAATTGAAAATGAAGCCTTCGGGTTGCCCTTGACTCCAGTCGCCAACTTAACTTACTTTTACTTATATATATATATATATATATACATATATATATATACACACTTCTACTAAATAAAGCTATTTGCACTATGTTGCTAAGACAGTAACACTAGTCCACTACAAATTTAAAAGTCGACAGAAGCATGTTCAGGTGTCATTTTAAAAGTTTACTAAATAATAACTTCTTTTTTTTTTTTAACCTTTTAAATAGTGAAATGAATTTAGTGTATATGATAATCGTAAGCAGAGTTTGCTTCAAATCCCTGATGAGCTACGCAGGTGTCATGAGTGAAAATCAAAGGATTAGAGTTATTTACGACAGAAAAAAGTAAAAGTGGACGAGATCACAACCAATCACAAGGGATTAAACCTAACAGACATCAATGTAGGAAAGAAAAGAAAGACGATAAAACACGGGCATAAACCCCCGTTCACCATTCCCGCCGAGACACATAACAAAAAGTGGCCGTCTAATCAATTAACAAAAATCACACAAAAAGAATCTGACTGTAAAATGTCCAGTTCTCAGTGGAAACAAAAAAAAAACCGAATTGTTTCTCAACGCGCGCTTATATAACAGATACAATTTTAACTTTTCACCAAGAAAAAAAAAAAAAGAAATGAATACATGTTTTTATAACTACAAAAATCACATTGTCAGTGGCAGTTGGAATATACTGACTACCAGAACTCAGATAAACCAGAGTTCCTCTGTTTTAATCAATACGGTGCCATTTCCTCATTAAATGGCAAACCTCTGAAATTAGTAGAGCAGTTCACATACCTTGGTAGCAATATCTCATCTACTGAAAGTGATATCATTATGGAGAAAGAAAAATCATGGACTATTAATAGCAGGTTAACAATCACATGGAAATCTCATCTCTCTGATATAGTATCACAGGAATACTTCCAAGCTGTTGCAATGTCAGTACTATTGTATGGTTGCACCAAATAGATTTTAATGAAACATTTGAACAAAAAGCTAGATAGGAAAAAACACAAGGATGCTGGTTTGAACAGGTGCTTACCTCCCTTCTCACAAACCATCCATGTAAGACAAGCAAGAAATACTGAATACTTATAAATGATGTTCTTTTATCGACACATAAACATAAATGTGTGAGCGTTGACCAACCAGCAAAGACTTATATATTCTGTGTGAACACTGAATGCTGTCTAGAAGACTTGCCGAGAGCAATGGATGATAGAGACAAATGATAAGAGCGTCAAGAAACCTGTGCTGTCAGCATGATTTAATAATGATACTGCTTTAAAATGCAAGAAGGAAAAGTACTCATTGTGTCGATACTGTTATATGGATGCACAATATGGACGCTAAGTAAACATATAGAGAAAAAGCTTGATGGCAAATATACAAGAATGCTGCAAGCAATCTTGAACAAGTCCAGGAGGCAGCACCGCACAAAGCAGCAGCAGAATGGCCACCTATCACCCATCACGGAAACTATCAAGATTAGAAAAACCAGACATGCAAGACACTGCTGGAGAAGTAGGGATGAGCTCATAAGTGATGTACTCCTGTGGACCCCTTCACATGGACGAGCAAAAGCAAGACGACCAGCTCGAAACTACATACAACAGCTCTGTGCCAATACAGGATATAGCCCTGCCAAAAGCAATCAACGGTAGGGAGGGGTGGTGAGAGATGGTCAGGGATATCCGTGCAGATGGCATGATGTGATAATGATGAGTACTCGTAAAAAAAGCTCAGATTTCTATATTTATTTTTCTTCTTTGATTTCATTTTTCTTTCTTTTTCTGTTTCTGATGAAATAAAAAGGAAATTCTTCCAAGCTGAAGACATGTCATTATTCCTGCATGGTCGAAGCACTTGGAGAAAAGCTATATGGGAACTATACATCTTATTTTGAACAAATCCTGGAAGCAATACACAACAAAACAACAGCAGCACAGCCACTTCCCTCCTAGCTCACAAAACCATCCAAGTAAGACGAGCAAGACATGCTGGAGAAGCAAGGACAAACTCATAAGTGACGTTCTCCCATGGACCACTACACGGCCACTTACCTCCCATCTAAAAAAAAACAATCAAAGTAAGACAAACAAGACATGTTGGACACTGCTGGAGAAGCAAGGACAAACTCATAAATGATGTTCTCCCATGGACCACTACACGACCACTTACCTCCCATCTAAAAAAAACATCCAAGTAAGACAAACAAGACATGCAGGACACTGCTGGAGAAGCAAGGACAAACTCATAAGCGACGTTCACTCATGGACCACTTCCCGGCCACTTACCTCCCATCTAAAAAAAAACATCCAAGTAAGACAAACAAGACATACGGGACACAGCTGGAGAAGGAAAGATGTTATTCGTAAGCAATGTTCTTCTCGGGGTTCCTACGTATAGACACACCAGTGTTGATCGATTTGTATACTGTCTAGAGGACTTAGGAAAAGCAATGACCGAAAGGAATGAATAGCGAAAGGGAATCAAAAGAATCCGTGCGGTCAGCAGATGATGATGATGACGACGACACATCCTCTCCTCGAAGGGCCTTGTCCAAAGTATGAAGTGAAACTGCTTTTTTTTTAATTTTTTTTTTTTTATCTATAATTCATTTCAGCATTAATCTTTACATCATGGTACAATAGTGAGTTACACTTCGTTACGAACTTGGTATGCATAATTCACAACGACATCGATGCCACACCCGTAACAGTTGTTTTTCCGTTTCCCACCCCCAGCATTGTCCTTCATCTTTAAAATTTAGAGACACGATAATGGAGGGGAAATGAAAGTAAATTTATAAGACCCCTTTTGGCTACTGATGAGTTGAAAGTCAATTACCAACCAGAGCAAACTGTGAATCATGTTCAAGTTAGCAGGTGTGTGGAAGAATGGTAAGCAAATGAGATTAACAAAGAGAAGAAAGGTCAAATTGAAATGGCGGCACACACACACACACACACACACACACACACACACATCTCTCTCTCTCTCTCTCACACACACACACACACTCTCTCTCTTTCTCTCTCTCACACACACATATACACACACACACTCTCTCTCTTTCTCTCTCACACACTCTCTCTTTCTCTAACACCCACATACAATCACTCTCTCTCTCTCTCTCTCTCTGACAAACACACTCTCTCTCACTCTCTCTCTTTCTCTCACTCACACACACAAATACACTCTCTCTCTCTCTCTCACACACACACACACTCTCACACACACACACACACTCTCTCTCTTTCTCTCTCTGTATCACACACACACACTCTCTCCTTCTCTCTCACACACATACTCTCTGACACACACACTCTCTCTCTCTCTCTCTCAGAGAAAAGACTGAGAAATATCAAGCAATAGTCAAATCGGATCCAACACAGGCACAAACATTGCTGTGTTAGAGTGTAAGCAACACACACACACACACACACATATATATATATATATATATATATATATATATATATATAGGGAGGCGCGTTTAGCATACCGGTCATCTTTATAAGAAATGGAATTGGCAATCTGTGTTCAAATCCTAGGCAAGGCTGTATGCATTTCATTTCGTGCTAATATCCTTTAAAAAGTTATGAATCCAACAATTCTCCATCCCCCTCAGCAAATAGTAAATTGTAGGGCAGGCTGAACAATTTAGCCGAGGTTAGGCGACTAATCAACGAGAAGAAAATGTCTGAATTCAAACCAATTGTACTCCATTTAAAGATTGAACACGTGTTACATCCAGCCAGTGGCGAAGGGGTTGGGTAACTAAATACATCTCTTTGTGTCACTTCTCTTTGGAGGCACTCGTGGTATAGTGGCTACCGTCGAAGGAAATGGACCCAGCAACCCGAGTTCAAATTCAGGATGGATCTGTTTGCGTTTCACGTAGTGCTAATACCCTTGCAAAAGATATAAATACAACTATTTTCTTTCCAGCTATGGGTAAAACAATTGGCCAGACTAGGCTCTTTAGCCTGGGTATGGTGAGAAGAAAAACTAGCACAAGAAAAACTCTGAATCTAAACCTGTTAAACTCCACAGAAAAAAAGTGACCTTGTGTGGCACCCAGCTCAGGCGGAGGGGTGGGTAAATAAATAAATCTCTTGAAGCATCTGTGTGTATTCACACACATACAAATACATACGCATGTTTGTGTGTGTGTGCGTGTGTGTGTGTGTAAATATGTATACATATAAGTTGGTCAATTATAGTCGAGGGCGACCAGAATGCTCCCTTTACAAAAGCTACGACAGCGAGGTGTAGGGAAGATCGCTACTCTTTTCCCTTAATTGCCCCACTTACCCTTTATCCATACCTTATGCTGAGAGTTAAGCAAAGAGGTATCAAGTACCAATTTGTGAGTCTTTGGTATGACTCGACCTTGGATTGAACCCCAGTCTCCCGGATCATTGGCGAACACTCTAACCATTATCCCTATGAGCCGGTATATATATAAATATATGCATATATCACATTTGACAGCTTGGAGGTGTCCGTGGTGTAGTCGTTATCGCCGTTGGAAATGAACACGGCGATACGAGTTCAAATCCTGGGCAATACTGATTGCATTTCACATAGCACTAATACCCTTGGGAAAGGTATGAATCCAATTATTCTCCCTCCAGCTATGGGTAAATAGTAGGACAGACTAGGTTCTTCAGCCTTGGTTAGCAACTAGTTTAGGAGAAGGAAAACTCTGAATTGAAACCTGTTAAACTCCGCTTAAAAATTGACCTTGTGTCATATCCTGCCCGAGCGGAGGGGTTGGTAAATAGTATCACATTTGACAGCTTAGAGAATGCACTGTTTTCCCAAAAAGATGTCACAGAAAATCACCAAGTGTCTCATAAGGTTAAGGGTCATCTTTGGGTTACTGACTTGTGCAGTTCTGCTGCAGTGGCCTTTAAATTAAACGACAAACATCTCCACAGATGTAAAGTGACGATCGCTTCTACACTAATAATGGCTACTCTTTTTTAAGGTAACGATATATAACAGTACTACTAACGATGGTTGGTTGGTTTGTTGGGTTTTATGGCATATCAACCTTTGTAGGTTATTTAACGCCAAATCCGTTTTTATGTAAATAATCTGTTCTATTTAAAACAATTCAGTTTAGCATAAGTACACAGTTTAATGGTCAAAAACATTTCCATTTCTAACTATTCAAGCAGTTGTATGTAACAATTCGGTTAAGTGTAAATACAGTTTTAATGTCGAAAAACAGTTCAGTTTTACTCAAACAATTCATTTTAGCATAAGTATACTGTTAGTTCTATTTAACCCATAGATAGGACCCTTATCAGGTTCTACCACTCCAGGCCAGAGTGGACCTGGGAGCAATGGCAATGAAGGAGTACTCCGCATTCCCCAAAGCTCCAGCGCTGCTGGAACCTCACCATCAGATTGTTTAGTGTCATATACAGGACACTCGTTAGGGGGGGTCTTACCCCTCTGCAGAGAAGCAGTTGGTGTATTCTACAGCCCCAGCTGACTGGGCAATACTACTAACGAGTAGTTCATATAAAACAATATCAGTAAGTATGTACCTAAACAAACTTATTAAAGTTTTTAAGGGGTGTCCTCGTGGTGTAATGGTTAAAGCGATGGACTGCGGAATCGTAGTATGTGAGTTCAAACTCCAGTCGCACTATTACATTCACTTTCGGGCAAATACCCTTGGGAAAGGTATGAACCTCCTTATCCTTCCAGCTATGGGTTAAATAGTACCACTACTGTTCTTACAGAATAGCTTTGGCATTAAATAATCTACAAAAGTTGACATGCCATTAAACAAAGAAACCAAACAAAACCTAAAGTTTTTAAATGTAAAAGTTTGGGATTCAAGAAGGAGCTGAATATATATGAAGCATTAAAAAATGATTTAATAGGGGAGAGGGCTACGAATGTCAGACAAAAACACCTTTCACCGGACATTCGTTGCTTAAACCTGTTTGTTTATTCTGAAATACCTGCCTCGATTGAGGAGCGTCTTATGAACCTATATATATATATATATATATATATATATATATATATATATATATATATATATATATATACGAGGATCATTAGATAAGTTTCCAGACTTTTTTCGTATGGGCACTTTTATTAATAGTACACACATGAAACTATAGACCCCTTCGAAGTAGTCTCCTCCGGCTGCAATGCACTTGTAGTACCGTTCCAACAACTTCTGGAAGGCCCCATGGATGTCACCTTGCGTGAGCGTGTCAATGACCTTCGTCACAGCCTCTTCCATCTCAATTGTCTCATAACGACAGCCTCTGAGCTTAGGGAATAACCAAAAGTCACAGGGAGCAAGGTCTGGACTCTAGGGAGGGTGACGAACTGTCTTGATGCCCATTTTGGTCAAATAGTTTGTCACAAGGATGGAGTTATAGACTGGTGAATTGTCCTGGTGGAAATGCCACTGACCCGATTTCAAGAGTGCTGGCCTCTTCCCAAGGAATCTCTTCCTGAGCTCCCTTAAAACCTCAACATAATAACCCTAACCCTAACCCTTTGGCCAATCAACTCTGGTATATTGACTTCCTTACTCCTACCACTTATGCTACTCAAAAACTGATGCTCGATTCATGCAAGATGCTCCAAAAGCAGTCTGAAGCATTCCATACGTTTCTGTGGCATTTTTTCCAAGTTTAGAACAGAATTTTATTGCATATCATTCTTCTAAAGTGTCAGATTGCATTTTTGAAATTCACCAGCTGTGACAATCAGGCTTTAGTAGGGTGTATTCCAATTGCTTCTGTAGCTGTTCATTTGAACCTGAAATCATACAAATTGGTCAGTCATCTCATAAGATGTATACCAATAACATAGTGAATTTTTAAGAGTCTATGCCAATTTTAAATGCCTGTACAAAAACAGTCTGGAAACTTATTGAAGGCACCACGTATATAGTAGCGGACATAAATTAAGGAACGGATCAACACATATTTAAATGATTTTTACGCGAAAAAATTTGCATATACGTTGACAAAAAATTTCCCAAAATATACTTGGAACATATATGTATTAATTAAATATAAAGTTTTCTAAAAAATTTAACAGTAAATTAATAATTTGCCTTGGTCAAAAGTTAAGAAACACTGTTGAATTATAGTAATTTAGGTAATTTTTGAACAACTTGATTGCTAATTTTGATTTATAGTCAACTGTCATACATCGTTGGAACTTATTTTAAGAAAGATGGAGATGAAAGCACATAATTGTTTAACTCGAGAAGACAAAAATCTCATTTTAGTAAATGATAAAGAAGGTAAACAGTATTCTGGTCAAAAAGCGTTGTTTATCGTGTAATCAGTAGATTTAAGCGTGACATGACACTTGAACCAAAACCGAAAACTAGCAGACGTCCTATGACTACCAAACGGGAAGATCGGATGATTGTTAAAATATCTTTAAAAGACCGTTTCGATACAGCAACGTCAACTTCTCGTTCATTTTGCGAGCAAACAGGAAAGCCAATCTATAGAAAAACTGTTTCTCGTTAAATAGGAAAAAATTAGTGGCTCGGATTCCATGTCGCAAACCTTTGATTTCAAAGAAAAATCAAAAGCTTCGTCTCGACTTCGCCACAGAGCATATTGTGTGGGCAGAAGAACAATAGAAGATGGTTCCTTTTAGCGATGAATCTAAATTCAGCTTGTTCGGATTTAATGGTAAGATGTTTGTAAGACATAAAAATGGGGAACGCTTATCTCCTCAATGCGTTAAGAAAACTGTGAAATTTGGAGGCGGAGCATAATGGTGGAGGGAATGATTTCCTCAGCGAGAGTAAGACCCATTGTTCGTTTTCACGGTAATATTTATGCCATTGTTTATAAAGAACTCCTTTGTCAGCATTCTCTTCCTCATTTAAGCAAAGGGACATTTGAAACTCTAATATTTATGCAAGACAACGCACCTTGCCACAAAGCTAAAACTGCGTTTTCTTGAATAGCTGTTATAAAATGGCAACTACAAAGCCCAGATATGAATCCTATCGAGAATGTTTGGAAAATCATAGGAGAGAAAGCTCAGAACATAAATCCTCAAATATTGATGATTTATGGGGTTTTCTAAAAGAAGAATGGGAAAGTATCACTACCACCTTTTGTAAGAAATTAGTTGCCTCATGTGGTCGAAGATGTAATGAGGTAATCCAATGCAAAGGAAAATTCACTAAATATTGAATTTTTCTTTAGTTTATATTTTCATCTCACAACGATTTATAATGCGTTCCTTAACTTTTGACGAGGGCAAAATATATATATTTTTTGTTTTTCAGTTGACTATTTACAGTAAAAGAAAACTTATATGTTCTAAGTATATTTTGGGAAAATTTCATAAACCTACGTGCGACTTTTTTCAAGTGAGTCAATTAGATATTTGTTGTTGTTCCATTCCTTAACTTATGACCGCTGTTCTATATACCACTGTACCATAGCCAGATACGGATATACGTGAGGAGTACATAGAATGTTCATAACATATATACATAGAACATAAGAATCTCGAAACACGAAAAACACTTACGACTTCTTAGTTCAGGTACGAAACTTTTTATTACTTTTGAATTTAAAGGTTTTTTGACATAAGGAGAGAGGCACAATCTTTCTATGCTGGCTTTTCCATCTGCCCCACCTCCCAATACGTGTGGCACCCGCCACAAGGCCACTGCGAGCTAGCGAAAGTCGACCCTTCCCGTTCGGAGTCTAGTTCTCAACTAACGGACTTTTTTCAAAATCCCCCAAAATCATCCGCGCGCACTTCCGGTGCATGACGTCATGCACATCCCATGGTCAAATTTTCTACCTGGGATTTTTATTTTGACATCTGTGAACGACACATTAATACCTGCGCTCAAGTTTGCACCTAACCCATGTGCTGAGCCGAAAGGTTCTCAGCCTAACTAAACCCAAAGGCAAGATATATAAAACGAAATCCCTCGGCCATTATATTACACCACTACCAATTCAATTTAACATCAGTAATTTGTTTGCACAGACAAACTTCTATTTAACCCCTTCCTTACAGGTACTACCACTCTATGTCAGGTAGACTGAGCCTTACGATCAGATGGTTTAGTGTCATAAACAGGACACTCTTTCGGAGTGGGGGTCTTACCCCTCCGCACTGACACAATTAGTGTATTCTATGGCCCCAGGTGACTGGGCCTATTTTTTAAAGGAGTTTATATGCTACGAGCTCATAAGTGATGAACTCCTGTGGACACCTTCATATAGACGAACAAAGACAGGACGACCAACACGAACCTACATACAGCAGCTCTATGCCAATACGGGATGTAGCCCTAAATACCTGCCGGGACCCGAGAGAGGGGCAGTGATATCCGTGCTGATGGCGTGACATGATGATGATGATCCTATTTACCCAACCCCTCCGCTCGGGCAGGATATGACATAAGGTCAATTTTTAAGCAGAGTTTAACAGGTTTCAATTCAGAGTTTTCCTTCTCCAAGGCTGAAGAACCTAGTCTGTCCTACTATTCACCCATAGCTGGAGGGAGAATAATTGGATTCATACCTTTCCCAAGAGTATTAGTGCTAGGTGAAATGCAATCAGTCTCGTCCAGGATTTGAACTCGTGTCGCCGTGTCCATTTCCTACGACGATAACCATTACACCACGGGCTTTCCTCATTAACAGTGCTCAACTGATGTTGTATATTGACCCCTAACTGAGCCGCCAATCAGAAATTCTCTGCATAGGTCCATATTTGTGAAAATAATCGGAAGAACACACGTAGCTGAGTGGAAAAGTGCTGGTGTTATAAAATGATATACACAGTGTGAGTCAGAGTCTTTAGTCAGTCTCAGCTTGCGTTTACGGGAGTGCCAGTGAGTGACTTGACTCCCCAAGCTTTTCCCAAGGGTATTAGTGCTAGGTGAAATGCAATCAGTCTCGTTCAGGATTTGAACTCGTGTCGGCGTGTCCATTTCCTACGACGATAACCATTACACCACGGGCACCTCCAAAACATGATGATGATGATGATGATGATATGCTTTATGAAAAGTGATCTAAAATAAGTGTAAAACAAAACCATATACCCGTACAAATACACACAAATATATAGCAACGCACTTCATTTTTATGTAGTATCTTTCTAGTTAGATTATGGAAGCGGGAGAGCAGGGCTTGTATAAAAAAAAGTCTGAGGTTGAAAGGTCTTTCTAAAAAGATTCCATAAGTATGAGTGCAAATTAAAACCCTATCTTGAGAAAAGGATATGGACACGGCGATACAAGTTCAATTCCTGGACAAGACTGATTGCATTTCACATAGCACTAATACCCTTGGGAAAGGTATGAATCCAATTATTCTCCCTCCAGCTATGGGTAAATAGTAAGGCAGACTAGGTTCTTCAGCCTTGGTGATGCAACTAGTCTAGGAGAAGGAAAACTCTGAATTCAAACCTGCTAAACTCCGCTTTAAAAATTGACCTCGTGTCATATCCTGCCCGAGCGGAGGGGTTGGGTCAATAGGATCTTGAGAAAAGTGTTTCAGTGAAGCACTGGTACTATAGCATTTATATTATGAAAATAATTCCCACGTGGCCAAGAGCGAGTCTACCTAGGATTCAACAAACAGCTCTTCAAGATTGCTCTGGCCAGGGTCATTTAACGCCGAATTAAATTTCAAACAATTCAGTTTGGTATAAGTATAGTTTTTTTTTTGTTTATACACAGTCAAATGTCAAAACAGTTCTATTTCAAACAATTCAGTTTAGTATAAGTACACAGTTTAGTTCTATTTAACCCTATCAGGTGGTAACACTCCGGGCCAGACTTGACCTGGGAGCAATGGCAATGAAGAAGTACTCTGCATTCTTCAAAGCTCCAGCATTACTGGAACCTCACCATCAGATTGTTTAGTGTCATACCAGGAGGACACTCGTTGGAGTGGGGGGGGGGGGTCATATCCTTCTAAAGAGATACAGTCGGTGTATTCTACAGCTCAAGCCGACTGGGCAATGCTCGGGACTTAGAGGTGGGTATATATATATTTATATATATAATGTATTCCCTGGAATAATGATAATACTCCAATGAAAATTGTTTGCCATCTGAGGATACAATCTATGTGAAGAGATTGTTGAAATAAATTTTTGAAAATTTACATATGTTGAGTTTTACTTGATATTAATAATATAATTACGCTCTCTGTGAATTTTTTTAAATATATTTCTAAATATATTCATAG
This sequence comes from Sepioteuthis lessoniana, assembly GCA_963585895.1. Taxonomy (NCBI): domain Eukaryota; kingdom Metazoa; phylum Mollusca; class Cephalopoda; order Myopsida; family Loliginidae; genus Sepioteuthis; species Sepioteuthis lessoniana. The sequence continues at coordinate 18,523,318 of OY757945.1, read as the reverse complement.
CCATACATTGAGTACCCTATAAGAATATATTGATATAATATATTCCGTATGGATTGTTCCTGATAAGCCTATTCTTAGACTTAATTTATATGAAAAAAAAAAAATATATATATAAGGGTGGGCTGCAAAGTTCATATAATGGCGTCATCTCTGTTGTCAATTAACTTTTTTACAAATGGCGTCCAAGTACTGCAACACGGATCGAAGAAGTGAGTGGACTCTAAGGGGGACTATGTTGAAAAATAAACCTCATTTAGTCACATGGCCGAGCAAAAGCAGGGCGACCAGCTCGAACGTACATACAGCAGCTCTGTGAGGATACGGGGTGTAGCCCTGAGGACCTGCCGGAAGCAATGAACGATAGGGAGGTGTGGCAAGGAAGGGTCAGTGATATCCGTGCTGATGTTACGTCAAGATGAGATGATGAGTCAGATTCCATAAGAGTATCTTGGTCAGCCTGTGAGCTTTTCAACAGAGCCTCGTGTGTATGTGTGTGTGTATATATATATATATATATACACACACACACACACAAAAATCTTGGTTGAGCGAAGAAATTTTCGTCAAGCTTTTGTGTGTATATATATATATATATATACACACACACACACAAAAGCCTGACGAAAAGTTCTTCGCCCAACCAAGATTTTTTTCTTCATTTTCATTGTTTTGCTTTTTATGTACAAAGTGTTTTGAACTGCATGAAAAATATGTGGTATGACATGTATGATTTATTCCCCTACATCATGCCTTTCTTGGTGAGACTGAGAACTTTACTGCACCCCTTTATATAAAAAAAGCACTTGGTAAAAACAACCGATGTATATAGATATACTATATTTTGTGCATTGACCGAGTCTTGCAAAGAAACAAACAAACAAAAAGAAAAAAAACAGCAGGTTCATTATGTAACTAAATATATAAACAAAGTCCTGCGTAAATATAACCTTTGTATAGATGCAATCTTATTTCCACATACATTTATCCATTTTGTGTACTGACATTTTGTCACCGTCGTGTACCCACATTAAACCAGCAGTCAATGGAGCAGCACATATGTCATCAACAAAAATACCCACTGTTTTATTCTTCCATATTGAAAAGAAGTCAAAACACTATACGGAGACACAACACTAAATCCTAGGTATAGCAGACAAAACCAAATATCATACTTTTGTCCAAGAGAAACTCAATGGAGACCGAACAAGGAAGGGTCATCCAGTGAAGAGAATAGAAATGTCCATCAAAGATTCTACCCCACCCTCATATCTTTTGCTCTATCCACTTCAGCCATTGTCACCTTTTATGCTGCTAACACCAAAAGTCAAATCAAAACTTTCATGACCTACAAGCGCTTGTTATGACAATGTTAAGGTTGAAATTTGTTATATATATATATATATACTTTGTCTCAACAGTCAATGAAACATCAAAGTTCTGTCTCTCTGTCTCTTAAACTGGTCATTGTTTACTCACCTACACACCATACGGGCCGAAATTAGAGAAAGGGCTGGTTGGCTTCCCGCAGAAAGCCAACCGTTTGTCATGGCCATGAAGTTTCTAAAAAGAATTTTAATTTTGTCTGACAGATAGAAAAGTGTAGTAGCCTTGTCTAGCAATGTGGTTAATTATATACAGGAAGTACTGAAAGTTCTTTGTCCAACCAAGAGATGTGTGACCTGAAGCCATGAAACCTATACATTAACCAGTCGGTTATCATGGTAGTTGTCATACGTCCCACCAACCGGACGACTGTGGCACAAGGCCCTTTTTCAGGTGGGTTCAGGCGCAGGATCGTGCCCCAAACACGCCTGGTATTCCCAAAAATTCCTCGGGCTCCGTTGACGCTCCCCTAAAAAGGGGTACCTCAGGCGCCAGACAATAAAATTAGCCCCTTTGGAGAGGGTTAGAGCCTGGGGAGACGATCCCCTGAGGCTTGAGAAATATCAGTGTCGGCAAAGTGACGTGAATGCTTGGCAGCCTCGACCGACTATCGTCCCCACACGACACCACGCCCGATCAGATACGCGTCACTCTCACCGCGGCCGACCGAAGTGTGACGTCTAGGTGAGAGATTAACTCTTATCATCACAGACAATGGAATCAGCATCCCAGGTTCGAATCCTGAATGAAACTGTTTACATTTTATTTTATACTCATGCTCTTGAGAAAGGCATGGCAAGAGAGTTCTCGAGATGTAATGTTTAACGTACTTGACTGTGACATCACAGTAACGTTCACTTTTGGACTCATACTCGAGAGAAGTTGACAAACACCCTTATCTTCCCCAGCTATGGGTTTACTTAACCCATAGATCATTCCTATCATTGCTGTTCTTCTACAAGGATAGCTTATACATTCAATAACCCACGAAGGTTGAAATGCCATTAAACACAGAAACCCAGAAATCAACCAAAAAAGGCATGATTCTTTCTCTTTGCCCCCAAGCTCTAAATATTTTTGAACCTTAAGAATCAGGGTCTACCCCACCCCAAATAAAGTGGGAAATAGCCAGTCTTCAACCGCGAATAGTTTCAATGGCAGATGTAACTTGTCTCTGAAAAAATTTGTTAAAAGAATTTTAAAGATCGCAGACTACAGCTGAATGAAAGTAACGAGCTTGTGTTTAAATATAGACATAAAAGTAAATTTAAATTATCCTGACTGGGGGGTCACCGAGGCTCCTACTCTAGATAATAGCAAGAATATTGATTTTGGATGATTTTTTTTATTGGAAATAATAACATTTTTTTTAGTAATTACTTATATTATATGACGTGAGGATATATGTCGAAAGGGAGATTCTTGGAAATTTAGATATTAATTCAAAATTAGGGTTTTTAATTTCTGGAATAGTTAATTCCCTTTGACCATTTTTGGGGTTAATTAAAGACCTTGTGGCTACCAAAAGATTTTTTAGGCGGAAGACGATGACCCCATTAGCTGAGAGATTTAACATATATAAAAGAAGAAACAGAAAAATATATGAAGATAATTGTTTAGTTTACAAGTTCACATTATTCATAAAAGTCCATGCCCAGTCAGCTGGGGCTGTAGAATACACTGACTGCTTCTCTGCAGAGGGGTAAGACCCCCCCCCAACGAGTGTCCTGGATATGACACTAAACAATCTGATGGTGAGGTTCCAGCAGTGCAGGAGCTTTGGGAAATGCGGAGTACCCCTTCATTGCCATCGCTCCCAGGTCCACTCTGGCCTGGAGTGGTAGCACCTGATAGGGCCCTATCTATGGGTTAAATAGAACTAACAGTATACTTATGCTAAAATGAATTGAGTAAACTGAATAGCTTAAAATAGGAACGTTTTTGACAATTAAACCGTACTTACACTTAAAACTGCGTGCTTATGCTTAACTGAATTATTTCAAATAGAACTGTTTTTCGACATTAAAACTGTATTTACACTTAACTGAATTATTACATATAACTACTTAAATAGTTTGAAATGAAAATGTTTTTGACAATTAAACTGTGTACTTATGCTAAACTGAATTGTTTGAAATAGAACAGATTTACATAAAAACGGATTTGGCTTTAAATAACCTACAAAGGTTGATATGCCATAAAACCAAACAAACCAAACCAAACCAAACCATAAAAGTCCACCTTCAACGAAAAATCTAGCATATGTTCAAATTAAGATGGATTAACTTACAGGAACACATCTTCACTGGTTTCTTAATTTCTCTAATACTTTATTGTTTTAAACCCCTTTATTTTCGCATGAGAATTTAAATTCATATATGCATTTACCAACCCCTCCGCTCTGGTAGGTTATGACACGAGGTCAATTTTTAAGCCGAGTTTAACCGTTTTGAATTCAGAGTTTTCCTTCTCCTAGACTAGTTGCCTAACCAAGAACTGAAGAACCCAGTCTGCCCTACTATTTACCCATAGCTGGAGGGAGAATAATTGGATTCACACCTTTCCCAAGGGTATTAGTGCTATGTGAAATGCAATCAGTCTCGTCCAGGATTTGAACTTGTGTCGCCGTGTCCATTTCCTACGACGATAACCATTACACCACGGGCAACTCCATTTTAAAATTATATAGTTGTTGTTTTTTTCCCTTTTTCATACACTAATATTGACTGCAATCCATATTTGCTGTTTTTCAACCTCAAACTAAACGTGAAGAGTCATCTGATGAGACGAAGAGTATGATATTCTTCACCGAAATAAATCTATAATGACAATTTAACCAAGTTTGAGTTTTCTTCTAAATGCATTATATATATATATATATATATATATATGCATGTGTGTGCGTGCGTATTTGAATAGCATAGTGCTTGGAGACAGTCAGTTTCTTATCAATGACATCATCAGTTAAAGTTCTTGAGGAACAACTATATATATATATATATATATATATAGGCTTGCAGATTTGGTACGGGGAAGAAGGCACAGTCTAAGATAGTTTTCCAGATCATCAATGACTATATGGGTCAAGAGGCACAAAATGTTAAGATACAAAAGTTCATTTTGCAATTTCAGAAGTATTTGTTTCTTCATCACTAAAATACAGCTTCTCGTTTGGACTCTACAGTCTCTTTATCATACTCCTAACCTTATGTGAGACTAAACTTATCTTTCCCAGCTGGCAGGGGCTGTAGAAAACACAAACTGTACCTCTGCAGAAGGGTAGGACCCCTACCCCTAAACAATCTGATGGTGATAGCTCCAGTAATGCTGGAGCTTTGGGGAATGTGGAGTACCCCTCCATTACCATCGCTCCCAAGTCCATTCTGGCTCAGGGTAGAAGCACCTGATAGGGTCTTATCTATGGGTCAAATAGAATTAAACTCTACGCTAAACTAAATTGTTTCAAATAGAACTGTTTATTTGTATAAAAATAGATTTGGCATTAAATAACCTGCTACGCCATAAAAAAAAAACTAATCTTAGTAAAAACTTAAATCAATTTCATTATATAACCTTAAAAAAACTTTGATAACCTTTTAAAACCTTTTGAAAACTTTTTAATAACCTTAAAAAAACTTAAATCAATTTCATTAAATAACCTGCTACGCCATAAGGGCACCTCTGGTGGTGTAATGGTTAGCAAGCTAGACTAGTAAACCTACACGAGTGAGTTCAAGTCTCATTGGGTGCCCCACTCTATTTGGCGTTGTGCTACATCGAAGCCAAGAGCTTCGTAAATTACAACCTGCTACGCCATAAAAAACTAATCTAAGTAAAAACTTAAATCAATTTCATTAAATAACCTTAAAAAACTTAAAAACTTTAATAAACTTTTTATAACCTATAATAACCTTTTAAAACCTTTTAATAACCTTAAAATATTTCATTAAATAACCTGCTACGCAAAAAAAAAAAAAATTAAAAAAAACTAATCTTCGAAAAAACTTAAATCAATTTCATTAAATAACCTTAATAGCCTTTTAAAACCTTTTAATAACCTTAAAAAACTTAAATCAATTTCATTAAATAACCTGCAACGCCATTAAAAAAAATAAACTAATCTTAGTAAAAATTTAAATCAATTTCATCATACAAATTTTCACTCACAAGAGCCAGAAAAGAAAAGGAAAGTTGCTGGCTTTCTAAAAAGATGCATCATACACTAGTAGACAATATACAAAACCACCATAGAATTTCTATACCTATCAATTATGATAACTTGTTTACAATTCTGACGGGAAACATTTCTATTATTTCTCCTATTTTTAGTTCAAGTTTTTATTTTATTTTATTTTCTATTTGTCGCAACACTTTTAATTCATTTATTTTTCGACCTTCAAGTAAAATTTGAGGAATTCAGAATCGTAAATATTTATTTCAACATTAATTCTCACATTCCACAAGGAAGCAAACAAATCTAAGTTTCATTATCTACTGGTAGAGGTACCCAGCATTGCTCAGAAATAAATAACAAATAATTTACACTCTGTAATATGCTTTAAAGTTTTACTATTTTCAAATAGATTTGTCACACATATGGAACCCTAACAGGAACTACCACTCAAGGTCAGAGTGGACCTGGGAGTAATGTATTTACACAAACTGTTTATTATGAGTTGGATACAGCATAAGATTAATAGTAATTGTGGAGGTGCCCGTGGTGTTAGTGTAGGTGCCCGTGGTGTAATTGTTATCGTCGTAGGAAATGAACACGGCAACACGAGTTCAAATACTGGACGAGACTGATTGCATTTCACATAGCACTAATACCCTTGGGAAAGGTATGAATCCAATTATTCTCCCTCCAGCTATGGGTAAATAGTAGGGCAGAATAGGTTCTTCAGCCTTGGTTAGGCAACTAGTCTTGGAGAAGGAAAACTCTGAATTGAAACCTGTTAAACTCCGCTTAAAAATTGACCTTGTGTCACATCCTGCCCGAGCGGAGGGGTTGGGTAAATAGGATAAAATTAATAGTATAGATGACAAATAGTCATCAAGTGCTACTGATTAAGTCTACACTATTGAAACCTCTCTTTCTCTCTCTCACTATATATATGTGTGTGTGTGTGTGTGTGTGTGTGCGCGGCAAATACTTTTAGCCAAAGAAACCGTCGCAGTCATAATGATGCTATATAAAAACACAAAGGTAAAAGTTCGCTTACCGGATGGAGACACAGACTTCTTTGACATTGTCGCAGGTGTGCGGCAAGGAGACACATTAGCTCCATACCTGCTTATTATCTGTCTAGACTACATGCTTCAAACGTCGGTTGATTTAACAAAAGAAAATAGCTTTACGCTGGCAAAGGCAAGGAGCAAAAGATACCCCGCATGAACGATTACTGACGCAGACTACGCTGATGACATAGCGCTTCTGGCAAATACACCCGCCAAGGCCGAATCCCAGCTGCATAGTCTGGAACGAGCAGCTAGTGGCATAGGCCTCCATGTCAACGGACAAACCAGAGTTCATGCGCTTTAATCAAAGAGGCGAAATCTCCACACTAAATGGTAGATCTCCGAAACTTGTAGACAAGTTCACTTATCCCGAAAACAGCGTCTCATCTACCGAAAAGAATATCAACACGTGACTAACGAAGGCTTGGACAGCTACCGATAGACTATCGGTCATATGGAAGTTAGACCTATCAGATAAAATAGCGCAGTTTTTTTTCCAAGCAGTGGTCGTGTCAATACTGCTGTATGGATGCACCATATGGACGCTAACTAATCGTGTAGAGAGAAAGCTTGACGGCAATTGCACAAGAATGTTGCGAACTGTATTGAACAAGTCCAGGAAGCAGCATCCTACAAAGCAGCTGTAGCTATACGGCCACCAACCACCCATCTTGAAAACGATCCAAATCAGACGGGTAAGACATGCGAGACACTGCTGGAGAAGTAAGGGAGAGCTTGTAAGCGATATACTCCTGTGCCCTCACACGGACGAGCAAGAGTAGGGCGACCAGCAAGAATATATCTACAATAGCTCTGTACTGATACAGGATGTACCATGGAAATAATAAGGGTGTCCTCGTGGTGTAATGGTTAAAGCGATGAACTGCGGAATCGTAGTACGCGAGTTCGTACTCCAGTCGCGCTATTACGTTCACTTTCGGGCAAATACCCTTGGGAAAGGTATGAACCCCCTTATTCTCCCTCCAGCTATGGGTAAATAGTAGGACAGACTAGGTGAGGCAACTAGTCTAGGAGAAGGAAAACTCTGAATTCAAACCTGTTAAACCCCGCTTAAAAACTGACCTTGTGTCATATCCTGCCCGAGCGGAGGGGTTGGTAAATAGTACCATGGAAATAATAAAATATTTAAGATGGCGGCAAATCAAACAGTGCTCCAGGCTTGAACAGAGGTCTCTTATCAAATTTTTGCTAGCTTAGAAGTACAAACCATATTAAATTTACGGAAGAATGTGTGCTGTGTACGGAGAAGTATGTTTTCGTGAAAAAATCTTAACAAATGGGCAAAACTTGGGTTCGCTACAACGAGTTTGAATCAAAAATACAGTCCATAGAACACACTTAATACAGTCCATGAAACACACTTAATCTCCAGTAAAGAAAAAATTTATGGACGCAGTGGTCAATAAAGAAGGTCATGCTGATAGTCTTCTGGGACGTGAAAGGACTTATCACTAATCATTTCTTTAAAAAAAAGGTGCAACTGTAAATAGTGCTTACAACTGCCAACTCCTAAGACAAAATTCACTTAAATTATTGAATGACACGAATATATGTAATAGCTCAGTTCAGTTTTTAATGCTAGTGTTAATTCTTCGTCGTTGATAATCCGGGGGGGGGTCTATATTACGATGCATTTCTATCATAAAATCTTGATCTGGGAACTATTTTTCTTTTGAGGGGAAGAAACAAAGAAACAAATACAGTCTGAATTTTCCACGTTCTGTCATCCATCCATCATACCATCACCGATATACAAGATGTTCTCAACATTCATAGGAATTCGTAGGAAAGGATTTCCACAGGATAGAGAAAAAAAAAACACAAATATTGTTAATCCACTCTTAACCTAAACTCTTATAATTTATTATTTTTTAAATTATTTTTTTTATTATTCATCATTCATTTTTTAATATATATTAAATTTTTATTATTTTTTTATTATTTACTAAACTTTGCTTAGTTTGACCCACAGGCATCAAATTGATTACTGTACCTGCACTTCATAAGGGGTCACACCCATTTCAGAACAGAACGTGTCTTCGAAATCTTATATATTTTCTTCAAATTATAATTTAACAAATGCTTTAATCATACGTAATCACTAAAACTCTTTAGTGACACGTCATTACTAAATATCAGCTGATATCTAATCGCTTATATTAATATATTTTTGCCCAAGTCAGCGGAGGCTGTAGGAACTGCACCTCTGCACAGGGATAAGATCCCCCCGCCATCGAGTGTACTGTTTATGACACTAAACCATCTCATCGTGAGACTCCAGTAGTGCTGGAGTTTTGGGGAATGTGGAGTACCCCTTTACTGCCATCTCTCCCAGGTCCAGTCTGGCCCTGAGTGGTAGCACCTGAAAGGTTCCTATCTATGGGCCGAATAGAATTAAAATGTGTACTTATGCAAAACTGAATTGTTTGAAATAGAAATGTTTTGAAATTTAAACACCGTACTTATGCTAAACTGACTAGTTTTTACATTTAACTGGGAGCAAATAAAGGCTGATATTTAATTGAATTGTTCGTGATACATAGCAATACTTGAAACCATTTCAACTTTGACTAAATTGAATAGTTTGAAATAGAACTGTTTTTGACGCTTATACTGTGTGCTAAGCTGAATCATTTGAAATAGAACTGTTTAAATGTATAAAAATGAATTTAGCATTAAGTAACCTACAATGGTTGGTGTGCCATTAAACCAAACCAAACTAAAACAAAGTTTTTATCAAAATAACTTGATTAAATGACCCGAAAAGGGTTGATATGCCGTAAAACAAAACAACCGGCCAACCATTAATATATATTGCTTACCGCTGATTTAAAATAAATTTGTCGATCTTATGAATTTACTTATCCTCATATGATTGACATGTTTATGACAAATAAGGCTTACTCGCTTTGACCTTTCCAAATCGAAAACTCCACAACCTCGAACACAAAGTTTAGTTTGAAATCAATTTATTACTTAAATAATTTACTAAAATCCCTAATTATTTTACAATAAGACAACCAATCAACATCAAATATGGTGAATGGGCTGTTCGATGAACTTGCTAACCAATACTCGAAAGTAGACACTATACGTATATGTGTGTGTGTGTGTGTGTGTGTGTGTGTGTGTGAAGAAAATATAGAAACAAAGTCATCCAAGAGTGATGAAATTTATTGTAAAGGAAAGTCAACGTTCAACGTTTCGGTTTTAGTAAGCCTTCATCAGGACGTTAAGATGGTGTCACATGAGTCCTGATGGTATTTTCTTCATACTGTCGGATTAATTTCCATTATTTACTTCCATGTACATATGTCTGTGGTGAATCTCTCATTCCTGAGAAACAGAATAGCAGTAAAATAATTAGTAAAAAATAAATGTGTTTAATGCACCAAAGGTTTGGTTCGGTTTGTTGGGTTTTATGGCATATCAACCTTTGTAGGTTATTTAACGCCAAATCCATTTTTATATAATAATTTGTTCTATTGAAAACAATTCAGTTTAGCATAAGTACACAGTTTAATTGTCAAAAACATTTCCATTTCAAACTATTCAAGCAGTTTTATATAACAATTCAGTTAAGTGTAAATACAGTGTTAATGTCGAAAAACAGTTCTATTTGAAATAATTCAGTTAAGCATAAGCACACAGTTTAAATGTAAGTACGGTTTAATTGTCAAAAACATTTCTATTTCAAGCTATTCAGTTCAGTCAAATAATTCAGTTTAGCATAAGTATGCTGTTAGTTCTATTTAACCCATAGATAGGGCCCTATCAGGTGCTACCACTCCGAGCCAGAGTGGACCTGGGAGCGATGTCAGTGAAGGGGTACTCCACATTCCCCAAAGCTCCAGCATTGCTGGAACCTCACCATCAGATTGTTTAGTGTCTTATCCAGGAAACTCGTTGTGGGGAGGGGGCTTAACCCTCTGCAGAGAAGCAGTCGGTGTATTCTACAGCCCCAATTAATGCACCAAAGACATGAAGTATTTTAGTTGTGTGTATTTGACAAGATGAAAGTAGATTCCCTCGTCGAAAAGATTTTTTTGAACAAAAGAAATTAGCGGAGATAGTTTGAAAGTTTTTAGAAAAAAGGTGAGTTCAGCTTAAGCAGTCTGCTACAAACATGCATTCCATCATGATAAGGCATACAGCGAAGAATCACATCAGAAAAGATTGAAGACCTTGCCTAAGAAAGAAAAAAAAAATCAACCTTCTCGCATTCTGCAGATCTTGCTCCATTTGATTATCGTCTCTTCGCGGAGTTTACAGAACCATTTTGATGGATGAGCTCTTAAAGCACTTCGAGAATCGGAGAAAATATCCTCTCAACATACTTTCCTTTCAAACTAAAAGACGTTTTGCAAAAATACCGCCCTACTTGGAGAGCCTAGTATATTCCAACTGGACCCCTACTGACACTGAACTGCAGTGTATTAAAAGTAGAGTTCTTGAGCTACCCTTTCGCTGAAATTACTCCCAGTTCCATCTGTGGGACAAATAAATCTGTTTATTTTTATTAGATAGAAATTGATAGCATAAACATATACAAATTATTTGTGTTAAGTCTGCAACACCATTAAGACATATCTTGGTTTGTTTGGTTGGGGTTTAATGGAATATCAACCTTTGTAGGATATTTAGTGCATAATCTCATATATACATATTTACCAACCCCTCCGCTCGGGCAGGATATGACACAAGGTCAATGTTTAAGCTGAGTTTAACAGGTTTGAATTCAGAGTTTTCCTTCTCCTAGACTAGTTGCCTCACCAAGAGCTGAAGAATCTAGTTTGCCCTACTATTTACCCATAGTTGGATGGTTTCTTTTGTTTAATGGCATATCAACCTTTGTAGGTTATTTAATGCCAAAGCTATTCTCCTAGAAGAACAGTAGTGCTACTATTTAACCCATAGCTGGGAGAATAAGGGGGTTCATACCTTTCCCAAGGGTATTTGCCCGAAAGTGAACGTAATAGCGCGACTGGAGTACGAACTCGCGTTCTACGATTCCGCAGTCCATCGCTTTAACCATTACACCACGAGGGCACACACCCTCATAGTTGGAGGGAGAATAATTGGATTCATACCTTTCCCAAGGGTATTAGTGCTATGTGAAATGCAACCAGTCTCGCCCTACTTGGAGAGCCTAGTATATTCCAACTGGACCCCTACTGACACTGAACTGCAGTGTATTAAAAGTAGAGTTCAGGATTTGAACTCGTGCCACGGTGTCCATTTCCTACGACGATAACCATTACACCATGGGCACCTCCACAGAATCTTATATATATATATATATATATATATATATATATATATATATATATATATATATATATAATTATTGAAGTAAATAATGGAATGTAATCTGACAATATGTCAAGAAAAATTGATAACAAGGTAATCCAACTCGAAGGAGAGATTTATTGAGAAGCAAAGTCGACACTATAGCGTTTCGGTTCTAGTGAACCATCATCAGGACTGTGAGGGATGATATTAGTGATGTTAAATCAACGATGGATGTTTAAAAATTTTAAATACAAAAACCTTAGGAAAATTTGTATAACAAGAAAACGTTGGCCGTTTAATTAGTGAATCAGCGTTTGTTGTTTTAATTAAACGGCCAAATTTTCTAGTTCTTTTTCATAGTCCTTTTGCTTTTTCTTCATATATATATATACACACACACACACACACACACATATATATATATATATATATATATATATATATATTGAATATATGATATGTAAACACATTTTGTCATAACATTTTTAAACAAGCCTGAGCTTATTTTTTTACACACAGTTAAATGGTTTCGTGGGGATTTAGGAATTAACAATAAAACTCCCAACCGGATGTTGACTCGTCGGCTGCCACATACAAAATGTATAAACGCGTCGCCACGCATAAGGCTCCACGCATCCATCCGGTTAAAAATCAGAAAAAATGAAAAATAATAAAAAGTAAAGTAGCCAATGGGAAGCGGTCGCGCCAAAATTAGAAGGATTTTGGAGTGGCGAATTTGGAGCCGGTGGAGAGAGATAAATACTCAGGTTTTCTGTGAACCGGGTCTTGTCAGGCAGTGTCCGTCGAACCAACAACATCATTTTTGCTGTCTGGTGTTTTGGGCACCACGCTACGTCTTGGGACGTAGCGTTGGTTAGTCTCTCACCAAGTAAATAAAGGAAAGTATAGAAGAAATGTTTTCGTCTCTTATCTGTTTCTATCTTTTCTTTTTGTATGTTTCTTTTGGGACTTTCTTTGGACAAGGCGTTGCGCCGGCCAGTCAACGTGGGGTAAAATAATATAACCAAAATATGGAGTCAGATATCTTACAACAACACAGCCTTGCCCTTAGCCACTGACCTTCAAAAGCCCTTTTAAATCCCACAGTTTCAAGTATTTCTAAAACGGATAATTCTATTTACTATTAATCATTTGTTTGTACACAGTTAAATGTTTGTATATATATCATTTGTGAGTGAACCGTTTGGAGAAAATCTTTTTTAAAGGAGTTAGAACTAATTTGTGCGCACACAAGTATTGCTATTGTTTCTACACAGTTAAATGGTTTCAATTATGGCGATCTAACAAATATTTCTATTGAATATTGATCTTTTGTTTGCACATAGGGAAGTGGTTTCAAATACTGCTATTTAACAGTAATTATTCTATTAGACACCATTCATTTGCTCACAGTTTAATGATCTATGCATTGCAATGTAATACCAATAATTCTATTTGGCGTACAGGTAAACAGGTTTAAATATTTGACACTAATAGTTTTATTTGCATTCAGTTAATTGGTTCAAAGTATTGCTATGTATCACTAACAATTCAATTAAACATTAGACATTTGTTTTCACATGTTTAAATGATAAAACAGTTATAGCTCTGACAACTCGATCTAACATATTTTTTGTTGGCTTGCAGTTTAAAACGGTAAACAGTTCTATTTGACCAATAGATAAGACCCTATTAGGCGCTACCACTTCGTATCCAGGACACTCGTTGTGTGTGGAGGGTCTTACCCCTCTGCAGAGAAGCAGTCGGTGTATTCTACAGCCCCAGCCGACTGGGCAATCCAGTCTAAGAAAAGAAAAACTGAATTTAAACCAGTTATATTTTGATTAAAAACTGACTTTGTATCGCACCCAGCTCATGGTGGAGGGGTTGAGTAAATACATACTACGGGGGCACATGTGTTACATAGCCAGATATATAGATGTGTAAAATAGACAAAGGGAATCCGAAAACACGAAATTCACGAAACTGGTTCAGGTACGAAACTTTTTATTACCTTTGAGTTAAAGGTTATTCGACATGAGGAGAGAGAGACCCAATCTTTCTATGCTGACTGCTTTTGCATCATCAGCTCTCAACCCAACAACGCGCGGCGCCCGTAGTGCACAAAGTCATCTAGCCTCGCCCAGGTCTGAATGTCGACTCTCTCGTTCGGAGGCAGGAACTCAACTGAATGCTTTTTTCTCAAATCTCAGCCCACGCTTCCGGTGTATGACGTCACTCAAAACCCCTAGTCTCAATTCCTATCAGGGATTTTTATTTTGACATCTCTGAATGACACATCCTCTTCGCACGCGCGTGAACACCTGTGTTAATGTTGCACCTCACTAACCCACGCACAAAGCGAAAGGTTCTCATCCTAACTAAACCGAAAGGCAAGATATATAAAACGAAATCCCTCCACCATTATATTTCACACATGGCCAAACAGATATAAAATTTAGGAAATGGATACGGTAATATGAATCTTTCTCTTCTTCACTACCACGTAGCTATGAACAAATTGCAGGATAAACTGAGCTCTTTAATTCAAAGCAGTTGTGCTTCGCTTGAAAAAAAATGACCTTATGTTAAATTCAACCCATGATATAAGAAGTAAGTGGATGCATACTTCACTTATGTAACGTGTTTGGTAGTTTTAATGGCATATCAACATTCGTGAGTTATTTAATGCCAAAGAAGAAGAACAGCTGTGATACTATTTAACTTGTAGCTAATAAGAGAGTTCATACCTTTTCTAATGATAGGACAAAAGTGAACCTAATGGTACGGCTAGAGTTCGAACTTACTTACAATGATGTCACAGTCCAATACATTAGCCACTACACCATAGGGATTCCCTTCACATTGTTTATGAGTCTTTGCTGTATATTGGAAAACACTTGATAAAAAATAATTTACACAATATTTATCTTCATTATATCCAGACATGTTCTTTTGTATGTAAACAAGAAACAGTAATTATTTTTCTAAATTCCTTTTCTATGATCTTTAATTAAAACTTGTATTCATAAAAGACACGAGCATTTTATTCTTTCTGCCATTGGCCGACCTCGCGTTCGATCAATCTATATTCTTTTTAAGAACATAGCTGATCACCCGAGAACCAATTTGGAGATATGTCAAATATCCCTTCCAGAGTAGATGTTATATAGTCCTTACTGTACGATCGTCCAGCGCCCATCTCATCACTTCTCTTCGTTCGTCTTGTTGATCACGTTGTGTCGCCATCTTGTTCTTTGTCTTCTGTCGTCAGCTCCCATTGTTCTTTGCTGGGATGATGCATAACAAGGCGACCATATTTTTATCCGGGGTCAGTGCTAGGTCGAAAAAAAGGTACTTGACGTCGCCTTGCTTAACACTCAGCATTGTAAGGTACGGATGAAGGGTAAAGTTGAGCAATCCAGGGAATGGAGTAGTGCTCCCCCCTTCAATTCGGTGTTGTAGCTTGTGGGATTTGAAAGGTTTTTTATGGTAGTCAGTGGCTAAGGGCAAGGCTGTGTTGCCGTAAGTTATCTGACTCCATATTTTGGTTATTTTGCTTTACCCCACGTTGACTTGGCCGGTGCAATGCCTTGCCCAAAGAAGGTCCACAAGAAATATACAAAGGGAAAGATAGAAACAGACAAGAGACGAAAAACTTTTCTTTCATACTTTCTTTTATTTACCTGGTGAATGGACTAACCAACGCTACGTCTAAAGACATAGCGTGGTGCCCAAAACACCAGATAGTAAAAACGGTGTTGTCGGTTCGACGTCACTACCCGAAAAGAGAGAGGTTCACAGAAAACCTGAGTATTTATCTATCTTCACCGGCTCCAAATTCGCCACTCGAAAATCCTTCAAATTTTGGCGCGACTGCTTCTCATTGGCTACTTTACATTTTATTATTTTTCTTTTTTCTGATTTTAACCGGATGGATGCGTGGAGCCTTATGCGTGGCGATGCATTTATACATTTTGTATCTGGCAGCCGACGAGTCAATATCCGGTTGGGAGTTTTTTGGTAATTCCTAAATCGCCACAAGCTATTGAAAAGGGAGCGTTCAGGTCACCCTCGACTACGGTCGCCAACTTAACTTTTATTACTTGACTACCATCTTTGTTCTTGTTCGTTATCCTCTGTTGTCAGACCACGTTGTTCTAAGTGCTTATCTCCTGGGATGATGTATAATAAGGCGACTACATTTTTATGTGCACATGATTTATCTATTTATTTATTACTTTGACGGCACATTTTTTTTTCATTACCCGTTGTAGCCTATGGAAAATCAGGGAGCATAGATGGAAAATTCCACCGCTCAAGTATTATTTCTAACTTCCAGGATCCTCCGATTTAAGAACTTTTCGCCCAATCAAAAACATGTTCTAGAAATAACCACGGGTTCATCACACATCAATCAAACCAGATGGCCCAACAGTTTTTTGACACTGTTTTAAAACCAAGCTACACTACCAGCCAAAAGAAGGCGGTTGTAATGTTATGGTTATTGTCGTAGAAAATAGATATTGTGACCCAAGTTCAAATCCTGGTCGAGTCTGTTTGTATTTCACCTAGCGCTCATACCCTAATGATCGGTATGCATCTATTTATTCGTATGGGTAAATAGTAGGGCATAGTAGACTCTTTCATTTTGCTATGACAAAGAGAATGAAAACTCTAAATTTAAACCTGTTAAACTCCCTTTAAATAATTGACCTTGTGTCACATTCTACTCGGGCGGTGGATTTGTAAATACATACACAACTTGCCAGATAATTAATTCTGTTAATGTATTGTTCAACATTAGCTTTAACATACATCATTATGCATATCATGAAACCTTAAAAAAAGAATCCGAATAATAATATATTATTATTATCATTATTATTGTTTACTCATAAGAGTTGTTCACATCAGCGTTAGCTGATGGTTTTTCACTGGAGTTTGAGTGACAGCAAGTCTCCACAAGTCTCCAGGACTCTTCTCAGTATTCTGGCCGTTCTCAATAATGTAGTAGTTTGGATGATTTCCACTCGTCCGCCAACTTCAAAGTCCTCCAGTCCCTTTAGTAATCCTTTAGTTACTGTTCCAAACGCACCAATTACAATTGGTATAATTGTCACCTGCATGTTCCATAGTTTTTTCAATTCCCAAGCAAGGTCGAGGTACTTATCATTATTATTATTTACTCCTTTAGAGTTCTTCACATCAGCCCCAGCTGATGATTCCCCACTGTAGCCCGAGTGACAGCAAGTCTCCTCAATATTATTATCATTATTATTAATTACTCCTTTAGAGTTTTTCCCATCAGTGTTAACTGATGGTTTTTCACTGTAGTTTGAGTGACCACAAGTCTCCAGGACTCTTCTCAGTATTCTGGCCGTTCTCAATAATGTAGTAATTTGGATGGTCTCCACTCGTCTGCCAACTTCCAAGTCCTCCAGTCCCTTTAGTAATCCTTTAATTACTGTTCCAAACACCCTTATTACAATTGGTATAATTGTTACCTGCATGTTCAGTAGTTTTTTTCAATTCCCTAGCAAGGTTGAGGTACTTCTTTTCACACTTTCAGTTTTATATTATTATTATTATTATTACTCATTAGAGGTTTTTTTTTTACATCAGCGTAAGCTGATGGTCTTTCACTGGAGATTGAGTGACAGCAAGTCTCCTCAAGTCTCCAGGACTCTTCTCAGTATTCTGGCCGTTTTCAATAATACTCTTGTTTGGATGGTCTCCACTCGGCCGCCAACTTCTAAATCTTCCAGGCCCTTTGATAAACCCTTAGTTACCGTGCCAAAAGCACCAATCTCAATTGGTATTATTGTCACTTTCATGTTCCATAGTTTTTATCATTATTATTATTTTCTTTTTTTTTAAAACCTCCTTGCAAGTTTTTCACAGCTGCATTAGGTGGTGGTCTTTTTCTGGAGTGTTTGTGATAGCAAATCTTCTCAGGTCTCCAGGACTTTTCTCAGTATTCTGGCCGATCTAAACAATGCTGTGGTCTGAATGGTCTCGATTCTTCCGCTGATTTCCATTTCATCCCGTTCTCGTTCCAAGCCATTGGGGGCCGTTCCACAATTGGTATCACTGTCACCCTCATGTTCCATCACTTTTTTTTTCTCTTCCCATATTTGTCTATCTCTTCTCTTTCTTCTTCTTCTTATTTTGATACTTTCATTTTAATACTTCTTGTTATTTTAATACTTTTATTTTAATGCTTCTTCTTATTTTAATACTTTTATTTTAATGCTTCTTCTTATTTTAATACTTTTATTTTAATGCTTCTTATTTTAATACTTTTATTTTAATGCTTCTTATTTTAATACTTTTATTTTAATGCTTCTTATTTTAATACTTCTTTTCATTTTAATACTTTTATTTTAATGCTTCTTCTTATTTTAATACTTTTATTTTAATGCTTCTTCTTATTTTAATACTTTTAATTTAATGCTTCTTATTTTAATACTTTTATTTTAATACTTCTTTTTATTTTAATACTTTTATTTTAATGCTTCTTCTTATTTTAATACTTTTATTTTAATACGTCTTCTTATTTTAATACTTTTATTTTAATGCTTCTTATTTTAATACTTTTATTTTAATGCTTCTATTTTAATACTTCTTTTTATTTTAATACTTCTTCTTATTTTAATACTTTTATTTTAATGCTTCTTATTTTAATACTTTTATTTTAATGCTTCTATTTTAATACTTCTTTTTATTTTAATACTTCTTCTAATTTTAATACTTTTATTTTAATACTACTTCTTATTTTAGTACTTTTATTTTAATACTTCTTATTTTCAATTAAAATGACGAGTCAAAGTGAACCAATTAAAGACAGTGACCAAACAAACATCCAGACAATAAGATACGAACTCACAAATTCTCGACAAGATGAACTAAGAAGTCTCATATAAAGGATACAATAATCATAAGACAAGTAATTATTTTTATATCATGACTGGCCCCAAGAAAGCTCATATAAGAAAGGAATGTAATAGAAGAAAGAAAAGAAAAAAGAAAACATGACTCAAGATAATAAACACTTATATATATATATATATATATAGAGAGAGAGAGAGAGAGAAAGCAAGAAAGTAAATCCGAGGCCAAATGGCACAGCATATACCTGCATTGGTGTTTGCAACTTGCCACTGATTAAACTTTCATGTTTAATTATATATTCCAATCCTTGAACTGTTGAATAATTAGTTTTCTTTTTTCTGCAGATATAACCCAAATTTTCACCCCTGTACCCTGTAACCTTGTGTTTGCTTTATTATCTGCCATTTAATTTTAAAGGACGTACCCGTTTCCTCTCTCGTATTCCATGCATTGCCAGACACGGTAGGCGTCTACTTTTCGCCCACAGAAATATCTCTTTCAAGTAAAAGAATAATACAGAATGATAGGAACACCTGCACAGCGTTTCAAGTGGTGCATGTATATGCACCAAACACATTTTCTATAAATGCTTCATAAATGTGAATATGATCTTTGCTTTGAGCCTATTAGTGATTGCTAAAATTAAAGTGCACAATTGTAATATCGAGCGCAAACACAGGACTTTCACATTTTCTATTTCCTATTGGGGTTTTTTTTTATGCAATTTTAGATATTTTTTAAAATTTTGGATATTCCTTAAAAAAAAGTTCTCACCAAATTTTCCTCAATCTATTACTAACAGATTTGATAATTGTAATTCTTTTTTCTTTTTTTAATTGTTCAATGTACCCGGGTTATTTAATCCCAAAGCTAAGAGTATAAGAGTGTGTATATCTTTCCCAAGTTTGCGAAAGCAGTCGAGAGCAACCCGAAGGATCCCTTTTCAATTGCTACTACACCAAGGTGTAAGGAAGGGCGCTACTCCTTTCCTTGGATTGCCCCACTTTACCCTTGATCCCTACCTTATAATGCTGAGTGTTAAGCAAGGTGGCATCAAGTACCATTTTTGTGTCTTTGGTATGACTCGACTTGGGATTGAACCCCGGTCTCCTGGACCATTAACGAACACACTACTCATTAGGGCAAATCATAGATTCTTTGTCACTTCTTTTCTCGCTCACTCATATTGGGCTGAATATTAATGAAAAGAGTTTGAATAATGGAGCTAATCATAAAAATTTTGATTCATCGTGTTTTGTTTTTTTTGGCGGGGGGGGTTCAAAAATTGGACTAATCAGATTAAAAAAAACCTTTTAAAGATTATTCCATATTTTGTTTCTGCACCTTGTAAAACAATTACAGCCAAATATATTTATGAATATTATATAAAATATCAAATATATTTAACAAAATTACATGAAAATATATTGTAATACCATTGATTAAATCTATACAAAGAAATCGCCATTGGCTTCAAACATGGACTTTAGAAGACTTCGGAATCTCCTTCAAGCCCATCCGATGCTTTTCTGGTTTGCATTGGTAAATGATACCATTATCATTGTTTTCAATTCATCCTTGGTGTTGTGTGGAGTTTTATTAGTCTCTTGCTCAACCATGCCATGCACATAATAATCAAAAGTGGATAACAATTTGGGAAGTTAGGCGGCTAGACGTTATGGGTGATGTGGTCACAAAAATGTTCTCACAGTCAAGACTGGGTTCTCCTACTTGTGTAGCATGGTGCAGGGTCCAGTTACCAGATGTAGGATCTTTCAGCAGCCTCCCTCTCGATCCACGTCAGCACTACCTCTTGCAGGCACTTGATGTAGGCCTCTTGTTTTGAGTGTGATGCCATGTGGGGGGATGAATGGAAGCGTAATGTCACCATCGCTAGCGGCCACTCCAAACACTATGATGTGAACTGAGTGTTTCCTGCCATCAATAAGAATATGAATCAATCTTCAAATTGACAACCAAATATTCTGAAATGCTTGTATTGGAGCAACTGTTATGAGCAATGCAGCAGTCTGTTTCCAAATTTCTGGAGGAGTAAATTGCACCATGGCACTGTTTTCCTCATTAACCATATAAATATATATCCATATTTACCAACCCCTCGGCTCGGGCAGGATAGGACACAAGATCAATTTTTAAGCAGAGTTTAACAGGTTTGAATTCAGAGTTTTCCTTCTCCTAGACAAGTTGCCTCACCAAGGCTCAAGAACCTAGTCTGCCCTACTATTTACCCATAGCGAGAGGGAGAATAATTGGATTCACACCTTTCCCAAGGGTATTAGTGCTATGTGAAATGCAATCAGTCTCGTCTAGGATTTGAACTCGTGTCACCGTGTCCATTTCCTACGACGATAACCATTACACCACGGGCTTCCCTCATTAACAGTGCTCAACTGATGTTGTATATTGACCCCTAACTGAGCTGTCAATCAGAAATTCTCTGCATAGGTCCATATTTGTGAAAATAATCGGAAGAACACAAGTGGTTGAGTGGGAAAGTGTTGGTGTTATGAAATGATATAGACAGTGTGAGTCAGAGTCTTTAGTCTGTCTCACCTTACGGTCACGGGAGCTGCAGTGAGTGACTGGGCTCCCCAAGCAGGGGCAGAGTCCCACAGAGTGGCCTACAGCGGACCCCCGGCTGAGAAGCAGAAGTACTAAGCGAGGCCTTGAAAATAACACAGCGTGGGTTGATTGAGAGAAAAAATTATGCGTCAATGAAGCATTTTCCAGTCGTCTCCTTCCTTCCTTCCATCTGTCTGTCTGTCTGTCTGTCTCTCTTACACCCCAAAAGTTTTGGCTACAAGAAGAATAAAGAGGGTGATGTTCTTATAAAGAATGTGTCATTCCATCATCCCTTATGGCTACACAACACTGACTCAAGTTTACTGAACAGTAGATAAAACTGGAAACAAAGAGCATGTGCAAAATTTATTTAAAATGGTGACAACTTATCCATCATATCCTGTACAAATATGGATATTATTTTTCTTGGTGGGTTTGAGGTTTTGCGTTTGGACAGTTGTTCTCGCACTTCAACATTATTGTCTTATGATTAGATTCTGTCTTGTCCAGGAATGCGTTTTAGATTGTTTGACTGGAAAACACACAACCAAACCATTTGAATTTTGGTCTAAGGTAACATAACTTTATCTATTATTTCTATAAATCTTTTGATACGAGACTTTGTTATGGTGAAATATAATCATTTTTATGCCTCAATGAAACCGTGAAGAAAAGTTCCAGGGTCACCTAATGACAGGTGACACTATATAAACAGGGATGTTTATATTCAAGATGGATTTTGAAACTCAGAATTGGAATGGTTTGATGTTTTAGATATAAATATTCTTGAGTTGCATATAACTCTGTCAACTCAATGGAACAGACAAAAACACTGCTTTACGTATGAAAGGCTGAGCTGAAAGATTCATATGATATTATATCTGCTGTTAATGACGTTTTTGACCAATGGGATTCAAGCACTGTAACACCGTGGGAAGAAGTATGTTAACTCCAAAGGGGAGGACTATGTTAAAAATAAACCATGTTTGGTCACATTCCATGAGAGTATCTCAGTTAGTCTATGAACTTTTCAGCCAACCCTTATATATATATATATATATATATATATATATATATATATATATGGAGTTTAATGTATTCAAGTCTAATGATGAAGCTATGATGAAATCAACCTTTCAATGAGAAGTTAGCTCCAAAATGAAAACTGAAGAAGGAAGATTCAACATCAAACCTCAACTGACTTATTGGTATCCTTTAACAGGAAAAGTTTAAGAGAAGGTACTCTGAAATAAAACTTGTAGTTCACATAGTTACTAGTTATCTTGCTATGGTTGTCAGTTGACTGCAGCTACGCAGTTCCAGAGAGTTGCAAAAGCGACGTACAAGTGTATGTCACTATAATCCAACAAAGTACAGATATCTTGCTGCCTTATCATCTTATGCATCTTGTATATCTTATACGAGGTGAATTAGTTATTAATCAGGATGTTTGAAATATGATTTTACCGATAAAGACAGCCATCATCTGTCAAGACGGGGCAGTCATCATATATACATAGCCTGGGAAATTTGGTTACAGAAAAATGTCATAGAGCAGGGAGTTGTAGGAGACCTAAAGACAGAGACAGAACAAGTAGTTCACTGAGGGTCAACACTCCAAAGAGTGGGAGGGGCTTAAGTTCTGGTTCAAAGAAGACAGGATATTTGAAAAAGCACTCAAGACTTGAAGAGAGAAGCCTGAATGCAAAACATAACTTTATTCTATCACCAACATGTGACTAATAATACTCAGTTTCAATTTTGATCAGGGCACTTAGCATAATAGCTATCATTGTTGGTTGGTTGGTTGGTTGGGTTTTATGGCATATCAACCTTTGTAGGATATTTAATGCCAAATCCATTTTTATGCAAATAGTCAGTTCTATTTCAAACAATTCAGTTTAGCATGAGTACACAGTTTAATTGTCAAAACAGTTCTAATTCAGCTAATTCACTTTAGTATAAGTACAGATTTTCTTTACACACAATTAAATGTCTAAACAGTTCTATATTAAACAATTCAGTTTAGTGTAAGTACAGTTTCAATGTCAAAAACAGTTCCATTTCAAACAATTCAGTTTAGCATAAGCACACTGTTTAAATGTAAGTAGTTTCAATGTCAAAACATTTCTATTTCAAGCTATTCAGTTTAGTCAAACAGTTCTATTTCAAACATTTCAGTTTAGCATAATTATGCAGTTAGTTCTATTTAACCCATAGATAGGGCCCTATCAGATGCTATCATTCTGGGCCAGAGTGGACCTGGGAGCAATGGCAATGAAGGGTTGCATCACATTCCCCAAAGCTCCAGCATCACTGGAACCTCACCATCAGATTGTCTAGTGTCATATGCAGGACACTTGTTCGGGAGGGGTGTTTTCTGGATGAGACTGTTTGCATTTTGCATTATTCAGGCAACCTGTTCTAGAAAGAAAACTCTTAATTCATACAAGTAGAACTTTACATGAAAAATTGTCCTTATGACCTTACATACTCTGCTCTTGGTGAAGGGATTATCTAAATACATTTTTCACTTTTTCCAACGGCAACTAAGAGAATAAAAACAAGGATCTTGTGCTTTAAAAAATGGTTGGTGTCATCGCTTATTTGCTTTACCCACCAGCCACCCCAGTGTAGTTGATTTGTTTCTCCTGCCCAGATCACTTGACAGTTAACTGTCATCATGGTAATCCTGCCGTGGCGTAATGGTTAGCAAGCTGGTCATGAACATTCCCTGCTACAGAGTATCGTCACTGGATACTTCATACTTGGGGCCTAGTGCCAAATGTCAGCTATACTTGGAATTTTGGGGAGGTGTGCTTATTGTAAAAGTTAACATCGTAGGAAATTAACAACCTGAATTTAAATCCAAGACAAAGCTGTTTGTGCTTCATTCCACATTATTGCCCATTGGAAAAGGCATGAATCCAACTATTTTCCCTCCAGCTATGGGTAAACAGAAGGTTCTTTAGCCCCAGTAAGGCAACCACTCAAAAATAGAAAAAAAAACACTGAAATAACATCAGCTGTACTCTACTTTACAAAAAGTAACCATGAGTCACTCCATTAAAATCAGCTATTCAATACATAACAACTGACAGCATACACAAACATACATTCACACTATGATACTTCCTTTTAATTTTTAACCATTTTGTTTTGTTTGTTTTGGTTTTATGGCATATTAACCGTTGTTGGTTATTTAATGCCAAATCCTGTTTTTACATACATATATATATGTACTAAATATATGATTTGTAAACACATTTTTAGATACACACCATTAAAGTATCAAACAGTTCTATTTCTAACAATTTAATTTAGCATGAGTCAACAAAGTTAAATGGTTCCAAGTATTGCTATGTATCACTAACAATTCAATTAAACATCAGTCATTTGTTTATAAATAGTTTAAACAATTCAATCTTAAGCAATTCAATTTAGCATAAGTCATTTGTTTGCACTCAGTTTAAATGTCAAGTGGTTCTATTTGACTCATAGATAGGACCCTATTAGGTGCTACCACTTCGGCTCAGAGTGGACCTGGGAGTAATGGCAAAAAAAGAGGTACTCCACATTCCCCAAAGCTCCAGCATTACTGGAGACTCACCATCAGATTGTTTAGTGTCATATCAAAGACACACGTTGGAAGTGGGTGTCTTACTCTTCTGCAAAGATGCAGCTGATATATTCTACAGCTCCCAGCCAACTGGGCAGTCTCTGGTTTAGTTTCTTTTTTTTAACAGCATATCAACTGTCATGGGTTTTTTAATGCCAGAGCCATCCTAAGAGATAAACAGCAGTGGTACTACTTAGTCCATGGTTGGAGAAATAAGGAGGTTCATGCCTTCACTAATGGTATTAGTCTGAAAGAGAATGTAATAGCATGACTGGAGTTGCACTGAGACTGCAGTCTTGCACTTTAGCCATTATGTTGCAGGGACTCCTACTTCTAAAATTTACATATTAGGAGTGTCACTTCATTGCCATTACTCCTAGATCTACCCTGACAAGGAGTGGTAGTACCTGCTAGGAGACAAATAGATTTGTTCAATCTTTTACTTGGGATTACGATTGATATTAGATAGAATTATTAGCATTAAATAGCAATACTTGAAAGGATTTCATCATCATCATCATGCCGTGCCACCAGCACGGATATCCCTGACCCTCTCTCGCCACTTCTCCCTATTATTCATCACCTCTGGCAGGTCTTCAGGGTTACATCCTGTGTCCTCACATAGCTGCTGTATGTAAGTTCGAGCTGGTTGTCCTGCTTTTGCTTGGCCATATGTGGGGGTCCATAGGAGTACATCACTTATGAACTCGTCCTTGCTTCTCCAGCAGTGTCCGGCATGTCTGGTTCGTCTAAGTTGTATAGTTTTCGTGATGGGAGGCAAGTGACCGTATTGTTGATGTCTTGTGGGGTGTTGTCGCCAGGACTTGTTCAACATTCTTGTGTAATTGCCGTCTAGTTTCTTCTCCAGCCGTTTAGTTAGCGTCCATGTAGTGCATCCATATAGCAGTATTGATACAACCGCTGCCTATGAAAGGATTTACATGTGTGCAAACGATAAATAACAATACTTAAAACCATTTAAAATAAAGGCCAACAAATGTGCCCTGGTGTGTTTAAAAAATAATGTTACCGACTAGCTCTTCAGTTACTATATATATATATATATATGTGTGTGTGTGTGTGTAGAAAACTTATAACAACGATCCAAGTGGAAGGAATGATTTATTGAGAGGTTGACACTATAGTGTTTGTAGTTCAATTCATGTGAATGCCCTTGAGAAAAGCATGGACCCATTTCTTCTTATTTCAGATATGGGTAAATAGTGGGGAAGACTGAGCCCTTTAGCATTCATATGGCAACCAGTCTAGAAGGGAAACAAATTTGAACCAGATATACTCTGCTTAGAAATTGACCTGGTTTAGCATCGTGCCCAAGGTGAAAATGCTGCACACACACACACACTCGTATATGTTTTTTACATGAATAAATGAGAGAACAGTTAATGAAATAGCTAGATGGGAACTACACAAGAATGCAACATGTTTTCAATAAATTCTGGAAGCAGCACCCCACAAAACAACAGATGCATGACTACCAGCCTCTTATCTCACAAACCATCTAAGTAAGACACATAAGAGATGCTGGATATAGCTGGCGAAGTAAGGATGAACTCAGAAGCAATATTCTCCTCTGGACTCTTACTGTTGTATATTGACCTTCGACCCGGCCAAACATGCCATTCCAAAGTGATGCACTGGAAGGAAGTGACACATTCCAATGGCAGTTATGAGAGGAAATCACTTAGGCAGGCTTGGCTGAAAAAATGGGACAAGCTAAAAATCCCATGATACACTCACCGGAAGAGAGTGACCTGTGAACTGCATGACAGTTATTTCTGCTTGATGATGATCAAACATGCCATTCCAAAGATTGAGTGGGCGATTGAACTATTATATAACTCGGTGAGGACAGGAAGTCAGATGAGTTGGGGACCAGAGAAGTTGGAGACAAGATGTGGTAGGGAAAGCCACCACCCAGCAGAAGGGGCCTTTGGGACCCCCGGTTGAGTTTGGAGACCCGTTGGTGACAAAATGCGGTAGAGAAAGCCCGCACCCAGCAGAGTGGGCCGGTTGAGCATCCCTAGAGAACGAAAAAGACACAATGCTGATGGCCATAAGAATGGGGGTCAATATGTTGCAGTTCTGTTCGGTCTCCAACTTTCAAATAAAGTGAGAGGTATATTTTTCTAAGAACTGTGTTGCTCGTCTTTATTATTGCGTCAATATGTATTCCGCATGTATATGTGTATAGTTGTAGCATATGACTATGCAACATTACTCATTGGCCGACCAGCAAAATGACTTACATTCATCGGCTCTATGCACTCACTGGATATCGTCTAGAGGACTTGTCCGAAATGATAAAGAATAGGGACAGATAGCACAAGATAATTAAGAGACCCTGTGCTCTCAGGACAACTTGATAGTGAAGATTCTGTTCCATCTTTTGTGTGTGTGTATATATATATATATATATATAGAGAGAGAGAGAGAGGATAGATATGTGGGTACACAGAGTCAGTCCCAGGTACACAGATATTCATTTCCGATCTCTTTACCTCAGAAACTTTACTTACAGGATATAGAAGAAAAAGGAACACATACAGATATGTATTTTATATTCATTACTTAAAAAATGATTTTTTATAATAAAAGAAAAAAGAATTTTAAAAAAAAATAAACGAAATAATGTATTTCTTCAGAGGAAATTTGTAACAATATATCATTCCACAAGATGAAGATAGATTCATACACGTACAGATATTCTTCATATATATTGGATGTAATCAAAGAACATCTCAACTAGATGAGAAAATGGATGCCCGCCCTTACACAGACACACAGACCCTGATAAACAAAACGCAGATATCATTATTATTTCTGCAATTGCAAACAAGCGCACACGGCAGAAATGCAGGCATTAATTCCACAGCAGTATACCATTTCACACTTTTCTACACACATCAAGCACACTCAATTCACACGTAACTTGACGTATGAAAAATTGCATTTCGCACACAAATCACAAACCAACCTTTCGATAAGATTAGAAAATTCAGCAGGCATAAACTCCCATCTTGAAAGCGAAATCGGTGTTTTAGAAGATGAGCAGATGGGGATGGGGAGGGTACGGAATGTGCATCTTGTGTGACGGATGCGGAGAGTTTGTCGGGAGAAGATGAATGCAGCATACAAGTGAACAATAAAATGAACAATGTACACTGTAGGAGGCCAGGGTGGGGGTTGTCAGGTCTGCAATGAGGAGGGTGATGGTGATGTTGGTGGTGGCAGGAGAGTGGTGACAGCGAAAAAGATGGTGTTGACTCCTGCTCATCTTCCTCTTCCATCATCAAAGTGAAGAGGCAGAGGGAAACAGATGTTAAAATCAGACCCAACCACCAGATGTCAATTCTGTACATGTCACACTGGCTTAATAGAAATGGCAAGGCAAGTGAAAATTATATATATGGGTATGTGTGTTTTTTCCGAAGTATGCGTATACAGGTGTGTGTGTGTGTGGATGTATGTGAACGTGCTTACACTGTAATAGTTATCATTGAAGGAAATGGAAGTGGCAACCAGAGTTCTAATCCCAGATCAGGCAGTTTATATTTCACATAGCACTAATATAATTGGGGAAAGTTATGCATCCTCCTGGATGTGCATCCAGCTCAGAAAAAGGGGTCTCTGCAATCAATATTTATATATATATATATATATATGTGTGTGTATGTGTGCCTGTAAGCAGTATATATATGTGTGTCTGTCTGTCTGTAAGAAATGTACAAATTCATATATATATATATATAAGCATGTGCTTGTGTCCTGGCAATCAGTATATATATATGTATGCGTGTGTCTGTAAGCAGTATATACATATATATATATATGTGTGTGTGTGTGTGTGTGGTTGTGTGTAGAAATGTATAAGTAGTGTGTGGATATATATATATATATATATATATATAAGCATATGCTTGTGTCCTGGTAATCAGTATATATACATATAAATATATGTGTGTGTGTATGTGTGCAGGTGTATAAGCAGTGTGTGTATATATATATATATATATATATATGACTGTGTTTATGTGTGTGTCTGTAAGCAGTATATATATGTGTGTGTGTGTGTGTGTAAGCAGTATGTATGTGTGTGCATATATGTATATATATATATAGAGAGAGAGAGAGAGAAAGAGATGTGTGTGTGTGTGTCTGTAAGCAGTGTGTATGTGCATATATGTTTGTGTGTGCATGTGCTTTTGTCTCTGTTATCAGTATATGAATATATGTTTGTATGAGTCGCACACATATATATATATCTGTAAGCAGTGTCTATCATATTTACCCAACCCCTCCGCTCGGGCAGGATATGACACAAGGTCAATTTTTTTAAGCGGGGTTTAACAGGTTTGAATTCAGAGTTTTCCTTCTCCTAGACTAGTTGCCTCACCAAGGCTGAAGAACCTAGTCTGCCCTACTATGTAAGCAGTGTCTATGCGTGTGTGTGTGTGTGTGTGCATATCTCTAAGCAGTCTGTATGTGTGTATATTTTTAAACAATGAAATATATGTGTGTGTTCCTGTAAGCTGTGTATGTATCTATGTATATATAATCTGTGAGTATATATAAATGAATGCGTGTGCACATCCATCACAAAACAGTGTATATGTAAAAGTAAAGCAGCCAACAATAGTCAAGATTGATCCAAAGGCTCCCTTTTCAATAGCTGCTACACCAAGGTGTTAGGGAGGGTGCTGCTTCTTTCCCTGGATTGCTCCACTTTACCCTTGATCCTTTCCTTATAATGCTGAGTGTTAAGCAAGGCTGCATCAAGTATCATTTTTTGGTATGACTCGACTTGGGATTGAACCCCAGTCTCCCGGACCATTAGCGAACACTCTACTCATTAGGCCAATCGCCCATATGTGTGTAAATGTAAGCAGTATATGTGTGTGTATTTCTAACAATACATATATATATATATATATATATATGTACATGGGTGTAAATTTGCAGAGATGAAAAAACGTAAGGTCTTCAAAGAACGATTTTATTAATTCAATCATTTGCTTTCTCAACTTTTTTCATTTCATTTAATAACTCAAACACGTGGATGAAGGTCTAAACTCTGAAACATTTAACATTTGCAAATGATTCAAGAAATAAAATCATCCACCGAATAACTTGTGTTTTTTCGTCTCTACTCATTTTCATACTGTCAGATTTATTTCCTATTTTTCCCATATATATATATATATATATATATATATATATACATGTGTGTGTGTGTGTGTGTGTGTGTGTGTGTGTGTGTGTATCTACATTGTTGTAATGAAATGGTCTCAATGAGCATGGTTCAAATCCTGGACAATAAAAATATATATATATATATTGTTTTTACATCTCAGTTCATTTTCATACTGTCAGATTCATTTCCTGTTTTTCATATATATATATATATATATGTATGTATGTATGTATGTATGACTGTGTGTGTATCAATATTGCTGTAATGAAATAGCCTCAGTGAGCAGAGTTCAAATCCTGGACAAGGTTGTTTATACTTCCCTTTACACGAATACTCGGGGTAAGACATAAATATATCTATTCTTCCCCAACTCATACACTAGCTTCCAGTAAATAGGAGGGGCAAACTGAGCTCTTTAGCAACTTGTCTCCGAGAAGAAAATGTGAATTTAAATCAGATGTATTCTTCTAAAAAAATTCAGTAAGCATTGCATGCTACCCATGGCTGAGGATTTGGTTAAGTATGTATATAAAAAAATAAATACACACATATATATATATGTAAATAATGCCATATATATGCACATGCATATATCAAGTAACCTGACTGATAAAATGAAATGCAGTTTCTTCCACGCAGTGGTCGTGTTGATACTGCTGTACAGATGCACCACTTGAACACTAACAAAACAGCTGGAGAGGAAGCTAGACAGCAATTACACAAGAATGTTGTGAGCAATATTGAATAAGAACTGGTGGCAACACCCTACAAAGCACCAACTATACAGCCACCTGCCTCCCATCATGAAAACTATCCAAGTTAAACAAACCAGACACACAGGACACTGCTGGAGAAACAGAGATGAGCTCATAAGTGATGTACTCCTATGGACCTCCCACATATGGCCGAGCAAAAGCAGGACGACCAGCTAGAACATACATACAGCAGCTATGTGAGGATACGGGTTGTAGGCCTGAAGACCTGCCAGAGGCGATGAACGATAGGGAAAAGTGGCGAGAGAGGGTCAGGGATATCCGTGCTTGCAGCACGACATGATGATGATGATATATATACCTTTTGATAAAAATTTGCCAACAATTCTTCTAAGCTGTGGCTGCAACAATACTACGGATGCACAACATGGATGCTAACTAAACGCATAGAGAAAAACCTACATTGGAACTACACAAGAATTCTACATACGGTTTTGAAAAAAAATCCTGGGAGCAACACCCCAAAAGCAGCAGCTCTACTGCCACAAATCTCCAATTTTATAAACCATTCAAATAAGATCAACAAGATATCCCGGAGAAGCAAGGACTGACTCTGAAGGTAATGGTCTTCTATGGACCATTACACATGGACATGCCAGTATTGGCTGACCAACAAGGACTTACATCACCTCTGTGCAGACAATGGATATAGTTTGTAGGATCACAGAATGAGCCAACTATATAGTTTTAAAAAGAATCGTTAAAGCATTCCAAAGAAATACAAAGACTCACAGTAACAAACAATCAATCACAACTCCTGAGGATGACCAGCAAAATAGCTGAAAGCACAGGGGCAAATATGAGGCACCTTCTTCCCCTACTTAATCCAGACATAAGGAAAATAATAATAAGATTTGAATGACTTCACTCTTAAAAAGAAAATACTCTGCAGTCTTCAACAGAACATGCTTAAATAACACACACACACATATATATATATATATAGAGAGAGAGAGAGAGAGAGGGAGAGAGTGAGAATGAGACACTATATATATATATATATATATAATTTGAAATTGTCTAATGGCTGTTTCTTTAAAAGCAAACATGTCAGCTTTAGAAGAAACATGGTAATAAACAGTAGAAAATAAAACAGCACTCAATATGAAAAACAGTGCAGAGTAAATACGATAATGTTAATAATGAAAAATATTGCTTAATGTATAACTTGGAGTTATCTGGTTCTAATCATCAGGTAAGTTTAAGCAGTAAATTATAAATAAAGGCAACATCTTTGCAGTTGATTCAAACATCAGTGTATCTGAGAATAATTATATATATATATATATATATATACATACATAGAGCTATATCACAATATTTTCAACTATAAAATCAACATATGTATTGAGTCAAAGTCAACAGACTTCAGACATGTCAATACAAGCCCAGCTGAAGATAGTGTGATGTGAAACTCAGAGTTGTGAGTTTTTCCTTGTTTTAGTTTAGTTCATAGCTAAAAAGATTTTATATATTTTATTATGATAATAATTATAATAATAATAAAAATAATCTCATCATCAATTTTTTTTTTCCAAATTGGTGAATTATAATAGAACAGAAATTAACTGAATGTAAGTTAACTATAAGATATTTGATAATTAAAACAAAAATAGAATGGACAATATCCAGTTGTGAGCATAAAGACCAAAATACAGTTAAGAAAAAGTCTAAATGTAAAATACCTTTTTATTTTAAAGTTTCATAGAACATTTTATCAAGGAATAATAAGGATATATTGGTTAATTATATAATTCCAAAATATACAGCTCAATAAACTTATTTTGATAAAGATATAAGAATAATTATATAACACTAAAAAATAGATGATCAAAAACATTAGAACGATTAAACAAATCTGTACAATTTTAAAATTATTTTGAATTATTAAAAAAAAAATTTAGGGTAAGAATATAAAATTGGGTATTTTACTAAATTACACCGGCTCTTGCATTGTAAAAATGGCAAAAAATCTGTCTAATCATGGGAACTTATTAAACTGATAGTCAAGTTATGTAATGAAGATAAACTCTTGATTGGGGATATTTCGAAGATGGTGGGGAAATCTAAAAGAGTTATCGTATTTTAAGAAAACTTGAGGAAACTGGTTCATATAAAGCCAAGAAACCACCTGGCAGGCCTAGGAAATCTTCCACAAGGGAAGACAGAAGGATAGCAATGACCCGAAAAAGGATCAATTTGTGACAGCAACCGCTATCTCTAAAAGAGCTAATGCTAACCTTGGCATCAAAATATCAAGGCGCACTATTTCCCAGAGACTTAATGAAATAAATTTGAACAGTCAAGTAGTTTCTATGAAGTTTACATTTCTAAAAAGAAGAAAATGAGCCAACTGAAATTTGCCACTAAATACATCATAGAAGAACAGTAGGATTGTGTTCATTTCAGTGATGAGTCAAAGTTTAACCTGTTCAGTTGTGACAGGAGAAGGTTCATTTGACACTGTCCTAATGAATGATATTCCCCACAATGTACTAAAAGCAGCAGTAAATTTGGAAGAGGAAGTGTGATGGTGCTTGGCATTATTTCTGCTGCTGCTGGTAAAGGACCACTTGTCAGGCTATATGGTAAAATTAACACAAGTGTATACAAAGAGATATTGAAGAAACATGTTGTACCTAATTTGAGAACTGCAATTAATCAACCAGCCGTATTTATGCAAGATAATGCCCTGTGTCACACAGTGAAGTCTGTTAAGACATTTCTTTCTGTCGAGGATGTTACTGTTATGGAGTTACCAACTCAAAGACCAGGCTTGAATCCTATTGAGAATGTTTGGAAGTTACTAAATGAAAGAGCTAAGGAAAAGAATGATTTTGTTGATCATTGTGATGTTTTTGATCCTGTATTTTTTTAATGTAATATAATTATTCTTATAACTTTATCAAAATAAGTTTATATTTTGGAATTATATGATCATCATCATCATGTCATCCGGCCAGCACGGATATCCCTGACCCTCTCTCTCCACGTCTCCCTATCATTCATCGCCTCTGGCTGGTTTTCAGGGTTACATCCCGTATTATCACATAGCTGCTGTATGTATGTTCGAGCTGGTCGTCCTGCTTTTGATTGGCCATATGCGGGGGTCCACAGGAGTACATCACTTACAAGCTCATCCTTGCTTCTCCAGCAGTGTCCTTATTTTTCTCTGATAAAATGTTCTATGAAGTTTTAGAATAAAAAGTTATTTCCTATTTAGACTTTTTCTTAACATCATTCTGTTCTTTATGCTCGCTACTGTATATACATCTTGATACTGGAATTGTATGTCATTTGTCAACCAAGCAGGAAAAACAAATGGTCGGGTTTTTATATATACTATTAAAAAATTTTTTTTAAATGATGAAATTTGGGTAAGGGAGATAGGGTGGCCAGAATTTTGTGGGTTTTTCTAAATTTTTATAAGAAATTTCTCATTATTTCTTTATCTGAAGATGCATATCTAACATTTTAAAAAATATAGGATCTGCAAAAATAAATAATATGACAAAAAATATGAGTGTTTTAAAATCTTTTCTTTTATAAAGTATATATATATATATATATGTATTATTATAATTCTTATATATACATATATATATATATACACACTCATATATATATATATATATATATATACTTTCTTTCAAGAAAAAAACAAAGACCGGTTATTTTAGGATTATAAATTTATTTCCATCCTGTTTTTCCTTTCTGGTGTGAACCAAAAACACAAAGAAAAATATAACAGGACTTCTTCAGATCCAATGGATAAATAAAACAGAATAGACACGGGGGGAGGGGAGGGAGAGAGTTGAAGAGTTACCTCCTCGTTTTATTGAATTTCCGTTTTTTTATTTACCTATTTATTTGGTTTTCAAAATTCTTCCGTCAGTTATAATTACGGTAATTTAACTTTTTTATTTATTTTATTTTATTTATTTTATTTTCTTGTTAAGTTCAATAAATAACTTTTATGTTCTATGTCAATGTAATGAATTTTTGAAAGGGAAATATTAATGTTTATATTAATTTCGATACTATTTATTTAGCTACCTATTTTTTCCATGTGTGTATATCGGATACGTTTTTTTTCGTTGTTTCACTATTTATTTCTATGTTTTTAAAAATTTATAGTCTATAGTTTAAATTTTGTCCTATGTCTACATCTAGCTATTGATTCACTTCTCTTATTTAATAACTTTTCAGGCAATTTATACATCATTATTTGTATTTTCTCTTCTAAGCACAAATTGCATCTACCGTCAAAACTATTTGGAGTATTTGAAATTTCAAAATAGACCATTCAATCTCAGGGGTTAACCCTTTGTTTTTCAAACACCAGAATTGTTTCGATAGTGCCGTATGGTGTTCTAGGTGTTCGTGGGAGAAGGTAAATTTGTGGTTTGAATACCTCTCCTTCCATTTCGTGCAAGTCAACCCGATATAAGTTTTTTTATCCATAATATTCTCTTTTGGGTAAATTATTGCTTGATATATTACATTATTTAAATTATGTAGTCCATTCATAGGACAATTGTCTCGGGATTTACAATTACACTCTTTTTTTACACAGTTATTATTATTATTATTATTTCTATTATTTATTTGATCCTGAAAATCTTTAGTTATATCTTTATTAGGACTATCAATTATTTGAAAAATATTTTTCGTGCAAGAGTAACTAATTTTTAACGTTTTTCTATTAAATATTTTATGTAGTTTATTTCCATGTTTAAAATGCTTATCTACTATTTTCAAAAAATATTTTCCGATATCTATATTAGCTAGCCTACAGAACAGGGGGGGGGTTGAACCATATGATTTTCCTTTTTCTATTTTTACGTCTACTTTCCTTATTTATTTCTTTATTATTATCATTAGGCACAACTCTGGTTTAACTGGACCGAATAATACTATATATATAAGTAAAATAATTATCTCAATATTCTTGATGTTTCTGGTACTAATATTTACATATGTGGATAAAATACATTTATATACATATATATGAACAATACATATCTGATATACACAAGGAATTCAAGATTATAATTACTCATTATGTGATACAGTGAACAAGTGTATATATATATATATATATATATATATGTATATGTATACATATACATATGTGTATATATATATATATATATATATACAAATAAAATATGCATATAAAACAGAGATCTAACACAAATATTATGTTTAAGATTGACGTGCCACAATAACTATATAAGAGCACACTTAATGGATACATCACATCCTAAGATTGCACAAACACACACACGTATATATATATATATATATATATATATAGCAAGGCTTAGAATATGCAGACTGTATCTTTGCAGAAGGTTAAGACCTCCACCAAAAATGAAAAAATTTGTATTCTGGATTTGACATTAAACTGCATCTGTTAATGTAGATTTTATAGAATATCAATTTCTATTTTCCAAATAGGTGAATTATTAGATAACATCTTTGCAGTACATAAACCCACTAAATATAAACTTACAAAAAAAAGAAAATAGAAAAAAGAAAAAGACCTGAATGGGAAAAATTGAAGATTTGGTTTAGTGAAGTCGTTTACTTTTGTAGATGAATACATTTATCTGGTTTTTAAGGAAAATTTACATTACTTTTTAGGTGGGCAACTCAATTTGAGATAGTAACATCCAACGCTCATTCAGTTTTACTCTCTACCCAATGTCTCTCCTCTCTTTCTCGCATGTTATGAGGAGGGAGTCTCTGTAGCAGAGAAGCTGGACTGTGACATCCTAGTAAGCAAGTTTGAACTCTATTCAGACAATTACATCCTCTTTTGATCTAATACCCTCAGGGGAAAGGCATGACCTCTCTACTTTCCCCAGTTATGGGTTGAATAGTACCACTACTGTTTTTCTAAAAGGATATATCTGGCATCAAATAACCGATGAAAGTTGATATGCCATAAAGCAAAGAACCAAAACTAATGTCATGGTTGTTTTTCAAAGAGGTCTATCAGCTACAAGGTTTGGTCAAACCCATATAAGCCATGGGTCACCTCCACAAAGAAAAAAATGAACCTGAGAATTAATCTGTTTGGTTGTGACTGGAGAAGGTTCGTTTGACACAGTCCTAAAGAATGATATTCACCTCAGTGCACTAAAAGCAGCATTAAATTTGGAGGAGGAGGTGTGATGGTGCTTGGTATGATTTCTGTTTACGGTAAAGGACCTCTTGTCAGACCACACGGTAAAATTAACACGAGTGTATACAAAGAGATATTGAAGAAACATGTATCTAATTTGAGAACTGTAATTAATCAACCAGCTGTATTTATGCAAAATAATGCTCTGAGTCACACAGCAAAGTCTGTTAGGACATTTCTTTCTGAGGAAAAGAAAAAAAGATCTGAAGATTAAATCGTATGGCTCTCTTTACTGATGATAATTTTTCTCACTCTAACCACAAGGCAGGATGTATGTACCATTTAGCTCTTGAACCCGAGTAAGTTAACCCTAACTGTAATTTCTTGAATAGACTCTTCTCATGCTTAAATATTGTAGACAAAGAGGAGGTGGGAGACCCCCATTTTAATGGTCAACCCATATGTCATTGTCTTCGGCCAAAATTCATCTTTTCAACTTCTGATTGCTTCCTTGAATATATGTGGTCCTGACTTCTGGAAAAGAAAACAGTTTTTTTTCCCTGCGGAACCCTCAAACTAAAATAGCTAAAATAAAATTATGTTCTTGACCACTGACCATATTAGCACCAAAGTCATCCGATTATTGCAAACATTAAAAGATTAACATTTTCATCGTCTTCTTTTTCTCTTTTATCATTTATTATAATCTGCTGGCCTCATTAACTTGTTTAGCTATCTTTTTTATACTACTATACACACACATCTATGTACACATATAAATATACACGACTTAGCGGCTAGAGAGTTCGCCAATGGTCCAGGAGACCAGGGTTCAATCCCAGGTCGAGTCATATCAAAGACTTAAAAAAAATGATACCTGATATCTCCTTGCTTAACACTCAGCA
Source organism: Sepioteuthis lessoniana (assembly GCA_963585895.1). Classification (NCBI taxonomy): domain Eukaryota; kingdom Metazoa; phylum Mollusca; class Cephalopoda; order Myopsida; family Loliginidae; genus Sepioteuthis; species Sepioteuthis lessoniana. Next base: position 18,485,265 of record OY757945.1, on the reverse strand, counting down.
TTACATGGCACATATCAAGGGTAAAGTGGAGCAATCCAGGGAAAGGAGTAGCACCCTCAGTGTAGAAGCTATTGAAAAGGGAGCCTTCGGGTCACTGTCGATTACAGTCGCCAACTTTACTATTTACTTATACCCCCATAAAGCCATATTGGGAGAAGGAGTATATATGGCATGATGCCTAACATGCTGACCTGCGACACTAAACTCCAGTTCAAACTCCAGTCACACTTATCTCCTCAGCTATGGATTAGATAATACCTTGACTGTTGTTCTGCAAGGATGGTTTTGGCATTGAATAATTCATGAAGGTTTGTTTGTATAATAGTTTCAGTTTATTTGTTTTAATGGCCTTGATAGGCTATTAAAACAAATAAACTGAAACTATTATACAGATATGCATTCACCAGCATTTGATGGTGTAGAAAATGCACCCCAATTTCATCAGGGAAAATCAAGTAAAAAACCAAGTACTAACATTAAACATGAAATTAATATAATGAATATTATCAATGATAACACTATTGATCAGCATAATAGCCTTTTGAATAATGACTACAGGTATATGGGTTAGGTTAGGTTTCTTTGTTCAATGGTATATCAACCTTCATGGGTTATATAATGCCAAAGCCATCCTTGTAGAAGAACAGCAGTGATGCTATTTAACCCATAGTTGGGAGGATAAGAGGGTTCATGCCTTTCCAAAGGGTATTAGTCTGTAAGTGAATGTAATAGCTCAACTGGAGTTTGAACTCGCACATTCTAAAACTGCAGTCCAGTGCTGTAACCATTACACCATGAGGACACCCCTTCAATAGATATTGGTTTGGATTCTTTGTGTAATGGCACATCAACTTTTGTAGGTTATATAATGCCAAAGCCATTCTCCTAGAAGAATAGTAGCCATACTATTTAACCCATAGCTTGGAGGATAAGGGGGTTCATACCTTTCCTAAGGGTATTTGCCAGAAAGTGAAAGTAATAGCACGACTGGAGTTTGAACTCGCATACTACGATTCTGAAGTCCATCGCTTTAACCATTACACCATTACTATAGGTATATGAAAATTACTCTAAAATCTAAGCTAATAAAAATTCCCAGGTTGTTAATTTTGGCTGATTATTGTGAATCTTAAACTTACATATGGCATATAAGACACAGGGTGAATTTAAAAAGATATTTTAGTAAAAAAGAGTGTGCCTTATATCTTGTCAAATATAGTACATACTCATATAGACATCCTACGAGCCTATGCAGCATTATTGCACCTAAATATATAAATATATATATATATATAATATGTTGCCAGTTTGTGAAAAGGTCATGGTTGATAACAGCACAATCAAAGATGAGAATAATTATCAAAGCTATGAGAAAAACAATCGTTAGCCATAATGTTTTTGTGTATAACACACATTTAACACTTGCCCAGTCGGCTGGGGCTGTAGAATACACCGATTACACCTCTGCAGAGGGGTAAGACCACCCCCAATGAGTGTCCTGCATATGACACTAAACAATCTGACGGTAAGGTTCCAGCAGTGCTGGAGCTTTGGGGAATGCGGAGTACCCCTTTATTGCCATCGCTTCCAGGTCCACTCTAGCCCAGAGTAGTAGCACCTGATAAGGGTCCTATCTATGGTTTAAATAGAACTAACAGCATACTTATGCTAAAATGAATTGTTTGAGTAAACTGAATAGCTTGAAATAGAAATGCTTTTGACAATTAAACCGTACTTACATTTAAACTGCTTGCTTATGCTTAACTGAATTATTTGAAATAGAACTATTTTTTGACATCAAAGCTGTATTTACACTTAACTAAATTGTTACATATAACTGCTTGAATAGTTTGAAATGGAAATATTTTCAACAATTAAACTGTGTACTTATGCTAAGCTGAATTGTTTTAAATAGAACAGATTATTTACATAAAAATGGATTAGGTGTTAAATAACCTACAACGGTTGATATGCCATAAAACCAAACCAAACCAAACGTTTAACACAAATCCCTAAATTTGAGCCGCAAATTTCTAAAAAAAAAAAATAAAAAAAAGGAATTGTACATAATATGTGCTGACTTTTTAGAATTAGAATTTGTACTAGTTAAATTTGATATTTGTTCAATTTCCTATCTGGTTCGTGTAAACTAAAAATATGAAGAAAGCAGAAAAACATAATAACTCAAATAGGTGAATTTATTGTGATGTAAAATCAATGTTAAACGTTTTGGTTTCAGTAACCATCATCAGGACTTAGATATCAAAATAGTTCACATAGCGATGGATACCTGTCGAGATAACAGGAGTGGACCCGGGAGCAATGGCAATGAAGGGGTACACCGCATTCCCCAAAGCTCCAGCATTGCTGGAACCTCACCATCAGATTGTTTAGTGTCATATCAAGGACACTCGTTGCGGGGGGGGGGGTCTTACCCCTCTGCAGAGAAGCAGTCGGTGTATTCTACAGCCCTAGCCGACTGGGCAAGCATACATATGAGAGAGACAGGGAGACAAAGACAGATTGACATACTGACCCATAACTTCCTCTTTTTCTCTTGACCATACCATGCTGTGTTATCGTCAGGCTCTTACAGCTTTGCCTCTTCTGTTTCTGGCCTAGGGCCACTTCGGGCCATTGCCCAACCTAGCGATCTGTCTCTGTGACTGACAGTATCTAGACCCAAGACTGCAGATTGAAAACTGACTCCTGCAAGACTCCCTATATCTGCTGTCAGCCATGTATAAATAATTTTCCTATGCTCACATATTCCAGTTGTCACTTATGCGATATGCTTCAATTTATTTACACAGGTGCATCCTGTAACCATATTTTACACAGCTTGAACATCTGGCTCAGTCAAAAGTCATTATGCAACACTGGGGGAAACACAATTATAACCAAACACACATTCCAGTGGTTATTTCTCTGTTGCAGCATAAAACAGAAGTTTTTGCGACACATTAGTTTGGATCATGGATATAACTTGCATTTGGTCATAAAATCCTGAATATGAAGATGCATATAGGTAGAAAAAAAAGCTAATATTTGATCCTGGATTTTTGACTAAAAATTGTAGGAAGAAAGTGTCAGTTAGACGCGAATAATCACAATTCCAAAAATATCAGGTTATCAAAAACTAATATTGAAAACATTTTTTAAAAATTAGAAATAAATAATCATGTTTTTTCAATCTTAATTTTTCATATTTTCTTAAGTGGTTTTTATAATAAAATATGTAAATCAGCTAACCCGATTATGATTGGTTGGGTTTTTTTTTCCAGTGTATCAATCCTTTTCAGATCATTTAACACCAAATTAAATTTCAAACAATTCAGTTTAGAATAAGTATAGTTTTTTGTTTACAAGCAATTAAATGTCAAAACAGTTCTATTTCAAATAATTCAATTTAGCATAAGTACACAGTTTACTTCTATTTAGAAACAGTTCTATTTCAAACAGTTTAGTTTAATATAAGTATGCAGTTTAAATGTCAAAAACAGTTCTACTTCAAATAATTCAATTTAACACAAGTACACAGTATAGTTCCAATTGACCCATAGATAAGACCCTTATCAGTTGTTACCACTGGGACCAATGACAATGAAGGGGTACCCCGAATTTCCCAAAGCTCCAGCATTACTGCAACCTCACCATCAGATAGTTTAGTATCAGATCCAGGACACTCATAGGAGAGGTCTTACCCCTCTGCAGAGAAGCAGTCAGTGTATTCTACAGCTTCAGCCAACTGGGTAAACCTGATTATGAAAAATAATTCATCTTTTGTCGAGTTATATAGCAAGTGATAAATTTATTTAAAACTGGAAAAATTGGTTGTTTTGGCAATACAGTTTTATATAGAACCCAAACCTAAACAGACAAACAAACACAGCTTTATATATATATATATATATATATATATATATATATATATGAGAAAATGTATTAACTTGAATTTTCACATGCATTTTTCTATTTAGGTAATAAAGAAGACAGAAAAAACAATAATCTTGCCATTATATACATTAAAATTATCAGATTTTTTAAAGCATTCACTTTTTATACACTTTCATTTGTTTATCCTAAGGATAATTCTGAGTCGAAAGAAGTTTGAAGTAATAGAAAAAAAGATTTCTTATCAGATCGACTATTATGAGGGTAATTTATCAATATCCATAATTCACTTGAATATATTTGTTGAATACAGCCATCAGCCTCTCAGTGCTAATATATTACACACACACACATCTATATATATATATATATATATATATTGGGGCATTTTTTATGTCTAATGACTTTCATATGATCAATTCTTTGACACAATGTGCAAATGCTTGCATACAAATGCATCGTTATAAGAAATAGATGAGTTTACATTAAGTGGTAAAGATTGAGGCCGACTTAACAACATTGTATAATATTTAAGGGGTTAGTCTGACAACGAGCTAAAAGATTGCGACCTGTACTTGGACAAGTCTCCTCCCACTCTGTTTCTCTTGCTCTTAAACTCCTCAAACCAACTGAAAAATGCTTCCACAGCTTCTCTATCTTCTACCCTGTCAAAATCATCACTACCCTCTTTCTTGATCAAGATCTAGTGTTGATGATTGGGGAGCAATCATTTCATTATCTATACATATATATATATATATATATATATAATGAAAAGAAATCAACTAAGGATTTATTCTAGACTTAAAATAAATTGTGTCAAGATATATATGCACATATATATATATAAATATATACAGACATAAACACAGTCAGGAATATATATACATACACATGCATATTTATACACACACACACACACATATATATATATATATATATATATATACACACACAAATATACATACACAGACGCATCCACAGTTGTATACACACACACACACACACACACATATATATATGTATATATACATACACATATATATGCATATATACATACATATACACAGTCAGGAATATATATACATACACATACATATTTATGCACACACATACACACATATATATATATATATATATATATACACACAAGTAAACATACACAGACACATACACAGTTGTATACGCACACACATACACACAAATATATACATGTATACACACACACACACACACACACACATATATGACTTCAAATTTTAGAAAATCGACTGAAAAGACAAACAGAAAGACAGAGCAATCAGTCAAGGGGTCAGAATCTCAAAGAAGTTAGATGCAGTCAGGCCGACAAGGACTGACAAGAGAATCAGTGAGAGCTACAGAAGAGATGAACAGCCAAAATTATGAGGCATAAGTTTGCTTTCATCATAATTGATTTACCCTTGAAAATGATCAGTGGGAGGGTCCTCGTGGTGTAATGGTTAAAGCAGTGGACTGCGGAATCGTAGTAAGTGAGTTTGTACTCCTATCTATTGGGAAAGGTATGAACCCACTTATCCTCTGAGCTATGGGTTAAATAGTACCACTACTGTTCTTCTAGGAGAATAGCTTTGACATTAAATAACCTACAAAGGTTGATATGCCATTAAACATTACGTTCACTTTCGGGCAAATACCCTTGGGAAAGGTATGAACCCACTTATCCTCTGAGCTATGGGTTAAATAGTACCACTACTGTTCTTCTAGGAGAATGGCTTTGACATTAAATAACCTACAAAGGTTGATATGCCATTAAACATTACGTTCACTTTCGGGCAAATACCCTTGGGAAAGGTATGAACCCACTTATCCTCTGAGCTATGGGTTAAATAGTACCACTACTGTTCTTCTAGGAGAATAGCTTTGACATTAAATAACCTACAAAGGTTGATATGCCATTAAACATTACGTTCACTTTCGGGCAAATACCCTTGGGAAAGGTATGAACCCACTTATCCTCTGAGCTATGGGTTAAATAGTACCACTACTGTTCTTCTAGGAGAATAGCTTTGACATTAAATAACCTACAAAGGTTGATATGCCATTAAACAAAGAAACCAAACAAAGAATCCCAGAAAATGACCAATGATGGTGCTAATCACCTAGGGAAAAATACCAAAAAATTTTTATATAAAATGAACTAAAAAAACCTTGAATGACAATAATTATTAAGATCCTTGTCCGTGTTTTTATTGATATATATATATATATGTATATATACACACTGAGGGTGTTTCATAATTTTTGAAACAAAGCACTAGCTTCACAGGTCTTTCCTATTGACTTTATTCTCTTTCAAGATTATTGCTATAAAATAGTTAACATTTTGATGGATTTAATCAGATATAGAAAAATCATAACTTGGACAATGAAACAAATCTTGTTTTTCAGTAGAGACATATTACGATACATAATCCTGCAAGAATGTTCAAGCAAGAAACAGAAGAAAGTTCAATTTCAATACATTTCAAAACAGGAGTCAGATTTTCAAGATGACCAAGAACTTTAAAGCTCACAGCACTTGTGAAGATTGTAGAGCAACCGGTTCCTCAACATTTGGGCTTCGGATAACAATTCAAACTCTGAAGAATGGTACCGAGGTTTAAAAGTCAGAGTCCATCCAAATTTCAGCAACAGTGAAGATCTAGACCATGTATTTCAGGGTTCTATTTGATATTTTTGGTTCATGGGTGAGACTAAATGATTGTTATTCTGTATCCTTTAAATAAATGAAATTTTCATTATGTTATCTTTTGTGGTTCACGGTTTGGTTTTATGGCATATCAACTATTGTAGGTTTTTTAATGCCAAATCCATTTTTATACATATAAACACTTCTATTTCAAATAATTCAGTTTAGCATAAATACACAGTTTAAATGCCAAAAACAGTTCTATTTCTAACAATTCATTTTAGCATAAGTACACAGTTTAGTTCCATTTAAGCCATAGATAGGACCCTTTCAGGTGCTACCCCTTCAGGCCAGAGTGAACCTGGGAGTGATGGCAATAAAGGATCTGAAGAAGTCCTATTAATTAGGACTGTTAATAAAAAAAGTTTTTTTTTATCCATATGATCTGAAGAAATCCTGTTAATTTGTTGAGGGTTTTAGATTTATATCAAAAACACATACCAGGATGGAAATAAATTTATAATCCTAATGTGACCAGGTTTGTTTTTTTCTTAAAGAAATATTTATCTATCTATATATATATATGTATATATGTGCATGTTTGATTAAATAAGAAAAATACTTTACTTCTGCCTATTTAAAAAATGATCGGTTCAAATATTCATGTAAGTCATCTGATATCTGGATGGAAAGAATTTTAAGAATCGTCATATTTTTCCAGCAAGTACTTTCAGCCTCAGCTCGAGCCAACTTCAGAGGAACAAATAACAAATACAATGATGAGTCATACACATTTACTTAATGAGTGGGAGG
>OY757945.1:18470387-18472887 GCA_963585895.1 Sepioteuthis lessoniana | reverse complement strand
TTTATCATCTCATCAGATTTAGCAAAATCTACCATTTCTCCATATACATGTATATATATATATATATATATGACGAGTGCATATACCTTGACAGCAATATCTCATCGACTAAAACTGATGTCAATGTATGCCTAGTGAAGGTAAGGACTGCTATTAACAGGTTATCAATCATACAGAAGTCTGATCTACCTGATATAATAAAATGGAATATTTTCTAAGCTGTAGCTGTGTCTGTATTATTGCATGGCTGCACCACGTGGACTTTAATAAAACACATAGAGAAAAGCAAGACAGGAACTACACAACGATGCTACATGCTGTTTTGAACAGGAACTACACAAGGATGCTACATGCTGTTTTGATCCTGGAAACAGCACCTCACAATAAAGCAATTGTACAGCCATTTAATCCCCATCTCAAAAACCATCCAAGTAAGATGAACAAAACATGTGGGACACGGCTGAAGAAGCAAGAAAAACTTATAAGCAATGTTCTTCTATGGAGCCCTTACACATGGATGTACCAGTATTGGCCGACCAGCAAGAACTTACTTGCATCAGCTCTGTATGGTTGCCCAGTTGAATACACCGACTGCTTCTCTGCAGAGGGGTAAGACCCCACCAATGAGTGTCCTGGATATAACACTAAACAATCTGATGGTGAGGTTCCAGCAATGCTGGAGCTTTGGGCAATGCAGAGTACCCCTTTGCCATTGTTCCCGGGTCTTCTCTGGCCCGGAGTGGTAGCACCTGATAAAGGTCCTATCTATGGGTTAAATAGAACTAAACCGTGCTTCTTTCACTATACTGATTTTTGCATTTAAACTGCGTATTTATGCTAAACTGAATTGTTTAAAATAGAACTGTTTTGACATTGGAACTGTGTACAAGTGCTGAACTAAATTGCTTGAAATAGAACTGTTTTTGACGTCTAAACTGTGCATTTATGCTGAACTGAATTACCTGAAATAAAACTGTTTGACATTTTACTCTGTGTATTGCCCAGTCAGCCGGGGCTGTAGAATACACTGACTGCACCTCTGCAGAGGGGTAAGACCCCCCACACACACACACACTAACGAATGTCCTGGATATGACATTAAACAATCTGATGGTGAGGTTCCAGCAGTGCTGGAGCTTTAGGGAATGCGGAGTACCCCTTCATTGCCATTGCTCCTAGGTCCACTCTGGCCCGGAGTGGTAGGACCTGATAGGGCCCTATCTATGGGTTAAATAGAACTAACAGCATACTTATGCTAAACTGAATTGTTTGAGTAAACTGAATAGCTTGAAATAGAAACGTTTTTGACAATTAAACCGTACTTACATTTAAACTACGTGATTATGCCTAACTGAATTATTTGAAACAGAATTGTTTTTTGACATTAAAACTGTATTTACAATTAACTGAGTTGTTACATATAACTGCTTGAATAGTTTGAAATGGAAATGTTTTTGACAATTAAACCGTATACTTATGCTAAACTGAATTGTTTTAAATAGAACAGATTATTTAGATAAAAATGGATTTGGCATTAAATAACCTAACAAAGGTTGATATGCCATAAAACCAAACAAACCAAACCAAACCGGCTCTGTATGGACACTGGATTTTGATCAGTGGACAAGTCCGGAGAGTTTGTTATTTTACCAGTTTTAAACTCTTTTTATGTTCATAGATTCTTTTGTTAAAATTTCTACTTGTTTCTCCAATGTAAAAATTAATATAATTTAGGCAGTGGATTTTGTAAACACTTGTGTTGGATATGGAATCTCTGTTTTGGGATTTGTTCTTTGCTATTTGTTTTATTGTTTTTGTTGTGTGGATAGTGTTTTTTATGCCTAAGTAATTCAAGTTTTTTTCAATGAGGGTGGTTGTGGGATTTTGGGGTAATATTATGTGTCTTTTTATTGGTTTGGAATTTGAGCTAGGTTTATTTCTATTCATATTGTAGGAAGTATATCTAAGGATGTTTATGGCTTTTGATTTGGCACGGGGAGTGAAAGAGTTGAGATAATTTCTCATAATATTTCAACCAACCACACTTTCGGTTTTCAAAAACTTTGCTATATTTGCTTTCATCCATGACAAAAATAAACAAAGAATAATTGAAACTTGTTCCATAGCATAATACAACACAATACCATAACAACAAGGTCTTTTTCAAAATATCACCGTCTCTAAGAAAAATAATACAAAAAGAATTCAAAATCAAACTAAATATACCCCTCCTTCTATCTCTAAACATTTAATTCAATAAAACATCTCAAATCCATTTCTAAAACCACAAAATGCCATTTTCTTTTTGAAAAAATTTCATTGAATCAAAAATTTATCTATTATAACTATTTCTCATACAAAAATAATTTTGATAAAATATTTTTGTATTCAGATAAAACCTGAAGTCAATATGCATTAGCAAATAAACAAACCATCAAACATATATCCTTCTTCTGTTTTACCTTTTTCTACATGCATATACGTATATATATAAATATTA
>OY757945.1:18370387-18467887 GCA_963585895.1 Sepioteuthis lessoniana | reverse complement strand
TATTTTCAAATTTGTACATATATATTTTTTTTTTCAAATGTACAGATATGAAAATAAACAAGGTGTTTATATATATATATATATATATATATATATATATATACACACACACATATATAAATAAATAGATTAGTCAAATTATCCCCTGAAAACCTAGTTTTTTTTTCATCTCTGTACATTCAAATATATATAAACATATGAATACACACACACATATGTATATACATAGACATAACGTTCGCCAATGATGTGGGAGTGTGGAGTTCAATCCCAGGTCAAGTCATACCAAAGACTCAAAAAATGATACTTGATACCTCCTTGCTTAACACTCGGCATTAAAAAGAATGAATCAAAGGTAAGCGGAGAAATCCAGGGAAAGGAGTAGCGGCCTCCCCTACATCTTGGTGTAATAGCTATTGAAAAGGAAGCCTTCAGGTTGCCTTCAACTATGGTTGACCAAGTTACTTATATATATATATATATGGAAGAAAATAATGAATAGTAATCCGACAATTTGTGAAGAAAAATTGACAACAAATAATCCAAATAGAAAGTGGGGATTTATAGAGAAACAAATTTGTTTCTTTATAAATCCCCACTTTCTATATATATATATATATATATACACACACACACATATATATATATATATATAGGAGTTGCTTGGAGTTCAGAGGTTACATCTTAGGAAAGAGACACAGAGACTCAAGTTCAAATCTTTTTCCTCCAGCTACAGATAAATAGTAGGGCAGACTGGGCTATTCAACTTTTATATGGCGACTGGTCTAGGAGAATGAAAATTCTGAATTCAAACCTGTTAAAAACTGAAAATTAATTTTTTTTCTTTTTTTTTTTCATTGCGGACTTTTTCTCTTCATCTTGGTAGTTTTTTTGTGTTTCTTCTCACTACGTTTTGGCCAAATTTCACCTCTGGCCTTCTTCAGGTGATTAACCACGACCTCGAATAGGAATGCTGAGTCTTGTAACCGTATCCCAGTTATTACTGCCTTCCATAGTTGTTGTCTATTGCACTACAAAACATAAAAAACTACCAAGATGAGGACAAAAAGTCTACAATAAAAAAAAATTTAATTCTCAGATTAAGATGCCTCATCTCAAAGGATTCCTAATCAAGATAACTGTTAAAAACTGTTAATATCAGACCGCTCGGCCAACAAGCGTACCACATCAGCTTGGGAATTATAAGGTATTAGTAGCACAGTAGCAGCAGCAGCATTTGTTTGTTTACATTTTATACCTTACAAGATACCAGAGTGCTCGATTCGTTAGAAGAGCTTTGCATTATGTGAGCAGCAGTTGTAAATTCCTTCGCCATAGTACTCAACCATGTATGTACATATATATATATATATATATTAGTTGTTAAAATAGAAAATAACTAATTTAGATAAATCAATTAATAATCAGATATATATTATCCCTAGATTTCTCATAAGCTATATATGTAGATATCTCATGAGATGTTGACACCAGAATATGTAACTACTCTGCCATCTGCCTCCAGATTAATATACAGTTTTTTTAAAGATTGCAGCATGCAATTTGTTTCACTTTTTTTTAAATTTTAGGTTTTATATCAGCTTTGTTTCACTTTCAATGAATTGGACACTCTTTTAGATATTTTACCACAAAAATAAGCGGTTTTCTAATAGTTAAGTGTGAGAATATACACATAATAATTGCTTTCACTATATATATATATATATATATATAAGTTGTTAAAATAGAAAATAATTAGTTTCGATATATCAATTCATAATCAGAGATATATTATCCTTAGATTTATCATTGGTTACATATATAGATAGATAGGTAGGTAGATACCACATAAAAAGTAGACACCAGAATATATATCTACTCTGCCATCGGCCTCCAGGTTAATTTACTAATTTTTGAAGATTGTAGTACATAACTGAGTAACATGTTTAACTTGTGAAAATTTTTTAATTCTAGGTTTTATAACTGCTCTGTTCCATTTTCGAGGCACTGAGTATTCTTTTATTTTATTGCAAAAATTATCTCTATGAAACGGACTCAGTGTACCAAGTTCAAATCCAGGACAGGGCTGTTTGTGTTTCACTTCATGAGCTCCTCTTTCTACTGCCATAATTAAATAGAAGGACCAGGTTCTTCAGTCTTGGTATGGCAACTAGTCAAAGAGAAGAAAAACTTTGAGTTCAAACAAGCCATACACCAATATATAGAGATGTAGGGAGATAATAAATAATTATCTCTCTTAGAGAATAAGCATGACCATTGGAGGCTACCTGGGATGTCACATGACAGTTCAGAAACCCATTCTCAAACTCTACTTCTTGCCTCTGTACTTTAAGCAGTGAACATATCTCGTATCCTGCCAAGGAGCAGTAAAGCCGCATGGTGATATTAATTAGATTTATTAAGTAAACTTTCCTCCAATTTTGTATCAATACTACTTGTTTAATATCAATATACTTTTCTATATCGGGATATATTTGTGTATTCTTTCTTTTTAATACCATTGATATGTTTATAATTGTATATGAAAGGTTAAATGTTCTTTTTTTTATTGTTTGTTTATTATGACTCCTTGGGCATTGCCACTTTTTAATATCTCCTCACAACAGAATCATTATTATTATTTGTTTGTTATGCCTACTAGGGCATCTCCACTTTTTTACTATCTTCTAACATCAACATTTAAAAAAAAAATATTTGTTTGTTATGCCTCCTGGGGCATCTCCACTTTTTTACTATCTTCTCACATCAACATTTAAAAAAAAAATATTTGTTTGTTATGCCTCCTGGGGCATCTCCACTTTTTTACTATCTTCTAACATCAACATTTAAAAAAAAATATTTGTTTGTTATGCCTCCTGGGGCATCTCCACTTTTTTACTATCTTCTAACATCAACATTTAAAAAAAAAATATTTGTTTGTTATGCCTCCTAGGGCATCTCCACTTTTTTACTATCTTCTCACATCAACATTTAAAAAAAAAATTATTGTTTGTTATACCTCCTAGGGCATCTCCACGTTTTACTATCTTCTCATATCAACATTTAAAAAAAAATATTTGTTTGTTATGCCTCCTGGGGCATCTCCACTTTTTTACTATCTTCTAACATCAACATTTAAAAAAAAAATATTTGTTTGTTATGCCTCCTGGGGCATCTCCACTTTTTTACTATCTTCTAACATCAACATTTAAAAAAAAAATTTTGTTTGTTATGCCTCCTGGGGCATCTCCACTTTTTTACTATCTTCTAACATCAACATTTAAAAAAAAAATATTTGTTTGTTATGCCTCCTGGGGCATCTCCACTTTTTTACTATCTTCTCACATCAACATTTAAAAAAAAAATATTTGTTTGTTATGCCTCCTAGGGCATCTCCACTTTTTTACTATCTTCTCACATCAACATTTAAAAAAAAAATATTTGTTTGTTATGCCTCCTGGGGCATCTCCACTTTTTTACTATCTTCTAACATCAACATTTAAAAAAAAAATATTTGTTTGTTATACCTCCTAGGGCATCTCCACTTTTTTACTATCTTCTCACATCAACATTTAAAAAAAAAATATTTGTTTGTTATGCCTCCTAGGGCATCTCCACTTTTTTACTATCTTCTCACATCAACATTTAAAAAAAAAATATTTGTTTGTTATGCCTCCTAGGGCATCTCCACTTTTTTACTATCTTCTCACATCAACATTTAAAAAAAAAATATTTGTTTGTTATACCTCCTAGGGCATCTCCACTTTTTTACTATCTTCTCACATCAACATTTAAAAAAAAATATTTGTTTGTTATACCTCCTAGGGCATCTCCACGTTTTACTATCTTCTCATATCAACATTTAAAAAAAAAATATTTGTTTGTTATACCTCCTAGGGCATCTCCACTTTTTTACTATCTTCTCACATCAACATTTAAAAAAAATATATTTGTTTGTTATGCCTCCTGGGGCATCTCCACTTTTTTACTATCTTCTAACATCAACATTTAAAAAAAAAATATTTGTTTGCTATGCCTCCTAGGGCATCTCCACTTTTTTACTATCTTCTCACATCAACATTTAAAAAAAAAATATTTGTTTGTTATGCCTCCTAGGGCATCTCCACTTTTTTACTATCTTCTCACATCAACATTTAAAAAAAAAATATTTGTTTGTTATACCTCCTAGGGCATCTCCACGTTTTACTATCTTCTCATATCAACATTTAAAAAAAAAATATTTGTTTGTTATGCCTCCTGGGGCATCTCCACTTTTTTACTATCTTCTAACATCAACATTTTAAAAAAAATTTTGTTTGTTATGCCTCCTGGGGCATCTCCACTTTTTTACTATCTTCTAACATCAACATTTAAAAAAAAAATATTTGTTTGTTATGCCTCCTGGGGCATCTCCACTTTTTTACTATCTTCTAACATCAACATTTAAAAAAAAAATATTTGTTTGTTATACCTCCTAGGGCATCTCCACTTTTTTACTATCTTCTAACATCAACATTTAAAAAAAAATATTTGTTTGTTATGCCTCCTGGGGCATCTCCACTTTTTTACTATCTTCTAACATCAACATTTAAAAAAAAAATATTTGTTTGTTATGCCTCCTAGGGCATCTCCACTTTTTTACTATCTTCTCACATCAACATTTAAAAAAAAATATTTGTTTGTTATGCCTCCTGGGGCATCTCCACTTTTTTACTATCTTCTAACATCAACATTTAAAAAATAAAAAAAATCTTTGCACAGAACATATACACTATTAATTCAATATCTATAAACAGATCATATTTTATTCATTAATTCATCTGAAAGTTCCCAAAAATACCCTCTAACATTCTTTTTCTTATTATTTCTTTTAATATACAAATGCATATTTCTTGTCATTCCTTCCATGTTAGAATATCACAGATATACTAATGATAATATTTGTTCTTCATGAGTGGAGATTAGACCAAATATCTTTCTAAAACACCAGGCCCACTAATAGTGTAATGTAATAATAATATTCAAATACATTTATGAAATTTATTTTAGTTGCTAAAGTAGAAAAGAATTATTTTTGCAGTAAAATATCTAAAAGAGTGGCCAATTCATTGAAAGTGAAACAAAGCTGATATAAAACCTAAAATTAAAAAAAAAAAAAATGAAACAAATTATATGCTGCAATCTTTTAAAAAATTGTATATTAATCTGGAGGCAGATGCCAGAATAGTTACTTATTCTGGTGTCTACATTTTATGAGATATCTACATATATAGCTTATGAGAAATCTAGGGATAATATATATCTGATTATTAATTGATTTATCTAAATTAGTTCTTTTCTATTCTAACAACTTATATATATATATATATATATATACATGGTTGAGTACTCTGGCAAAGGAATTTACGACTGCTGCTCACATAATGCAAAGCTCTTCTAATGAATCGAGCACTCTGGTATCTTTTAATATACAAATGCATATATCTTGTCATTCCTTCCACGTTAGAATATCACAGATATACTAATGATAGTATTTGTTCTTCACGAGTGGAGATTAGACCAAATATCTTTCTTAGCACCAGGCCCACTAATAGTGTAATTTAATAATGATATTCAAATAAATTGATGAAATTTATTTTAGTTGTTGAAGTAGAAAAGAATTGGCTTAGGTTAAACAAAAAATATCTATTTCTTAATTATATTTTAGTTATCTATCTATCTATATATATATATATATATTTAGATATAAAGAGAGTGGGAAGTGGAGGAAAACCATATGATATAAACATCAGAATAGGTCTTTCGGCCCATTGGCCCAGTGGGTAGAGTGTTTGTCAATGGTCCGGGAGACTGTGTTCAATCCCAGGTCGAGTCATACAAAAGACTTTAAAAAATGGTACTTGATATCTCTTTCCTTAACACTCAGCTTTACAAGGTACGTATCAAGGGTAAAGTGGAGCAATCCAGGAAAAGGAGTAGCGCTCTCCCCTACACCTCGGTGTAGTAGCTATCGAAAAGGGAGCCTCCCGGTCACCCTCAACTACGGTTGCCAACTTTACTTTTACTTATTTGGTTTGGTGGTGTATAAATATATCTATGGCCATACATTTGGCCTAATGAGCTGAGTGTTCACCAATGGACCATGAGACTAGGGTTCAATCCCAGGTCGAGTCATACCAAAGACTTTAAAAAGATGGTACTTGATACCTCCTAGCTTAACACTCAGCATTATAAGGTACGTATCAAGGGAAAAGTTGAGCAATCCAGGAAAAGGAGGAGCGCTCTCCCCTACACCTCGGTGTAGTAGCTATTGAAAAGGGAGCCTTCTGGTCACCCTCGACTAAGGTCGCCAACTTTACTTTTACTTATGCTATCTAGCTCCAGATTAATTTGCATATTCATTTACATTTTACTTTGATTAGTGGGCCTTTTCAAAGCTTGTGAAAATTTGATTTATTGTTTTAAAAGAGTCTCCAAGTTATTATCCATTTGAAGATTATAGCATATATTTACCTACGATTGGCAGGATATGTCACACGGCCAATTTCTAAGAGGTGTATGTATTTACCTGACTCTTCTACCGATGGGCAGGAGGTGACACTAGATCAATTTCTAAATAGAATAAAACTGGTTTGAATTCAGTTTTCCTTCTCCTACACTGGTTTTCAAATCAAGGCTAGAGAACCCATTCTGCCCTACTATTTACCTGTAGCTGGGGGAAGAACAAATATCTTTTCCTAGGGGCATTAGCATGAAGCGAAACAAAAACAGCCTAATCCAGGAATTAGAACATGGGCTACCAATTTGGTTTCCTAATCAAGCCTAAGATTATTTTGCTTCTGGTTTTTTAATGGAACATCATCCTTCATGGGTTATTTAATGCTAAACATAATAGCATTACTGGAGTTTGAACTCACTCACTGCAGAGTTGCAGTCTCATACGTTAGCTGCTATAACATTAGGACTCTTTGCCTAAAACCACAGCATGTAACTAATAATATATATTGGTATGCTACCCAACCTGCAGTCAGTAATGAACTCTTCCATAACTATTAATACTGGGCTCTGTACTTACTGCTGGCAAACACTTGGCAGTCGGACTGACTTCTAACACTTTGTACATATGTCGTATTATACTTTGTTAATATACTTTGTTCCATACAAACCCGAGTTGTGTTATTCTTCCAGACCCTTTACTGGTCCACAATATATATGCATGTTCACTTCTATGTATAAATATAAATGCATACTTATTGATCTGTGAGGTTCAATCAATTAATCAAGTCTAAAAATAGAACTACCAATGAAATAGAAACATTTGAAATAATCCAACAAAAAAATGAAAAATAATTAAATACAAAATTTAAAAGCTAAAAAACCATAACAAAAATTGAAAATAAAACAAATGAAATGAATAATTAAATAGAAGATCCCTCTTCCATCAAAAGTTAAATTTACAATGATGAAAACAAAATAAAACCCATAAGAAAATATGAAAATAAAACAAATGACAAAATACAAAAATAAGATATCCCACAATTCAACTTCTGCCAAAAGTTAAACTCATGACACCAAAAAGACAATGCCTACCCACAGGGTAAGATATGCATTTTGCAGCTTCCCTAAAAAATAAAAAAAATGTGCAGTCCATACTCTATGATATTTATAATAATTTATGGGTTTAATAAAATGAAATAAGGTAAAACATTACTCAAGAAAAGTCAATAAATAGTAACCTCAATAGGATTCGAACATGCAGCTTGCCTCCAAATATTGATGTATTGTGCATACACACACTTACAAACGCACTCAAGTAGAGAAGCTAATTTGCACATATACGTTAAATAAAGAGCTTTACGAGAAAGTGATCTGATTTCTTGTTTTCATCTCTTGGGAATAGGTCACAGACCAGCATGTGGTTTCAACAGGATGAAGCCCCACTGTCCACACCACAAAGAAGAAAAATGAAGCTCTTTTATGGTTAATTTGAAGTGGATTAGAAATTAACTGGCCACCATGTTTGCCAGAATTTGACGGCTCTTGATTTTTTTTTCCTTTGGTGCTGGCTTAAAGAAAGATTTTATGTAAACAAGTCCAAAACACTCCAGGAATTGAAGAATAATATTTGATAAGAAATTAGAGGATTGGAACACTGCCTAGAATGGGTTCAACTCTACAAAGAACAAAATGGAAGGCATTTCTATGATGTTATTTACGAAAAGAGGATTATGATTATTGCTTCTAGTTTTTTCCCTAAGAACGCTAAGAAAATTACATGCAAATTATAAGAATTAGTTGGGAATATTTGAAACTATATAACAAACGATTATTATTTAATAGGAATACTTATTTGAAACCATATAATTACTTCATTTATTAGAATTAGATAAGAATACTTGAAACCATATAAGTTGGCGACTGTAATCGAGGATGTCCAGAAGGCTCCCTTTTCAATAGCTACTACATTGAGCTGTAGGGGAGGGCATTACTCCTTTTCCTGGATTGCTCCACTTTACCCTTGATGCATACCTTATATTGCTGAGTGTTAAGCAAGGAAGTATCAAGTACCATTTTTAAAGTTTTTGGTATGACGCGGCCTGGGATTGAACCTAGGTCTCCTGGACTATTGGCGAACACTCTACCGACTCGGCTAATGAGCCAGTTAATAGTTGTTAACTAAGGATTATTATGAGTAACTAGAAACCAATAATGTGTGGAAATTATTGATATTAGATAGGAATACTTGAAACCAACAAATTATCATCATAAAATCATTTGTCTTTATTTCTTTTCATAATGGCATATCAACCTTCATGGGTTATTTAATGCCAGAACCATCCTTGAAAAACAACAGTAGTACTACTATTCAACCCATAACTGGGGGAGAAGGGTATTCATACTCTCTGAAGGATATTTATTAAATCAGAAAACTTACTTAAAATTATATGATTATTGGTGTTAAATCTGAATACTTGAAACCTTATTACTGCTCCATCAATTTATTATTATAACTACTATTATTCCTTGCAAATTGGTTGGTGGTCTTTCACTGGAGTCTGAGTGACAGCAAGCCTCCTCAGGTTTCCAGGACTCTTCTCAGTATTCTAAGTGATTTCAATAATGCTGTGGTCTCGATGGTCTCAATTCTTCCTCTGATTTGCAATTCTGCCAGCCCCTTTTTCAAAGCCTTAGGGGACCATTCCAAGCACACCATGTACAATTGGTATCATCATCGAAATCCCAAGTCTGTTTATGCGCATCTGCGGTCGACTGGTTAGAGGCAGTATTCACCATGGGGTTGCCATTATGCTATTCTCGTATAGAGTTACTTATATCGACCACCGTTGCACCACAATCAGCAATCATTGGGAGATTAAAGTAGTTGATTCTTTGGTGCTTAATCAATAGTAATCAAAAGAAATTTTTCTGAAAAAAATGAAAAAGGAGACATTTTTACCGTGGGGTCGCAACCTTATACCGTGGTGAAATTTGATTCTTGGTTCTTGCATAATCCTAAAACAAATTGATGAGAAGAAAATTGTCTATTTTTCCAAACACAACCACACTGAGTCAGAGTGGACTTAGAACTAATGGCATAATGGCAATGAAGGACTACTCCACACTCACCAGAGCTCCAGAACTGGAGCCTCACCAACAGATATAGTTTAGTACCATACCCAGGACACCTCTTTTTAGGCAGGGGGTTCTTACCCTCCTGCAGAGGAGACAGACTGTGTATTGTAAGCCCTTCTAACAAGATTAGGTGCAAGTGCACCTCACAAGGTGCAGCTCTGTGAAAAACAAGATTGTGCAAGTGCTGCAGCCTCCAGACTTACCAAACATAGCTCTATGCAACTTGTTTCCCAAACTGAGGATATTGAAAGTTATACAGCTTCACACCATCTCAAAAGAGGATTATTTGGTTCGTGTTTTATGATATACCAACCTTTGTGAGTTATTTGATGCCAAATCCTGTTTTATATATATATATATGAAGAGTAAATAAAGGATTTTAATCCGACAATATGTAGTAAAACTGATAACAACAATCCAAGTGGAACGAGAGATTTATTGAGAGGTCCACACTATAGCGTTTCGGTTCTACTGAACCGTCATCAGGACCATGAGGGGTGATATTAACAATTCTAAGTTAACGATGGATGTTTAGAAATGTGAAATACAAAATCATCTGTATGGTTTCAAATAATTAATAATAATAATTCTTAGTAAATGATTGAACAGTTCCATTTGGCCCATAGATGAGACCCAAACGGGTACTACCAATCTGGGCCGGAGCGGACCGGGAAGTAATGGTAGTAAAGGTGTATTCCACATTCCCAAAATCTTCTGAACTGAGGCCTAACCATATTTACCCAACCCCTCCGCTCGGGCAGGATATGACACAAGGTCAGTTTTTTTTTAAGCAGAGGCTAAACTCTGCTTAAAAAAAAAACTGACCTTGTTTGAATTCAGAGTTTTCCTTCTCCTAGACTAGTTGCCTCACCAAGGCTGAAGAACCTAGTCTGTCCTACTATTGACCCATAGCTGGAGGGAGAATAATTGGATTCATACCTTTCCCAAGGGTATTAGTGCGATGTGACTGAGGCCTAACAATCAAACGCAGTTTAGTGTCATAACAGGACACTCATTTTGGTCGGGGGGGGTCTTACCCCTCAGCAGTGGTGCAAGTCAGCATATTCTACAGCCCCTGCGGACAGAGATATCAATAGAGGAGTTGCAGAGCGGCTTCAACAGTTTTACTCAAATAAATGTATCTGATGCCAAGGAGACTTTTCTTAAGAAAATTAATGTTTTATTCATTGTTTATATATGACTCGACAAATACAGCTTCGGTTTTGGTATTTTTGGAATGCAGCTCATATCTACATCTGCGCATCAGTGCATCAATAAAGAGAGAGATATAAAGATAGGTTAAGTAGAAGGAACAATAGACTGAAAGAAAAGAACAGAGTTTCAATAATAGACTTCAAATCAAAAGGTTAATAACAAAAAAAAAAAAAAAAAAAAATAAGCAAAAGTTAACATTTGGATTTCGAAAGAGCAAAACGGGAGGCGGTCACAAGCACTACCTTAACCACTTTAGCCATTAGTGCAACAAGGTGATAAATTATGGTCGTTAAGACAAAGTTCAGTTCTTTCTAAAACCATCAATTTTACTTGGTGTGTTCCTGTCACAACAAGCTTTTACTTACCAGACTGAAACGATCTTATAGAATGATTATCTGTAAAATGTTACATGCTGTAAAGTATAATCAATGCAAAGCTAGTACCTTCTATCAGCTTCTTCCTCTTCTTTGACCTCCTCGTATGTTAATTTCCAATTCAAATTTTGATGCTAAATATCATGCACAGAAAGAGTCACGCTTAGCATAAAAAATGATCGTCTTATGAAATAGAATGAGAGACACAAGTTCAACCCCTGGACAAGACCACATTTCAATTCTCGTCAATGCCCTGAGAAAAAGACTGAGTCCTTCTCTTCCCCTACAAGCCATGATTAAAATAGTTGGGTACACTGAGCTCTTTGGTCAAGGTACAGCAGATGATCTAGAAGAAAAACGCCGCATTCTGAGGAAGGGAGTTCCTGTGGCATAATGTTTAACATACTGGGCTGTAGCCTCGAAGTAAGCAATTTTGAACTTCAGTCGTGCTTATTATTCACTTTAGGAAACCTCGAGAAATGTAGGACCCCTCTTTACGTCCCAGCTACTGGCTAAATAGCATCACTGCTGTTCTTCTACAAAAATAGTTTTTGCATTAAATAACCTGCAAAGATTGATATGCTGTTAAAACAATAAAACCAAACCAAACTGAACTCTTACTAGGTGTACTCTACTGAAAAACTGACCCTGTGTTACATTTTGCATATGGCAGAGGAGTTGGGGTATTACATACAAAACCAGATTTAATTTTGAAATATCTGTTTACCCCACACCTCTTCCACAAGCAGGAATTGAACCCTGTAGAAGTTAACCCTCTTACGTAGTAAAAGCAATAAGGTTCTCATGACCCCAGTTGGGACTTATGAAGTTGTAATCCTGAGCTCCTGACTGCAGCCAAATCAGGTAGTTCTGGATAGACTCATTGTCTCTCTGCAAAACCGACAAAAATGAGATCCTGTGTATCATAGGATTTGATTTGTGTGAAATGCCTCAAGAGTGTCAAGTAGTTTGCTAGGGTAGGTGTTGATGTTCTGGACGGTTTTGTCAGCGCAATTATTCAGCTGGATGTTAGTCTGCATGGGAGGAAGATTGGTCATTTTTGTAAACACGTCTCAGTCTATTCTGAATTTTCGGAATTGTTGTGAGGTCATTTCAAGTTGTGGTGTGGAAGTTTTACAGTTGATAGTGTTGCATGACTAGCTACTCATGGGAGCGATATTAGGGGTTTCTTAGTTAGCTTTAGTATAGTGAACATGTCACCCATAGTCCTGATGTCTAGCTCCTTAAGCATTGCACAGTCCAGCATATGTCTGCACATAAGTCTAGGTAGAGGCAACAGATATGTCCGCTTCAATAAAAATGCTTTCCCATTGAGCAAGGTTGGATCCTGCTCACAACGCCTTGTCATAATTGGCTAGTCTGCCATTGTTGCTGCTCAACACAACAGTATTATTGACTTACCCAGTTCAACAAATCCAGAGTCTTCCTTCTCCTAGACTGTTTAACCAAGGCTAAAGAACCTCGTTTGACCTACTATTTATTCATAGCAGAGAACAGATTCATGCTTTTCCTGAGGGCATCAGCACGAAGTGAAAAGCAAATGACCTCATACAGGATTTGAACTCAAATTGCTGATTTCATTTTCAATGATGATAATTATAATGATGATATATATATATATACACACACACACACACACACAGGGAGAAGATTTTTTTCTTACATATATTATGCACACTCATTCTTTTTTGCCAACTACAATTATACCTGAGAGAGATTTTTCCCATTTCCCCATTATTTTAAATCTTCCCAGTTTGCCAACAGTACCTTAGCCAGACAGACCAGAAATTAATAAAAGGCCAGCATTTTTGCCAAAATAAGAATTAAAAAGAAAAAAAAAAAAGAACCAGAATGAAAACAAAAACAAACAAAAAAAAACATTTATTAAACTATAAGAACCCACCTCTGCCCTGCAACCCGCAGACACCATCAATAATCAAAGAAAGGGAGAAAAAAATGCACTTAAATTCCAAATAAACATGACCTAACATTACCCGACCAATGAAAGTCTAATTGAGCTCCAATATTTCCTAAACACACTGACATTTAATGAAGCCTTCACTTGATCAGGATGATTGAGAAATAGAATATTGCCAAATGACAACACCAGCTGTCCACCAAGAAAAAAGTGATAATCTATCACTTCAATCTTAATAAACAGCACATTTATCAATGAATTCAAACCCTGAATGCCAAATAAAACAAACCTCCACATTCTATCGACAAATATATTCGGCCACAGTCATAATGCATTCAACCTGTTTGCCATATGAAGACTCTTTAAAATGGCAAATATGTGCTCAGGTTTTGATGAAAATCGCTTTGACCCTCATTCAGCAAATTAATCTGCCTGAATGTTCCCCCTAATTCCCATTCCCTCAACACATACAGATTCTGATTCCCTTTGATTATATATACAAAAAAGCATGAATAAGCAATGAATGTAATCTATAATTACTGTCCAAGCATAGCAACAACAGTTTTTTAGCCAATACAGTTTATGATAGACTGCCGTCGTTTTACAAAGTAAAAGAAGATAATGGCTTTTGCTAATATCAAAATGATAATCAAGGTGAAGTGTCATTTTCTACTGAACATAAAATTGGGATCAGTTTATTACTTAAGTAAAATGTGTGACCGGCCGTTGGCCTAATGAGTAGAATGTTTGCCAATGGTCTGAGAGGCCGGGGTTCAATCCCAGGTCAAGTCATACCAAAGACTCAAAAAACACACAGCATTATAAGGTAAGGATCAAAGGTAAAGTGGAGTAATCCAGGGAAAGGAGTAGTGCCCTCCCCTATACCTTGGTGTGGTTGCTATTGAAAAGGATCCTTCAGGTCACCCTCAACTAAAGTTGCCAACTTTACTTATTAAATAATAACTAAAGTAAAACTTCTTAACAATAAATAGTTATCAAATATTAACAGGGAGATCAGTTCATGACTTAAATAATAAAAATGAACTCACCAGAACCTCTTTTATAATCACGGGGAACAGTTTAGTACTTGAATAATAATAAAATTGAACCCTTCTGAACACCAATAGGTTTTTTATATTGGACATTAACTGGGGGATTAGTTTAATACTTAGATAATAATAAAACTGAACCCTTCTGAACACCAACCTTTCAGTGGTTTATTTGACGTTTTGTATTGGACATTAATTGGCAGAGCAGTTTACAACTTAAATAATGATAAAACGTAACCCTTCAGACCACTAGCAATTTATAACTTTTTCTACTGAACCCAATTTGGAGGATCAGTTTCTTACTTGATGTAATTATGAAATTGACCCCTACTGACCGCAAACAGAACAAAACACTGACTTTATATCCATAGAATATGCAATAATCAGGGAAAACTTTGTCGTCTCAGTAAGTTTCTTTATACTAAGGAAGTCTTACTTTTCTAATGACAGAATTAGAGAAGTTTTCTTTCTCAGACACGTTCAGCACTTTACCATCTGATTCAATTTTGTCAGGATTTAGTCACTGCTACGATTCACTTTGCAGCACGGTCAGTATTTTTCTTTTGTTAAAGCAGCCCGAGTAAACACCTTATTACAATTTAGCATATTAAGTTACAAATAGTATGTCTTGCGAGCTGGAACAGAGTCTGATGAGTGCAGGGAGACAAGGAAGGTAGTTATCTCTCCCTTTAAGGAGCTCTAAATGAAGATCACGCCAAAAAGGAAGTCGGGGAGGGGGGGACTGTTTGCATGAGATAAAGGTGGTGATTTACTCACAACGTTTGTTTTGTTATGGAGACTTTACAGATGATTACAGGATGTACACAGTGGAGTCGATAATGCAGTTATCTTTGCAGACGCTGGCACATATGCACACTCACAACACATATAAATCCATAGATGCATCAGCAAGATGGAAATGGACACACCCAAATAAATACTAACGACAAAGACTATGTACACATATAATTCTTAATACATACATCTATCTTTGTACTCTCGTATACACCAAATAAAAACTTATACAGTTATATATAAACACACATACCTACATATATCCATATACATATCATTTTTTTGGGGAAAAAAAAGTGACTCTCATTCAGAGTTTTTTGACACATAGTATAATAGGCGTTGGTTCCCTAAACTTCTAAGGAGACAATCATCTGGAGGTTGTAGGTTCAATCCTGACTGCAGGCGAGTAGTGATACAGGAGTACTTAGCATTTGTGTCCGGTTATGGTCAACAGAGTCAGAGCAAGCGACCCCGTGGTTTAAATAAATGACGCGGTGCAAAGTTCCATGTAGGATCCAGAGTTTGACAAGAAACATCTGAAGAAGGCCGGAGGACACATTGGCCAAAACGCTGTGAATATAACTATGAAGATGAAGACAATAGCCCGAAAACCCTGAACATTAAAAACCATCAAACTTCGCCTCGGAAATTCAGACAACTAAGAAAGCGACTAATTCGTAAAGAAGAAAAAAAAATTCCAATTAGTCACAGAACAATCAAATACACACACACACACACACACACACACACACACACATATATATATATATATATATATATATATATATATATATATATATCATGGATGTATTATCTAGATAGGCAAGATAGTTAATACCTACTCTTGATAAAATCATAAAGGTGAGTTGGTTAATCTTAGCTTTAGATAACCCAATAATTGTTAATTATTGGGTTATCTAAAGCTAAGATCAGTTTCTTTTTTACATATATAGATTGATATGTGCACAAGTATGTGGTATTTACTAACTAATAATAAGTCAGTTTCATGCTTTCAAGTTTTAGTTTTTATATATATATATATATATATATATATATATATATATATATATATGTGTGTGTGTGTGTGGTTTTAAGTAACTAATGATATTATATGGTGCTTTCAATAAGTTTCCAGACTTTTTTTGTACAGGTATTTAAAATTGTCGTAGACTCTTGAAAATTCATTATGTTATTGCAATATATATTATGAAATGACTGACCAATTTTCATGATTTCAGGTTCAAATCAACAGCTACAGCAGCAATTGGAATACACCCTACTAAAGCCTGATTGTCACTGCTGGTGAATTTCAAAAATGCCATCTGGATGTGAGGACACTTTAGAAGAATGATATGCAATAAAATTGTGTTTTAAACTTGGAAAAAATGCCACAGAAACGGATGGAATGCTTCTGACTACTTTTGGAGCATCTTGCATGAATCGAGCATCAGTTTTTGAGTGGCATAAGAGATTCAAGGAAAGCAGAGAGTCTGTGAGGGATGATGAGGAGTGTGGGAGGAGTAAAGAAGTCAATATACCAGAGTTGATTGGCCAAAGGGTTAGGGTTACTATGTTGAGGTTTTAAGGGAGTTCAAGAAGAGATTCCGTCGTAACAGGCCTGCACTCTTCAAATCGGTCAGAGGCATTTCCATCAGGACAATGCACCAGTCCACAACTCCATCCTTGTCACAGACTATTTGACCAAGATGGGCATCAAGACAGATCTCACCATCCCTATAGTCCAGACGTTGCTCCCTGTGACTTTTGATGATTCCCTAAGCTCAGAGGCTGTCGTTATGAGACCATTGAGGAGATGAAAGAGGCTGTGACGAAGGACATTGACACGCTCACACAAGAGAACTTCCATGGGGCCTTCCAGAAGTTGTTGGAACGGTACAACAAGTGTATTACAGCCGGAGGAGATAATTTTGAAGGGGACTAGAGTTTCATGTGTGTACTATTAATAAAAGGACCCATACGAAAAGAGTCTGGAAACTTATTTAATGATCCTCATAAGTCAGTTTTATATATATATATATATATATATATATATATATATATATGTGTGTGTGTGTGTGTGTGTGTGTGTGTGTGTGTGTGTCTGCATGTGGTTTCAGTAACTAATAATATTAAGTCAGTTACTTTTATATATATATATATATAGTTTCGAGTAACTAACAATAAGTCAGTTTAATTTTTCTACATACATATGTATATATATCTGGGGAAAACAGTAATCAAATTCAAAATTATGAAAATGTATAAGGATGAAAAAAACTCAAGGTCCTCAGAGGCTGATTTTATTTATAGAAATATTTGTTAAGCATTTTGGCATTCACCTTGATGAAGGTCCAAACACTGAAACGTTTCACGTTGGCAAATATTCCAATGAATAAAATCATCCTCTGAAGACATTGTATTTTTTCATCTCTAAGCATATACCTTAAAATAACTAACTATAAGTGACTTATATATATATATATATATATATATATTAATATAGTTTCAACTAACTAAAGATAAGTCACTTCTATATAGATTATATAGAAAAACTGCAACGTAAATAGAAGTTTTGCTGCAAATGAAGTCTTCATTAGATGATGATCCTGGGTTCAGGCATGGTTTCAGGGCTGAAGTACCATAACCACAAACTTAGGGTGCCCCAGCACTATCTCACAATACTACCAGCCTTTATTGGATGGTGTTTGCTCTGTATGAATTCCATATCTGCTCAGATGCAGTTACAGTCTTAGTTTGGTTTATTGGATTTTATAGCATATCAACCTCTTATGGGTTATTTCATGCCAAATCCTGTTTATATATATATATATATATTTATCAAATATATATGAATTGTAAGTGCATAGTTTGTAGTTTAAAATTTTTACAGTCTTGTTTTGGATCTTTTTCATATATTCCCTCTTCTCTGCTGATGAAAGCCCAAGTTGGGCAAGAAATGTAGAGATTGAGTTCAAAATAAAACCACAACATCCAATTTCAACACATCCATTCTTAACACACTACTCCCACAGATCTTCATACTTTTCCAATTTACCAGTCGATGTTGACCTCAAAAGGGATCGTTAATTCGGCAATGATAACTTTCTTTGAATTAACTGACCAAATGATAAGATTTGGACGCTGGCAAGTTGTTGTTATTTCAATTGAAAAAGCGAGTTGCCGATCTATGTCAGCAATAACACGCCAGTCTGTGCAACCATCAAGCAATGTTGGTTTGTGCTTATATCTATGTGGAGTTTTTGAAACGTTTCCTTCTTTAATAAACTGTAGACTTGTTTTATACATGAAATTTTATTGGCAGTTTCACGGCACATTTTTGCAATCGCAGCAACGATCCCTAAGATTTCATTGTGTCTCCATGTGTAACTTCTTTGGGAATACTGACATCCAGTTAGAACGTGTTTAAGATTAGATATTTTCCCACATGCTTTGCAAAGGTTGGATGTACTTAACCCCCAGGTTTTTAAATTTACTGGTCTTGGTAATATGTCATAAACTGCCTTAATGAGGAAATCTAATTGTTTCAGCTCCAGTTGCTTGATGTCACTTCATGTGATGGTCCTGTTCTTGGTATTTTCCCACCTAGTCCATGCACCTATATCGTCGCTTGATAGCTACTACACTAAGTAGCTATGTAGGAGAGGTCACTACCCCTTTTCCTGGATTGCTCCACTTTACCCTTGATCCGTACCTTATATTGCTGAGTGTTAAGCAAGGAGGTATCAAGTACCATTTTTTGAGTCTTTGATATGACTCGACCTGAAATTGAACCCTGGTCTCCCGGACCATTGGCGAACATACTACCCATTAGGTGATAACTAGTAAATGCTGGTTGAGGGTGACTCAAAGGCTCCCTTTTCAATTGCTCCCATTTTTTCAGTCTTTGGTACGACTCGACCTGAAATTGAACCCAGGTCTCCCAGGCCATTGGCGAACACTCTAACCATTCTGCCAATGTCCGGTATATAGTGAAATGAATAAATCCTAATAAAAATGATTTTTCTTAAATCAGAAAAGTGCTTAAAGTACTAATAGATCAAGATAAAACTTAAAACCGCGTCATCTCATGACAATAAGTTTCATGTATTTTATAAAAAAATCAATGCAATTTACAATCATGGGACATTTATAAGGTGATAAAACATCTATATAAGTTGCCTAACTGTAGTCAAAGGCAACCAGAAGGCTCCCTTATCAATAGCTACTAAACCAAGGCGCAAGGGAGGGTGCTACTCCTTTCCCTGGATTGCTCCGCTTTCCCTTGATACACATGTTATCATGCTGAGTGTGAAGCAAGAAGGCATCAAGTACCATTTACTGAGTCTTTGGAATGACTTGACCTGGGATTAAACCACCGTCACCCAGACTATCAACCAACACTCTAACCATTATGCTAATCTTATTTACCAACCCCTCCACTCGGGCAGGATATGACATTAGGTCAGTTTTTAAGCAAAGTTTAACAGGTTTCAATTCAGAGTTTTCCTTCTCCTAGACTAGTTGCCTCACCAAAGCTGAAGAACCTAGTCTGTCGTACTATTTACCCATAGCTGGAAGGAGAATAATTGGATTCATACCTTTCCCAAGGGTATTAATGCTATGTGAAATACAATCAGTCTTGTCCAGGTTTTGAACTCGTGTCATCGTGTCCATTTCCTACAACGATAACCATTACACCAGGGCACTTCCTTTTTTACCAACCCCTCCGCTCGGGCAGGATATGACACAAGGTCAGTTTTTTTAAGAAGAGTTTAACAGGTTTGAATTCAGAGTTTTCCTTCTAGACTTGTTGCCTCACCAAGGCTGAAGAACCTAGTCTGCCCTACTATTTACCCATAGCAGGAGGGAGAATAATTGGATTCATACCTTTCCCAAGGGTATTAATGCTATGTGAAATGCAATCAATCTCGTCCAGGATTTGAACTTGGGTCGCCATGTCCATTTCCAGCTATGATAACCATTACACCACGGGCACCGCCTCTAAAACATTTATATAAGTTGCCTGACTGTAGTCAAAGGCAACCAGATGGCTCCCTTATCAATAGCTACTAAACCAAGGTGTAAGGGAGGGTGCTACTCCTTTCCCTGGATTGCTCCACTTTCCCTTGATACATATCTTATCATGCTGAGTGTGAAGCAAGAAGGCATCAAGTACCATTTACTGAGTCTTTGGAATGACTTGAGCTGGGATTAAACCACCGTCTCCCAGACCATCGACCAACACTCTAACCATTATGCCAATGGGCTGGTATGTTTATATATAATTTCATCTAATGTGAAAAATTGAGTTTATATATTTATATATATTGAAGTAA
This sequence comes from Sepioteuthis lessoniana, assembly GCA_963585895.1. Classification (NCBI taxonomy): domain Eukaryota; kingdom Metazoa; phylum Mollusca; class Cephalopoda; order Myopsida; family Loliginidae; genus Sepioteuthis; species Sepioteuthis lessoniana. The sequence continues at coordinate 18,447,546 of OY757945.1, read as the reverse complement.
TTAACAACAAGTTTGGTTATTTGGGTTTTATGGCATATCAACCTTTATAGGTTATTTAATGCCAAATCCATTTTTATATAAACAATCAGTTCTATTTAAAACAATTCAGTTTAGCATACAAAAACAGTGTCATTTCAAACAATTCAGTTTAGCATAACTACACAAATTAAATGTAAGCACACTGTTTAATTGTCAAAAACATTTCTATTTTAAGCTCTTCAGTTTAGTCAAACAGTTCTAAATCAAACCAGTTTAGTACAAATATAGATTTTGTCCACACACAGATGCCAAAACAGTTCTATTTCAAACAATTCAGTTTAGCATAAGTATGCAGTTTAGTTCTATTTGACTCATACATAGGACCCTATCAGGTGCTACTACTCCAGGCTAGAGTGGACCTGGGAGTGATGGCAATGAAGAGGTACTCCACATTCCCCAAAGCTCTAGCATTGCTGGAGCTTCATCATTAGATTGTATAAGTGTCATATCCAGAACACTCGTTGGGGGAGTCTTACTCCTCTGCAGAGATGCAATCAGTGTATTCTACAGCCCCACCCAACAGAGCAATCAAAATAATGGAATTTCTAATCATGGTAGGCATTTTTTTAATATTCCACCTTCAACTAGAAATTTACAGTCAAGAGAGACAACAAAAACTAAGTCTAATAAACCAACTGAATATTTTTGCTAATAAAGAAATCTATTTTTGGAACAAATTGCCCAATTAGATAATAAACAGCAACAGTGTAGAAAAAATTAAGATTAAATTGGTTGGTTTCAAAAAAATTATAAAGAATTTAAGAGAGTGTTTTGGGGGGAACTGTCTGATGAGTTACGAAACAAAATTTGATCTGGTTATTAATATTGTGTAAGTTCTGAGCAAAGAATTGTTAATGTACAAAGATAGTAAAAAGTAGAGATGCCAAAAGAGGCATAAGAAACAAAGAAGGGTAATAAAGCAAATAATTTGCATACAATTAGGTTGTTTCAAGTATTTCTATGAAAAGATAATAATTTTTAAACTGATTTATTTGACCCGCGACCAGAAGGCTCCCCTTTCAATAGCTACTCCACCGAGGTGTAGGGGAGGGTGCTACTCCTTTCCCAGACCATTGGCAAACCAGCTCATTGGCCTAGAGGGTAGAGTGTTCACCAATGGTCCGGGAGATCGGCGTTCAATCCAATGTCGAGTCATACCAAAGACTTTAAAAATGGTACTTGATACCTCCTTGCGTAACGCTCAGCAATATAAGGTATGTATCTAGGGTAAAGTGGAACAATCCAGGTAAAGGAGTAGCGCCTTCCCCTACACCTCGGTGTAGTAGCTATTGAAAAGGGAGCCTTCTGGTAGCCCTTGACTACAGTCGCCAACTTACAACTATTTCACCCATTGATGGGACCCTAACAATTATGGGTCAGTGTGGACCTGGCAACTGTGAGCTTTGCCAAAAATTGCTTGGCTCCTTCAATGTTTCAACCATTTGATTTTTTTCCCCAAATTGGTGTAGCTTTAAAAGCCACTCACAAAAAAATAAAAGAAGAAATAGTCTTATATTAAAAAAAAGTTTGATAGAAAATGTATATCTCATAACACGCTTTTCATTTTTTTGATAAGTCATAATTTTGTTTATAGTTTTTATAATAATTTTTTGACAGCAATAATGTATTGACCCTCTTGAAAACAGGCAACATTATGTTGTATATTGACCTATGACCTGGCTGGGCTGTCAAAATAGGAAATGTACCTATGTAAATAACAGGTGCATCCAGTTGAGGAATATCAGAATTATAACCTTGACCGTGGATGGGTTGAATGAGCGCAATTGTGATGCCCACAAAAAGAAGGTGGGCGTGGAACTATTATATAACTCAGTGAAAACAGGAAGTCAGGCAGTTTGGAGACCAGACCAGTTTGGAGACAAGATGTGGTAGAAAAAGCCAGCACCCAGCAGAGTGGGCTCCCGGGCCTCCGGTTGAGCAACATCAGGAGAACAGGAAAGAAACACTGATGGCCATAAGAGTGGGGGTCAATATGTTGCAGTTCTGTTCAGTCTCCAACTCCCTCTCACACGCACCCTTTCAAATAAAGAGAGGTATATTTTTCTAAGAACTGTGTCGCTCGTCTTTATTATTGTGTCGTTATGATTCTGCATGCATATGTAGATATATATGTATTATGTGTTTGTATAGTTGGTCATGGTTAGTGTGTGACAATACAACAATTAGCCTTATTATCAATCAAACTATCCACCTAAAAAGTTGACTAAATTTTTCTCTAATATTAAGAAAAATATTTTTTCTTCAAATATTAAGCTACTTATTTCTCAACCTCCCGCTTAGCAAAAGAGTCATCACTGAATGAAAAGCAATCAGCAATCATATGAATTAATTTTAATGGCAGGTCAATACATTTCTGTAACTGTTTCTTAAGAGGCATTTTTGCACAGTTTCATTGAATAGGAATAATTTTCAAACAGATCTATTTGACTCGTAGATGGGACCCCTCATAAGTATTACCACTCTGAGTCAGAGTGGACCTTGGAGAAATAGCAATAAACATGTGCCCGTGGTGTAATGGTTATCGTCATAAGAATTGGACACGGCAACATGAGTTCAAATCCTGGACTGATTGCACTTCACATAGCACTAATACCCTTGGGAAAGGTATGAATCCAATTATTCTCCCTCCAGCTATGGGTAAATAGTAGGGCAGACTAGGTTCTTCAGCCTTGGTTAGGCAACTAGTCTAGGAGAAGGAAAACTCTGAATTCAAACCTGTTAAACTCCGCTTAAAAATTGACCTTGTGTCATATCCTGCCCGAGCGGAGGGGTTGGGTAAATATGATAAACATGTACCCCACAATCCCCACAGTTCCAGAACAGGAGTTTTACTATAAAACACAGTTTAATGTCATACCCAGGTCACCTTTTTATGGAGAGAGCTCTTACCCCTCAGCAGGGGATAATGACGGCAAATTCTAAGTTAGGTTGTTGGGTGACTCAAGTTCAAATCCTTGACCAGGCCATTAGTATTTCACTTTGCACTAATGCCCTTGGGAAAGGCATGAATCCATCTATTCTTCCCCCAACTATAAGCAAATTTGTTCTTTAGCCTTGGTAAAGCAATCAGTCAAAAAAGAAAGAAAACCCTAAATTCAAACCAGCTATACTCCACTTAAAAATCAACTTTGTGTCAAATCCTGGGTAAGATGAAGAGGTATTCTTTAAATTTTTATTTTTGTTGTTGATGGTATAATGGTTTGCGCTTTATCAAATTGTCACTGTGGCCAGAGTTCAAATCCTGAAGTAATCTGTCTGCATTTCACATAGCACTACAAACCTTGAAAAAGGTAAGTATCAAACAATTCTCCTTCCAGCTATGGATAAAATTGTAAGGCAGAATAGGATCTTTAACCTTGGTATTGTAACTGGAAAAAGGGAAACTATTTAACTCCAATTAAAAAACTGACCATATGTTGCATCCTTCTCATACAAAGGGGTTGGTTTGGTTGGGTTTTATGGCATATCAACCATTGTAGGTTATTTAACGCCAAATCCTCTTTATACATCTATATTAGATATATATGATTTGGTTGGGTTGGGTTAAATGGCATATTAACCATTGTTGGTTATTTAATGCCAAATTCTCTTTATACATATATATCAAATATATATGATTTGGCTGGGTTGGGTTAAATGGCATATTAACCATTATGGGTTATTTAATGCCAAATCCATTTTATACATTTATATTAAATGTAAATGATTTGGTTTGGTTGGGTTTTAAGGCATATCAACCATTGTAGGTTATTTAATGCCAAATCCTCTTTATACATCTATATTAGATATATATGATTTGGTTGGGTTGGGTTAAATGGCATATTAACCATTGTAGGTTATTTAATGCCAAATTCTCTTTATACATATATATTAAATATATATGATTTGGTTGGGTTGGGTTAAATGGCATATTAACCATTGTAGGTTATTTAATGCCAAATTCTCTTTATACATATATATTAAATATATATGATTTGGTTGGGTTGGGTTAAATGGCATATCAACCATTGTAGGTTATTTAATGCCAAATCCTCTTTATACATATATATTAGACATATATGATTTAGTTTGGTTTAGTTTTTATGGCATATCAACCATTGTAGGTTATTTAATGCCAAATTCTCTTTATACATATATATTAGACATATATGATTTAGTTTGGTTTAGGTTTTATGGCATATCAACCATTGTAGGTTATTTAATGCCAAATTCTTTTTATACATATATATTAGATATATATGATTTGGTTGGGTTGGGTTAAATGGCATATTAACCATTGTAGGTTATTTAAAGCCAAATCCATTTTACACATACATATTAAATATGTGATTTCTAAACACATTTTGTTAATAACAATCACCATCAGATTGCACATTTTTTCCACTCAGTTAAATGGTTTCTAGCACTGCTATTTAACACTAACAATCCAATTAGACATCATTCATTTGTTAGCACACAGTTGAATGATCAAACAGTTTAGGATTTCCAGGTATTGCTATGTATCCCTAACAATTCAATCAAACATCAATCATTTGTTTACACTAAACTTAAATATCAAAGTACACAGCTTAAATATCAAATAGTTCTATTTAACCAATAGATCGAACCCTGTCAGATACTATCACTCAGGAGCAGAGTGGACCTTGGAGTGATGGCATTAAGGGGTATTCCATATTCCCCAAAGCTCCAAATTTACAAGATCCTCACAATCAGATTGCTTAGTGTCATATCCAGGACACTCATTAGGGGAGTTTTACCCCTTCTGCAGAGATGCAATCAGTGTATTCTACAGCCCCAGCCAACTCGGCTAGCAAAAGGTTTGGTTAAATACAAATGTATATTCCAATGTATGATACACACCCCGCCACAAGTACTCATTATAATCTATCTTTGTGTCAAGTAAGTTGTAAAGTTGACGACCTTAGTCGAGGGTGACCGGAAGGCTCCCTTTTCTATAGCTACTACACCGAGGGGTAGGGGAGGGCGCTACTCCTTTCCCTGGATTGTTCCACTTTACCTTTGATCTGTACCTTATAATGCTAAGTGTTAAGCAAGGTAGCATCAAGTACCATTTTTTGAGTCTTTGTTATGACTCAACCAAGGATTGAACTCCAGTCTCCTGGGCCATTGAGGAACACCCTAACTATTAGGCCAATGGACCAGTCTTTGTGTACTGATGCTTAATACTTATCTTATCACAAATATACACACGAAGCCACATTTTGTGTCAGCATTACACACATTTACCACAGATATACAAACAGACCATTAAAGATATTTGTACATGTACCAATTTCAAGCATATCCTACTATGCATATACTCCCTGTCAAACATTTCTGTATCAACCAACCTCATGCCACAGATATACACAGACACTATTATATGCTTCTGAGTATATACCATCTTTATTCACACACTGAGTTAAACATACTGTGTATCCACAAACTTTATATATATATATATATATACATGTTTTTCTGGTACCTTTATACTGTCGGATTTTAATCCATATTTACTTTCATACTGTCCTTTCGGAAAAACAAATACCAAATACAATCTTACACGACATTTAACATGGATGACTTCAAAACGATCTATACATATGAAAACTTACTTGTTGCATGTTTCTCAATAAACGGGAGGTTTTGTCTTGTTTCTTTGGGAAATCCAACATTTTCAAATATTTTTCCACGTGCCAGACACATTCTTATGACTTTTGAATTATGAACGCTATGTGCATGTTTGTGTATCTTTTCGTTGTATATTTCTCATTTGCTCCAGTCATCTCAGCAAGCATCCATCGCTATGTGAACTATTTTGATATCCAAGTCCTGATGATGGTTACTGAAACCGAAATGTTAACATCGACTTTACATCATGATAAATTCACCTATTTGGATTATGATTTTCTGCTACCTTCATATACATGCATATATATATATATAGATGTATTCCCACATCACCCCACAGATGTAAACGATCACTTGTATATGCATCAGTGGATGTGCCAACTTTACACACACTGTATATGCACAAACCTTACGCACATCCCACCATGGATATATGCACTGTGAGATGCATTTGTGCATATTGGAGTATCTGTGGATGACAATATATATGTTCCCCTACAGGAACACTGGTGAAGGAATTTATGACAGCCACTTGCGCTAGATAGATAGATAGATAGATAGATATGAACAAACTGAGATAGATAAATATGAACAGAAAGGAATTAACGGCTGCCACTCGCGTAATGCAAAGCTCTTCAAATGAATCGAGCACTCTGGTATCCAGTAAGGCAAAAATGTAAACAAACGAAAGCTACAACATGATGCCTTATAATTCCCGAGCTGATATGGTTTGCTTGCTGGCTGAGCAGTATGATACTAAGTCTAACGTAAAGTTGAGCGGGTTTTGATCCCAGCTTCAAGCGTCCTATGTGTCTAGCCACACTGAAGAGTTGTAATACAACGAAACAGTCTGTGGATTACAATATATATATATATATACATATATATATATATATATATATACCCATATCACTTCACGGATATAAACATTCACTATTTTATCCATTCATAAAAATGCCAACTGTGAATATACCCTATTTACCAACCCTTCCGCTCGGGCAGGATATGACACAAGGTCAAGCGGAGTTTACCAGGTTTGAATTCAGAGTTTTCCTTCTCCTAGACTAGTTGCCTCACCAAGGCTAAAGAACCCAGTCTGCCCTACTATTTACCCATAGCTGGAGGGAGAATAATTGGATTCATACCTTTCCCAAGGGTATTAGTGTTATGTGCAATGCAATCAGTCTCGTCCAGGATTTGAACTCATGTTGCCATGTCCATATCCTACGACAATAACCATTACACCACGGTCACCTCTGCCAACTGTGAATATACAGATCTTAGATGTACCCCACCATGCATATACGCACTGTGATATGCATATATATATATATATATATAGTGCCCCCAAATATATACATAGCTATTATTATATGCATTTTTCAAACACAAATCTTACACATGAACAACGATGGATATACACACTGTGACATGCAAATGTGTGTGTGTATATATATATATATATATATATAATAACATCACCCACATTACACCACAAATATAAACAGTCATTGATATATTGTTGTATATTGACCTACGACCCGGACGGACTGTTAAAATAGGAAATGCACCGGTGTAAATAACAGGTGCATCCGGTCGAGGAATAGCAGAGTATAACCTTGACCGTGGATGGGTTAAATGAGTGCAATTAGTGATGCCCACTAGAAGAAGGTGGACGTTGAACTATTATATAACTCAGTGAAGACAGGAAGTCAGGCAGTTTGGAGACCAGACCAGTTTGGAGAAAAGATGTGGTAGAGAAAGCCAGCACCCAGCAGAGTGGGCTCTCGGGCCTCCGGTTGAGCAACATCAGGAGAACGGGAAAGAAATGCTGATGGCCATAAGAGTGGGGGTCAATATGTTGCAGTTCTGTTCAATCTCCAACTCCCTCTCACACACAACCCTTTCAAATAAAGTGAGAGGTATATTTTTCTAAGAACTGTGTTGCTCGTCTTTATTGTGTCATCGTTATGATTCTGCATGCATATGCATATGAGTATACAACAATACGCTTTTGTGCATATATCAGGGTTACGCATGCTGTGTATACACAGACCTTACCCACACCCTACTATGGATATACACACTTTGACATGAATTTTAGTATAGATACATACTGACCTCATCCATATCACCTCACAAATATATGTAACATTAGTTATACATGAATATGGCATATCAACACTTGTAGGTTATTTAATGCCAAATCCTCTCTCTCACTCTATATATATATATATATATATACACTCACATATTAGAAATGCAACATAGCCATACATGAATATGTGAAATAGACATAGAATGTTCATAACTCATATATAGTTAACATTGGAATCCGGAAACACGAAAAACACTTGACGACTTCTTAGTTCAGGTACGAAACTTTTTATTACCTTTGAGTTAAAAGGTTTTTCGACACACGGAAGAGAGAGGCACAATCTTTCTATGATGACTTTTCCATCTTCAACACCCGCCGCAAGGCCTCGGCGAGCTCCAAAAGTCAACCATCTTGCTCGGGCGCTAAAACCAAACTCTACCATTTGGACACATTTTCAAATCCCCAAAATCCTCTGCGCATGCTTCCGGTGCATGATGTCATTCACATCCCGCGGTCACATTTTCTATCTGGGGTTTCTATTGTAATATCTCTGAATGACGCGCGCATGAACACCTGTGCTCATGTTTGCACCTAACTAACCCATGTGCTAAGCGAAAGGTTCTCAGCCTAACTAAACCAAAAGGCAAGATATTTGAAGCGAAATCGCTCGTCCATTATATTACATATACACAGACACTATTATATAAAGTTTTATTCACTATATACACAGACCTTATACACATTACACCATGGATATACACACTATAATATGCATTTGTTTGTATATATATATATATATCTATATATATATATATCGACCTCACCCTACAGATATACACAGTCACTATTATATATAGTTTGACATATTGTATACACAAAATTGACACACATCACACCATGGATATGTACTTGTATGTATTTGTGTGTCCATATATATATATATATATAATATACACACACCAATATCATCCATATTAACATATATACAATCACTATTATTTGCTTTCATTTCAAAACCAACTTTATCCTATTTACCAACCCCTCCGCTCGGGCAGGATATGACACATGGTCAATTTTTAAGCGGAGTTTAATAGGTTTTAATTCAGAGTTTTCCTTCTCCTAGACTAGTTGCCTCACCAAGGCTGAAAAACCTAGTCTGTCCTACTATTTACCCATAGCTGGAGGGAGAATAATTGGATTCATACCTTTCCCAAGGGTATTAGTGCTATGTGAAATGCAGTCAGTCTCGTCCAGGATTTGAACTCTTGTTGCCGTGTTCATTTCCTACGACGATAACCATTACACCACGGGCACCTCCAATAAAACCAACTTTATAGATGCACAGTGTTACATACACTATGTATACACAGGCTTTACACACATCACACTATGGATATACACAGTGTGACATGCATTTGTGTTTGTGTGTATATATATATATATATATATATCCACCCACATCACCCAACAGCTATTCAGTCACTATCATACACAGTTACACACTGTGTATATACAAATTTTACACACATCCCACCATGTATATTCACTCTTTACATTCATTTGTGTGAGTATGTGTGTGTGTGTGTGTGTATATATATATATATATACTAACTTTACTACATCATCCAACATACATACACAATTACTTTATTTATTTATTTATAAACCCACATCACCAAACAGATATACAAAATCACTATTAAATAACAATGACATACTGAGTATACACACACCAACACATAGTTATACACACTGTGATATGAATTTATTTGTGTGTATATATATATATATATATATATTATTCCCACATCACCCAGCAGATATACACAGTTACAGTACATACACAGACCTTTAATAATACACCCCGTATTTATGCACAATGTGACATGTATTTGTGTGCATGTGTGTGTGTATATATATATATATGTATATCTATAATATCCAGTCAGTGTCCAAAGACAGTGGGTGTAGATTATTTTTTTTATAGAATATATGAGGAATATCATATAAATCTATGTGAGTGCTTGATGTATGGCTATTGTTAATCTCTTAGTATTTCACAGGGATATAACAAAATTCACATTCAGAGCATATATAGTGTAATCAGATAGAAACTCAAATTCAATTAAGTCATTTATTATATAAATTTAATTCGGTGGAGAATATTACTACACTTCTCTCTCGTCGCAGAGTACCATGTAAATAGTCATCTGACGAGACGGAGAGTATAGTAATATTCTCCGCCGAAATAAATTTATTATGACGACTTAACCGAGTTTGAGTCTCCATCAAATTGTACTATATATATATATATATAGTACAATTTGATGGAGACTCAAACTCGGTTAAGTCGTCAAATAAATATAATAAATATAATAAATTTATTATAACGACTTAACCGAGTTTGAGTCTCCATCAAATTGTACTATATATATATATATATATATATAGTACAATTTGATATATATATATATATATAGTACAATTTGATATATATATATATATATATATATATATAGTACAATTTGATGGAGACTCAAACTCGGTTAAGTCGGCATAATAAATATATATATATATATATATATATAGTACAATTTGATGGAGACTCAAACTCGGTTAAGTCGTCATAATAAATTTATTTCGGTGGAGAATATTACTATACTCTCCGTCTCGTCAGATGACTATTTACATGCTTTTCTTGAAGTTGCAGGACAGAAAATGTGGAATTACTGTTCGTATTGAAAAAATAAAAAAATTGTAAATTAAAATTAAAATAAAAATTATTTAAATTCACTGGCAAGGGCAGGGGGGGGTCAAAATATTAGATGATGATATCCACATCATTTATCAGATATATACAGTTACACAAAATGCACACACAGACATGACACACATTCCACTATGAATATGCACACTGATGCACACTGTTCCATGAATTTGAGTATATATCAACCTTACACACACACAAACACATATATATATATATATATATATATATATATATATATATATGCATACACTATGTATGATGCATTAAATTGATACGTTTGTATTAGCTTCAAGCCAATGTCACAGACATACAATGAGCGAGAAAGACCAAAATAAAAAAAATAAGTACTTAGCAACAAACGTGCTGAAAAGGAAAAAAAATCCTACAAGGGCAAACAACAAGTTGATCAGACAAAAGGAATTTGCCGAGCAATCTTGGTCGTCTTGTGTGCAAAGAACAAAAGCCGACATTGACGTGAAACCCATTGCGTCGACAGACTCAACTATTAGTATAATTGTAAGAAGCAAGACAATGCCTGCTTGCAATGGCTTTCCACAACTAGGGAGATGGGAGGGAGGCTGAACACTTCGGAAGTGAAGATTTTTCTCAGCACTTGTTTTTTTCTGTCTCTCTCTCTCTCTCTCTCTCTCTCTCTCTCTCTCTCTCTCTCTCGCCTGGACTGTTGTTTGCTCTTGCCCACTTCTCGGCAGCTTGACGCAATTGCAAACAATGGCTGAAAAATTAAGTTGACCTGAACAGCTTAATGTACAAATTCACAAAAGAAAGGGATTGACAGCTTTGTTATTATCGACTCTGGCTTCGTTTCCTCCCAAGCCTGCAACTTCGGAAAAAGATTGAAAGGAAGGTCAACAGAGAGAGAGAGAGAGAGAGAAAGAGAGAGAGAGCAAAAAATAGGCACTATAATCACCAATAGCCGATGGCGGAGACCTAACATGGTGTCATTAGTACCAAAACAGGCTCTAATTGTAGATGGACTCTCAGTAGTGCTTATTTCAAATCAGATCGTATACAATCAAGTTTATCTAACCAGCTCGTCAAGTTTCCGTCTATTGATTTATATGTTTAAGCTTAATTCAAAGCTACAAGGAAAACTGGAAGGAGAGTTTATTCAGTATACATCATATGTTCAGTAATTTTTTACTTTTTCTTTTAAATCACAGAGAGTATGATATTTTTCCGACTTCCCACCAAGCCAGAATAGACATGAAGTTATTTTATAGAGGGGAGTATTGCTCATCTGGTAAAGATGTTGGGCTGTTCTGTCAGTGGATCAAGATTGAAGGCTCGATCCCAGGAGAAGTTTTCAACAACCAATAATTTATATATATCCAACACCTCTACCATCGGTAGGACGTGACAGAAGGCCAGTTTATGCGTTTATGCAAAATGCCATATGCTGAGATATTGTAAAGAGCAGGTCGTATGACAAGTATATCGATCAAGGTGTCAATCAAACTCTACCAGTTCTTTCTTTGTTTTAGAGACAATCGAGTGGTCAAAGTGATATCAGAGAGACAGAGAGGAAAGGGTGACACTTTGTCTCAAGGGCAACATCTCTTTTCCTAACCACTCCCATTTTACCGATACAAATCACAGCCAAATCAGAGAGTAGAAAATTTCAGCAGCCCACAAGCCAGAGAATTTCTGCCATGTAAACCACACGTACATATTACTCACATTTTTTATTGTCCAACAAATACATTAAGCCCACGAAAGTACAGCTTTTAAAGCATCAATGATTTTATTTAAATGATCACTCTGCCATCGGCAGGATGTGACATAAGGTCAGTTGTTAGATGAAGTAAAACCAATTTGAATTCAGTTTTCCTTCTCCAAGATTAAAGAACCCAATCTGCCAGACTATTTACTCATAACTGAGCAGAACAACTGAAGTGATGCCTTTGAAGTAAAATGCAAATCGAATTCAATTCAGTTTGACAATATTTTCTATGACAATAGCCATTACATTAAGGGGGTGTCCTCATGGTGTGGTAGTTAAAGCAATTGACTGCGAAATCGTAGTAAGCGAGTTCAAACTCCAGTCGCGCTATTACGTTCACTTTCAGACAAATACCCTTGAGAAAGGTGTAAATCTCCTTATCCTCCCAGCTATGGGTTAAATATTACCACTACTGTTCTTCTAGGAAAATGGCTTTGGCATTGAATAGCCCAATAAGGTTGATATGCCATTAAACAATAAAACAAAACATACAGATCTTTATCAAAAGTGTTAGCACTATGTGAAATGCAAACAGTCGAATCCATGATTTGAATATACATTCACGTATCAACAGAGATAGGGAATATTTGTTCCTGCTCTTTTTTGCTAGTATTATCTGGGAAAGCATAGATCCAATCCTCTTTGGGTGTCGTTGTGGTGTAATTGTTAAAGTGCTGGACTGCGAAATTGTAGTAAGTGAGTTCAAACTCCATTCGCGCTATGACGTTCACTTTCGGACAAATCCCCTTATCCTCCCAGCTATGGGTTAAATAGTACCACTACTGTTCTTCTAGGAGAATGGCTTTGGCATTAAATAACCTATAAAAGCTGATATGCCAATAAACAAAGAAACCAAAGAAACCGTTACATTAAGCACACTTTGGAGGACACTGTGACCAAATGGTTACTGTCGTAGGAAATGGACATGGCCATGGCGACACAAGTTCAAATCCTGAACAAGGTTGATCACATTTCACATAGTGCTAATACTCTTGGGAAAGGTATGAATCCAACTATTCTCCCTTCTGCTAAGGAGTAAATAGTAGGGCTGACTGGGTTCTTTGGCCAACCAGTCTAGGAGAAGGAAACCTCTGAATTCAAACCTGTTAAACTTCGCTTAAAAATTGACCCTGTGTCACATCTTTTTCGGGTGGAGGAGTTGGTGGTAAATATGTACACTAAGCACGCTTTCAAAAATTATTCAACTCATCTTGCATTTGAAAATGACACAGATAATAATCTGAATCCACATGTCAGCAACATAACCATTAATTCCTGACCACTGACTGTTCCTTTGAAGGAACAATATACTGACAGCAAGAACTTATGCAATTTTTAATTCAAAATTGAATTATCAGATGCTAACTTTTTTTTTTACTAATTTTTAGGATGGTAATTTTTACAATTGTAATTTTATGATGGCAATCTTTAATCATTGAATGCTCTGTCAGTTATATTTGTATTATTATAGTTCCTGACTGTTAAGCCATGCAAGTGGCCTCCCCTGATACTCTCGAGAAAAGAGAAGTGTTTTGCTAGGACCGGAAGTAAACAAACGGCCATATTGGTTTATGTGAGAGTGTCAGAAGGACGGGTGTAAGAAGGCGTCACCGTATGTTGAGTATTATAGTCTGAGTTCTTTGTTTTTAACACTGACCATTGATAATTCCTTTTAATATTGCTGATCTAATAAAGATATCTGGCTATTTTAAGTTGGTTTGAATTCTGAATTTTTCTTCTCTTTGACTGATTGCCAAACCAAGGCTTAAGAACTTAGTCTCCCCCACTATTTATCTTAGGCTGGCCAGAGAATAAATGGTTGGTTGGGTATTATGGCATACCAACCTTAAGAGAATAAATAGATCCATGCTTATCCAACAAGTATTAGCACCAAGGGAAACACAAACAAACACTCATTCTGAATTTGAACTGCGGTCACTAATTCTATTTTTCACAACAACTTTCACACTAAGTAATATCAAAGAAACCGGATATATGACCAGGATGACAGATTAGATCAGCTACTAAATTCATGATTAATCTTATTATGATTCAACAAATATTTGTCTGTCTGTCTGTACCACTAAGGATACGCCACTTTTGGCCAGATTACAAATAACTTTTAAAAATTGTCAGGGTCATTCCCGAAAATATTTTAAGCTCATCTAAAAATAGGATTAGTTGATTTCTTTAATCTCCACTAAATGAAACTATTTCCTATACCAATAAAACATTAAGTAATCCCCTAAAGTTAATTCCAAGCTATGCAATTAGACATCTGACATTCAAAGTTAACTGATGTCATTTCCAAATCTCTCATTAATTTCTTTAATAGATATAAAAGGAATACCTCTATTCATCTTATTACATTCATTATGATGATTATGGACACAAAACCAGGGTCCAGTTTACAGCCATTTCACGTGCTTTGATTTTTAAAATTAATTATTCTGAAAAGGATAAATTTCCCAAAGAAGCCATTCATCATTTCCATACAGATATATTGGTAGGAGTGCACATATCTTTAGGCCACACTTACCCTAAATGGCATTTGCATCAAGCTAAACAATCCTCAAAAACTGCTTTGAAATAGGACGGTTTCTTGATTTAATGGCATATCTATCTTCATGGGTTATGTAATGCCAAAGCTATCCTTGAAGAAGGACAGTCTGTTTGATTTCTTTGTTTAATGGCATATCAATTTTCATTGGTTATGTAATGCCAAAGCTATCCTTGAAGAAGGACAGTCTGTTTGATTTCTTTGTTTAATGGCATATCAATTTTCATTGGTTATGTAATGCTAAAGCTATCCTTGAAGAAGGACAGTCGGTTTGATTTCTTTGTTTAATGGCATACCAATCTTCACGGGGTTATGTAATGCCAAAGCTATCCTTGTAGATAGATTGTTGGTTTGATTTCTTTGTGAAATGGTATATCTTCATGGGTTATTTAAAACCAAAGCCATTTTTATAGAAAAAACAGTTGTGGTTAAATTTGACCCATAGCAGGTGGGAAAAGGGAGTTCATGCCTTTCCCAAGTGTATTAGTCTGAAAGTGAACATAATAGCACAACTGGAGTTTGAACTTACTGTTGTATACCACAATGAAGAATAGAAGACAACACTTGGTTATAAAAATATATATGTATTTTTTTAAATCTTTTGTAAGGGGTTGAAGTCTCTGTGGTATGTGAGACAGACGGATGGGGGAAAACAAAGACAGATTGCTATACTGACCCATAACTTCTTCTCTTGAACATAGCATGCTGCGTTATCTTCAAGACCCCACTTAGCACTACTTCTGCTTCATGGCCGGGGATGCTCAACCAGAGGCCACTCTCACTGATTGCAGGCTGGATTTCTTTCAGGTCTTCACTGACTTCAACTCATTAGCAGACATCTGCATATATCATTTCGTGATGCCTAAAACTTCCGATTAGATAACGTGATCTTCTTCCGTGTATTTACACAGGTAGGTCTCTGATTTACAGCTCGGTAAAGGGTCAATATGCAACATGTAGTTCTCCTCTAACTTTTTCTCAAAGTATTTTGTAAATGTAATGGAGGTGAAACTATACAATAGTACTGCCCAACTTGGAAGAATTTAGAACTGAAATTTCCTAATAATAAAAAAACACAAGTGTAGCATTCTGTCAGTACACCTGTGTGTCTGTATACATAAAAAAAAAAGAAAGTAAGAAAGAAAGAATGGAAGATGAGATCGCCAACGTTCTTTGCTGTAATCTTTAAAGAAAAAAAAATTAAAGTGAAAAAAAAAAAAGAACGAAACAAAAGAAAGAAAAAACTAAAGGTGAGATCTCTGACTTTTTTGTTGTATTCTTTACAGAAAGAAAAAAAGGATTGAAGGTGTGGTCTCAGACGTTTTTAGTTGTAATCTTAAAAGAAAGAACGGAAGGTGAGGTCTCTGACGTTTTTCATTGTAATCTTGAAAAAAAGAAAGTAGAAAAGAAAGAAAGAAAGAAAGAACGGAAGGTGAATATCTGACGTTTTTCGTTGTAATCTTTAAAAAAAGAAGAAAGAAGAAACGGAAGGTGAGGTCTCTGACGTTTTTCGCTATAATCTTTAAAAAAAGAAAAAAAGAAAGTAGGAAAAAAGAATGAACGGAAGGTGAGGTCTCTGACGTTTTTCGTTATAATCTTTAAAAAAAGAAGAAAGAAAGAAAGAACGGAAGGTGAGGTCTCTGACGTTTTTCATTGTAATCTTTAAAAAAAGAAAAAAGAAAGTAGAAAAGAAAGAATGAAAGAAAGAAAGAAAGAACGGAAGGTGAAAATCTGACGTTTTTCGTTGCAATCTTTAAAAAAAGAAGAAAGAAAGAACGGAAGGTAGGGTCTCTGACGTTTTTCGTTATAATCTTTAAAAGAAAGAAAGAAAGAAAGAAAGAACGGAAGGCGAGATCTCTGACATTTTTCGTTGTAATCTTTAAAAAAAGAAAAAAAGAAAGTGAAAAAGAAGGAAAGAACGATTCATGTCATTTGTGGCTTGCCACATCGAAAGAGAAAGGAAAAGAAAGCAGGTAAGCTGTCGGGAAAGTAGCCTGACGTCAAAACGAAACGGTTTCTTCAGTTTGTTTGCTTGGCTATGTATCTTTTGAATCTACATTGACAGCAACAAGGAAGAGAGAGAGAAAAAGTGAGAGAGTCTCCATTTATTAACGATTTTTCAGATAATTCTAAGTTTGCTACGTGAAAGTTGTGTTTTTTATAACAATAACATACGAGATACTTTTTATCTATTGATTCATCCTTTTTAGATTTTGAAATCTTTTTAATATGGATTATAAAAAAGATATTTTATATAAAATTCAACCGGCATTATTGACGCGTGTATTCTAGTATTATATGTGTATGTGTGTGTGTCTAAAATTTCTTTGCACTATTTCTCTTCATACGACTCATTTCTAAGAATTATCAAAAGCATGTAGCAGAAAGAACCTTGTATTTTTGTTTGGCGAGTAATTTAATTTGACCGTTAGGCTCGCCGAATATTTTCACCCAATCAGGATGACTTGTCCTATTCAGCCCGAACCATCTTTCCTAGCAGCACCAAAAATTGAAGAAAGGACGCGAAACACTCTCTTCCTCAGAAATCCTCAACAGGAACGGACGTCTTATCGTCTGCTCTTGAATAGCAGTAGTAGCATCATACACTGTGAGGAGAGCCATTTAGTTTATGGACCCCTTGTGTCTATTCTTCTAGACCAAGGGATCCTAGTTGAAAATGAATTAGATGATACTCTGTAACAGTTTCCTTCCTTTTTTCCTTCCAACGAGACTCTCAGCATACCAGCGTAAACTCTTTACTTCATGCTGCCATTAAAACCTTCATACAAAACTTAACGACGTCTTCGTTCTTCTCCACCACCTTTATTTTCCATCAACATTTAGGGAGGGGATAACAACCAACGTAATACCAACGCAACCAACGTAATACTGTACTGGGTTTGTGTTTAGTTGGGCGAGGAATGGTTTGTTGTTAACGAGAAAGATGGGTGTAACGTATGTATGTTTACGTTGTGTTGTTTCCTCGCTTAGTGTCGTTAGTCCCCTCGCTAAGTTTGGAAGGTCTTTCGCTAATGGTTGTTAGGAATAAAGGAAGGATGATGAAGAAGTAAGATGGCGATAGTCGAAATATATTTTTATGAATAGGTTTTTATTTGCAGCATGGAATATTGGGTTTGCTTTTGGTGCTGCAAGACTCGTGGAGAGGTTATGCTTATTGAGACGAAATTGAGTTATGAGATGTTGAGAAGGTTGAGATGGCAGCGTATGTCGTCGGACGTGTGAGGGATTGTGCTTTAGAGTCACCTTGTAGTTTCGTGTCTGGTATTTGGTGAGAGTTTGCGCTATCTCCATTAAGGTGGCCCAGAGGTGAACTGAGAGCTAGCGTGTCGAGAGCGGGATTAAGCGTCAGATCGACATAGCCAATTTTGGGGTGACATAAAGTTGTGCTTGTGAGAGGCATGTTGAATGCACCTAATTTATATTCAACTGGGATTCCTTGTAAGGAATCCATAAATTAGATGGGTTCCCTCGTTTATCCATGCTGCTGCTGCTGCTATTCTAGAGCCGCAGTGAGACGTCTGCAGTGGGCGGCGTTCTCAAGCCAAAAAGAGCGTGTTTGGCAGCTTAACCCATCTGTTAGCGGGAAATGAAAGGTCCGGGCTGAATAGGATAAGTCATCCTGATTAGGTGAAATTAAGTGTCGAATTAAATTGCGCGCCAAATCAAAATACGAAATTTTTCCTTTCTCTACAATACCAACATAACCAACGTAAAACCAACTTAAACCAAAAACCTAATAATAATAATATTTCCCATCGCTATAAACATGAAGCATGAAACAAAATGGAAACAGCCTCACCCCAGATCTGAACTCGAGTCATTTCCACTTTGAGAAGCACAAAATCTTAAAATAAAAACAATATTTAAAAAAAAATCTCTTAAAACAAAAATAGCCGCATAGTGGTCTACAGGCTTTACAGTATGGCAATAATTTCATTAAAACAATAAGGAAGTTATTGCAATGAAAGATGTCCCAAACTTTATTTGATTTTCCACTTCTCTTGGGGTAGCGAATCCAGGGCTTCTGAAGCAACACCGTAGCTATACCATGCAATTCTTTTATTGTTAATATTCATAGTCGTAGAAAGGATAATTTTATGAAATAACCAGTGACCTGTAACAATGAACACTTCTGTTGGCTTTATTTAATTTACTGACTCTACTTCAGGTTGAATGACGGTGGCCCTTGAGTGACATAACAATGCTACAGTATCTTCTTTTTATTTTATTTCATTTTTTTTATGGGAGTAATTTCATTAAACAACCACTGACTTGTGACAGTGAAAAGTTCCGTCGGCTCGATTCAAATTACACACTCTGTACAGCTTACATGGCTACAAAACAGTATTTCTCACACAATTTCACACTGTATTCATCTTTGGAATCAGCTAAACACTTAAAGCACACATGCTAGCTTTTTTTGTGTTTGTTTTTACTGGGTTTTTTTTTCTGTTGTTTTGTCTTCTGAAAGACAATGAGAACAAATCTTTGGACGTTGCAGGGTTTCAAAATATTCTTCGTGAAATTAAACCCAGAAGCCCCTTAAATAGAATATCCTATATTCTGTCATGGAATTAATTTGTCCCTTTATTAGTTTTATATAGGTACTGTAATTTGCTTCTTGAGTTTTAAGAAACCAGAAGTGCCAAATTCACTATTATGTTAGGAAAACGGAAGTACCAGTTACAATACTGTGTAAGGAAAACAGAAGTACCAGCTCCACCATTGTTTGTATTTAACTAAACGCCACGGGCAGGATGTGACACAAGGTCAGTTTTTAAGTGGAGTTAAACTAGTGAAATTTAAAGTTTTCCTTCTCCCAGACTGGTCTGCATGACTTTATATTTATTGCTGGGTCGTATATATTTACCGCTTCCCCCTGCAGCCATACGAGCAGGATATGACTGTGGGGTTTGAATGTAATTTAGGAGGTCAGTGGCTAAGGGCAAGGCTGTGTTGTCATAAGATATCTGACTCCATATTTTGGTTATATTATTTTACCCCACGTTGACTGGCCGGCGCAACGCCTTGTCCAAAGAAAGTCCCAAAAGAAATATACAAAAAGAAAAGATAGAAACAGATAAGAGACGAAAACATTTCTTCCATACTTTCCTTTATTTACTTGGTGAATGGACTAACCAACGCTACGTCCCAAGACGTAGCGTGGTGCCCAAAACACCAGACAGTAAAATCGGTGTTGTCGGTTCGACGTCACTACCCGAAAAAGATATCGGTTCACAGAAAACCTGAGTATTTATCTCTCTACACCGACTCCAAATTCGCCACTCCAAAATCCTTATAATTTTGGCGCGACCGCTTCCCATTGGCTACTTTACTTTTTATTATTTTTCTTTTTTCTGATTTTAAACCGGATGGATACGTGGAGCCTTATGCGTGGCGACGCGTTTATACATTTTGTATCTGGCAGCCGACGAGTCAATATCCGGTTGGGAGTTTTACTGTTAATTCCTAAATCCCCACATGACACAAGGTCAATTTTTTAGTAGAGTTTAATGGGTTTGAATTCAGATGTTTCCTTCTCCTACACCAGTTGCCATACCGAGTTAAAGAGCCCAGTCTGATCTACTATTTACCCATAGCAGGAGGGAAAATGCTGCATATTTTTTGCAGAAATATTTTCACTCAGTGAAATGCATACAAGCTCGTCCAGGATTTGAATTTGGGTAGCCATGTTCATTTCCTTTAACGTCAAACGTTATACAACAATCACTCTGTAGTGTTTCGGGAAATGGTTTATTTCTCTAACACTATATATTTTAGGCAACACAAATGAATAACGAAACTTCTTTTTAACTACACAACAAAGAAATGTTTATTATTGTAGCGGGCGTAAAGGAGTGAGAATGAGAAAATGTCTTTTTTGTGTCGCTGGTCAGTATGCTGGTCCTTGGTTTGTAGGAAGCGTGTTTGAAGCTAACAGAAGCGGGTGTCGCTGGTCAGTATGTAGGTCCTTGGTTTGTAGGAAGCGTGTGCGAAGCTGGCAGCGAGCGAAGGGTTCCAAGTGGAATTAGTGGCAGTCGTGTGAGAGAGATGTGTTTCTGCTGCTGGCTCAGGGCTCTCTGATTTTGTCCGTTCTACCAAAAGGGAATAGAAAAATAGTTCCTGAGAGGGAGAAGGAATTAATGCGCTCTGCCAATTGATTGGTCAGTGAGTGACCGGCTCTCTTAACAGGGGCATTGATTCGCGAAAGGAAATAGATCTGTGGCTGCTACAACTCCATAGATGGTAGAGAACAGAGGGATTCATACCTTTTCTAATGGCATTAACAAACATGCAAACAAGCTCATCCAGGATTTGAACTTGGGATCCTGATTCCATTTCTGTGATGATAACCATTAGTCTACACACACCTTCATCGTTATTTCTTTACAAAAAGATGATAGGTGTTTCTGTCTCACTTATTAGTGTAGTTGTAATGCCACGGACAATCTTACCTCAAAGAAACAGAAGGTGTGCTCTCTCTGCTACCGGCACATGGAAACCAGAAGAAGAAAGGGACGCAAGAGATGTAACTTGTTTTATGGAGGAGAACGAGATGAGCCTCCGTGAAGTGGCGAGATTTGATGAATATAAATGAGACTAAGCTTGAAGTGGAAAAGCGCAGTATTTTACTGATTCAATTGTCAGGTCGCATTGTGTCGGCTGTGTTTACTGCGGCACAGATCCGGCCGAGTGCGTCTTGGCAGTTGGATAATTTCCTTCGGCCTCAGGGGGCCTTCCCCCCAGGCTTTTATCCCCTTTCGAGGGGGGTTGGGTTCATTGCCCGGCGCCTGAGGCGCCCCTAACAAGGGGAATGCCGAAGGGGCCGAGGGCATTTTTGGCAAACTCCGGGCGCGTGTGGGCTACGGCCCTGCGCCCGGTCCCACCCAAAAAAAGGCCTTGTGCCATACATGCCCGTAAGGTGGGGCGTGCATCAAATACCGCAGTATTTTGCTGATGTCTGATTGGTGAACATCCATCAGTTTATTTTGCGTTTAAATAATTTGACTACCCCCCCCCCAATAGGTTGATTCCACTTCGACTAGACTTCCAAAACCTCGAACAATTAGAAATTTAATGACACCCTCCCCCCATATGGGTCGTAAGAAAGAATAAGAAACGCGGTAAAACGTTTAAATACTTTATATAAGAAGGGCAAAAGAGTTGCTAAAGCATATTCCTTTAGCAGTCAATACTCTTTAAGAGAACAAAGTTAAAATTATTATACACTTAACTGTGGTTGGTGAATGTCCTTTTGTCTTCCTGAATATTTTCTGGTTGTGTTTAACAGTGTTATAAGAGGGCTGTGGATGTTTGGTTTCATAGGGCTCAAAATTGTCTTCTGGTTCTATTTGTAGAGTTGGGTGGTTTGCTAACACTCTCTGTTACTAGGCTGTCTTAAGCCACGTCCCGCCTCGTGGACACCCTAGTCGCTTCTGCTGCGTGGAGACCCAATTCGCTTCTGCCTGTCTCTGTGCCCAAGTTACCTGCTGCTGTCCTTCCGTCCTGCCTTCTCCCTCTATCCTCGGCCTCTCTACATCCGGGTACACAGCCGTCAAGAAGATAACTCTTAATTTTCTTATACTCTCTTTCTTAGAAGCTAACATCTGACTGGAGTATGGCGTCGAATTTATTACAGTAACCTTGCTGAACAGTTGTGACAACAGGTTGATTTATGAATCTTTAAAACTTTTGTTAAATCTTTAAACTCAATACCCTCAGCAGTTCTAAAAAGAGACATCAGTCTTTAAGTTCCCCTTCTTGCTGTTACATGCTTTATATAATAAACAAGAAGAGTTTATATTTAAAAAAAATGGTGGGTTTATTTAAAAAAAAAACAATGTTTGAAAGACTATCAATATTCAATGGTTGCAACAGTCTTTGAAAAGATTGAATTTGACACAAAAACTTTACAAGGTGAAAGAATCAGTTTGGGTTTTTAATGACATCATTTCTAGCAGCCTAAAAGATTGACTGGCTTGGAAATTATTCATTAAATGTTTGGTTTTAAGGTAGGTCAAACATTGTTGGGTTATTTTATACCAAAGTTAATTCATCAATTATGCTCTCCAATTATGTATAGTATAATAAGTGATCTTGGCGACCTTAGTCAAGGGTGACCCAAAGGCTCCCTTTTCAATAGCTACGACACTGAGGTGTAGGGGAGGGCGTTACTCCATTCCCAGGATTGCTCCGCTTTACCCTTGATCCTCACTTTATAGTGCTGAGTGTTAAGCAAGGCAGCATCAAGTACCATTTTTGAGTCTTTGGTATGACTCGACCTGGGATTGAACCCCAGTCTCCGAGACCATTGGTGAACACTCTACTGATTAGACCAATGACCCAGTAATATACAGCATAAAAATCAATAATTTTTATCATTTAGAGTATTCAGCCTATTATCTTCATCTTTATTGTTATATTCACAACATTTCGGCCGATGCATCCTTCGGTCTTCAAGTGTTTCTTGCTCAAAACAACAGTCTGAATACTCTAAATGATGAAAATTATCAAGTTTCATCTTGAAAAACTAGACAAATAAAAATATATGTTTATGATAATTTTAAACAGATTGGTTTGTTGGTTGGTTGGTTGGTTGGCTGGTTTCATGTCATGTCAACCCTTGTTGGGTTATTTTATGCCAATGTCAATTAAACAATCATAACATGTACAGAACATTCTGATTTTCAATACTGAATACATTTGTCTAGTTAGGGCTGAAAAAAATAGAAATATGAAAAATGGGCTGAA
This sequence comes from Sepioteuthis lessoniana, assembly GCA_963585895.1. Taxonomy (NCBI): domain Eukaryota; kingdom Metazoa; phylum Mollusca; class Cephalopoda; order Myopsida; family Loliginidae; genus Sepioteuthis; species Sepioteuthis lessoniana. Next base: position 18,423,914 of record OY757945.1, on the reverse strand, counting down.
TGTGGGGTGTTGGAATTTGGAATGATTCTAAAAAGAATCTGAAAATATCGCCTTTTATAATATTAAATCTGCAGGAACAAATGATAAGTATAACAAGCCACTTTAACATAAACATCACTATGATATGGTAACCCAAGAATTTGTCTCGTGAAGTTGATTTGACAACAGAGACATGAGTTATCTGCCACTACAACAATTAACCCTCACTGGTATGAATTCAGAGTTTTCTTTCTCCTAAACTGGTTGCCTAACTAAGGCTAAAAAACTTAGTCTGTCTCAAAATTTACTTATAGCTGAAAGGAGAACAGAAAGATTCATGCCTTTCCTAAGGACATTAGCACAACGTGAAACGCAAACAGCCTCATTCAGGTTTGAACGTGAATCACCAATTCCATTTCCCATGACAATAATTGTTACACTAAGTGCACTTCCAGTAACACAATAAAAATAGCACATCATAGCATGATTTTTGTCAGAGTAATACACATGAAATTACTTCTAGAGAATAAAGCAATTTTTGTCAGGTTTAGTTTTATGGCACATCAACCATTGTAGGTTATTTAATGCCAAATCCATCTTTATACATATAAACAGTTCTATTTCAAATAATTCAGTTTAGTATGAGCATAGTTTTTTGTTTACACACAGTTAAGAGTCAAAACACTTCTATTTCAAACAATTCTGTTTAGCATAAGTACACAGCTTAAATGATGAAAACAGTTTTTTTTCAAACAATTCAGCTTTGTATAAGTGCACAATTTTAATTGCAAAAACAGTTCTATTTCAAACAATTCAGTTTAGCATAAGTACACAGCTTAAATGACAAAAACAGTTTTTTTTTCAAGCAACTCAGTTTTGCATAAGTGCACAATTTCAATAGCAAAAAACAGTTCTATTTCAAACAATTCAGTTTAGCATAGGTTCACAGTTTAGTTCTATTTAACCAATAGATAGGACCCTATCAGGTGTTACCACTCCAAGCCAGAATGGACCTGGGAGCAATGGCAATGAAGGGGTACTCCACATTCCCGAAAGCTCTAGCATTACTGGAACCTCACCATCAGATTGTTTAGTGGTGGGGTACCCTCTGCAGAAAAGCAGTTGGTGTATTCTACAGCCATAGTTGACTGGGTAAATTTTTTATCAGAGCAATATATATTGAATTCCTTTCAGAGAATAAAGAATTTTTCTAATGAAAATGTTTTTTTCAGAAATCTTCTACTAAATATTAATTTTGTAAGGTTAGCCTTTACACTGAAAATTATTTTTAATCATCCAAATTCTTTAAATAAAGAGAAGCATCAAGATTATCATGAACCATGGGAACTCAATAGGTTTAGAAGTTATCTAATCCTATTCCTATTTACCAACCCTTCCGCTCGGCCAGGATATAACACAAGGTCAATTTTTAAGCGAAGTTTAACAAGTTTCAATTCAGAGTTTTCCTTCTCCTAGACTAGTTGCCTAACCAAGGCTGAAGAACACAGTCTGCCCTACTATTTACCCATAGCTGGAGGGAGAATAATTGGATTCTTACCTTTCCCAAGGGTATTAGTGCTATGTGAAATGCAATCAGTCTCGTCCAGGATTTGAACTCGTGTTGCCATGTCCATATCCTACGACGATAACCATTACACCACGGGCACCTCCATTTAGGTTTAGAAGTTATCTAATGATTTTATAAATTTGTGGTTTCCTCCCTCTATCTAAAAAGAGAGCGGATATTAGAAAGTTTATTATAAAGAGAACTATATATATGTGTGTGTGCGTGTGTGTGTACACGTAAGTAAAAGTAAAGTTAGCGACCATAGTCGAGGGTGACCCGAAGGCTCCCTTTTCGATAGCTACTACACCAAAGTGTAGGGGAGGGCGCTACTCCATTCCCTGGATTGCTCCACTTTACCCTTGAACCGTACCTTATAATGCTGAGTGTTAAGCAAGGTGGTATCAAGTTCCATTTTTAAAGTCTTTGGATTGAACCCAGGTCTCCCGGGCCATTGGCGAACACTCTAACCGCTGGGCCAATGTCCCGGTTAATGTGTACACATACACACTTGAAAAGGGGCTTTGCATTGCTCATGGTGGATGATTTGAATATATATATATATATATATATGTAATATTCGGTCACATTAAACCAGAGTTTGGAGTAATTCCCTCAGGACAAGAAAATCATTCAAGAGCTGAACATTTAAATTTTCCTGGTAGAGAGCTCAAAGTAATTTATTACAGAGCAATATTTCTTTAAGAAAAAAACCAAAGACCGGTTATTTTAGGATTATAAATTTATTTCCATCCTCTATTTTCAGTTTCTGGTGTGAACCAAAAACATGAAGAAAAAAATTTATACGGGACTTCTTCAGATCCAATGGATAATTAACTAAAAACAGAATAAACAAGTGGGGTGGAGGGGGACGAGATTAAGGAGTTACCTCCTCGTTTTATTTAATTAGCGATTTATTTCAATTTTTCTAATTTCTTCTGTCAGTTATAATTACGGTAATTTAACTTTTTTATTTATTTGTTTATTTTCTTTTCTTTTCATGTTAAGTTCAATAATTAACGTTTAAGAGAAATATTAATGCTTATATTAATTTCGATACCATTTGATTAGCTACCTATTTTTTTAGTGTATATGTTGGATACGTTTTTTTACCTGGTTTCACGATTTATTTCTATGTTTTAAATTTTTATAGTTTAAATTTAGTCTTATGTCTACATCTAGCTATTAATTCACTTCTCTTATTTAATAACTTATCAGGCCATTTATGTATTAAAATATGTATTTTCTCTTCTAAGCATAAATGGACATACAACATACGAACACAGATATATAAAGAGATATATACATGTATATATACACACATATATATAGATATACACATACATGCATATATCAATAGATAGATAGATATACATATATTTAAATACATTTACATATATAGAATCATTATTGCTGCTACGGTTTCTTTAGGTATGCCGTACGCTAGTAGGATTTGTTCCATCTTTCCTCTGTGCCTGCTGGAGAAGCAGGGACGAACTCATAAGAGATGTACTCTTATGGACCCCCACACATGGCCGTGCAAAAGCAGGATGACCAGCACGAACATACATTCAGCAGCTATGTGAGGATACGGGATGTTGTCCTGAAGACCTGCCTAGGGCGATGAACGATACGGAGGAGTGGCGAGAGAGGGTCAGGGATATCCGTGCTACCAGCGCGACATGATGATGACATATATAGATATAAATAAACATATACAACTATAGAGAAATAGATACACACATACATATATATAAATAAACACACACACACATCTAGAGATAGATTGATATATCTATAGATACACACACAAATATATATATATATAGAGAGAGAGAGAAAGAGAGAGAGAGAGAAATACACACACACGCATACATACATATACACACACACACCCATTGTATATATATTCATTAACAAAAAGCAAACAATCACAAAATCTGTCATGCTGTCAATAAAAGGGAAAACAATTGATGCAACCGAATTTAACCAAGTCAGTAATGTATTGGTTAGTTTGACTTCTCAATTCAAAATACGGGTTTTATCAACCCACACAGAATTAAAAAAAAAAAATTAATCAAAAAGCAATAAAGCAAAAAAAGAAAAAATGTGCAAAGTAAGAGTAATATGATGGACAATAATTCAACAACAAAAAAAAATCTCAAAATTTTAATTATCAGAACTTTCGTTACTGACACCTTTCATCGACAAAGCACACCTTGAAAACACTGAAACTATCAAAAATAATTCTGGTACATACATATCTTAAATCAAGAACAGAGGTAATGAAAGCACTTCAATGGAAAAAAAAAATATTTCAGACTCGGCTTAATTCTCTATAATACTATATACTTCAATATAAAACACCATACAGCTTTGTGTTTATCAGCAAGGTAACCTTGTCCAACAACGATAGCCCTTGGAACAAATTTGGTCAATATATGTGCCTAAACCTGTGAGTAACATTTCAAGATAAGGTATAAGAACTAACAAAGCATGCCAAAAGTAGTCTGCAAAGTTTTGATAGAAAGGTAGCATGAATTTTAGTGACTTAACCTAACGAATTACTGTAACAAAATGTAGTTTAATATGGGCAATGGAATTGGTAACACAAGTTCAAGCCTGAACAAGGCTGTTTGCATTTCACTTTGTGCTAATGTCCTTTGGAAAGGCATGAAACGATCCATTCTCCTTCCAGCTATGGGTAAATTTGGGGGCAGACTAAGTTCTTTAGTTTTGGTTAGGCAACCAGTTTAGGAGAAAGATAAAAAGCGTTGATAATAAAATACATAAGCAAACATTAAATAAAATAACAGGAGGTTGAGTTGCATAGATGTTATCTTTTTATTGATTATTTTGGCAATAAGTAATAATTTACAAAATTACTGACATGTTTATAAATCCAGAATTCATTTAAGGATAAAACTTACGATCGTGAAATTAGGAACTGATATTTTTGGTTAAGCCTGGATTATCCAATGCCTGTCTCCTTCAACTATTGGGCTGCTCCAGACTAAAATGGTGAATAGCTGGTTCTTAGACCTACTAGATTTTGGCAGCAAAATAAGGAAAAGTTATTTTTTGAAATTATGACACACAGCCTTTTTCTTATTCTTAGATTTGACAAAAGGTTTGGTTTGGCTTCTGCTTCTTTATTTAATGGCATATGAAGCTTTAGAGGTTATTTAATGCCAAAGCCATACCCATCGAAGAACAGCAGTGGTACTATTAAACCCATAGTTGGTGGTATAAGGGAGTTTGCAACTAGAGTTTAAACTTGCTTACACTGGAGTCAGTCGGGCCATTGGCCTAATGAATAGAGTGTTTGTCAATGGTCTGGAAGACCGGGGTTCAATCCCAGGTCAAGTCAAAACAAAGACTCTAAAAATGGTATTTGATGCCATGTTCCTTAACACTCAGCATTATATAGTAAGAATCAAGGGTAAAGTGGATCAATCTAGGGAAAGGAGTAGCACTCTCCCTTACACCTCAGTGTTGTATCTATTGAAAGGGACTCTTCTGGTCAACCTCGACTAAAGGGAGACAACTTTACTTTTACATTGGAGTCAAAGTACAGAACTTTAGCCATCAAACCTCGAAGATTTCTCTGGTTTAGTTTGGTTTATTTGTTTTATGGCATATCAACCCTTATGAGTTATTCAATGCCAAAGGCATCCTTGTAAATTGACTGTAATGGTACTATTTAATCCATAACTGGGCGAATTAGTCCTAAAGTGAATGTAATAGCAGGGAACTTTTCCCTGAAGTACTTGGGAGAGGAATCTTTACAGAAGTCCCTCCTTATAATTGGAGTGTGTTTATGGTAAAAATAATCATAATGTTTCTTCTGGGGAAACCATTCTACCTGTAAATGATTTTAGAAGTTTATAGGGAGAATCTTTTTTCTACTTTTTATTTTTACTTCTTAAAGGACAATTATAGTTTCATACGGGAGATTTCACGCTGAACAACACTCTGTGGTCAGGTAGACCAATTGAGGTTGATATAAAATATGAAATTCAAACAGATATATATAGTTGGAATTCTATCGTAAGGCTCAGTAGCTATGAGTCAGTGTTCACATGCATAATAATGAACTACGAGTTGAAATGAGATTATATGGACATTGGAACGTTCCATTATTCGAAAGTGACTAAGTCCATTCTCTGGACAGTGATTGGTTGCTGGCCCAGTGAGTGGGTATATTAATGTATTTATACACCGGCTTGCTTCAGTCATGTTACAGGTGTTACGGGCTCGGTATTGAGTTACCAGCCATTTTATTTTTGTCTGCCAGCTGGACACTAGCAGGGGCCACTGAGCTGGTAAGTGTTGTTATTCTTGTTTATTCTGCAAATTAAAGCTGTGACTTCTACATATATGTTTTCTTATTTCCATCTTTAATACTTTCTAACAGCAAAATTGAAAGCTTTTTAGCCAACCAAGTACTCATTTTAAATTCAAGTGTTGATATCTAGTGAATGATTGATTGATTGATCATATTTACCAACCCCTCCGCTTGGGCAGAATATGAAACAAGGTTAATTTTTAAGCAGAGTTTAACAGGTTTGAATTCAGAGTTTTCCTTCTCCAAGACTAGTTGCCTCACCAAGGCTGAAGAACCTAGTCTGCCCTACTATTTACCCATAGCTGGAGGGAGAATAATTGAATTCATACTTTTCCCAAGGGTATTAGTGCTATATGAAATGCAACCATTCTCGTTTAAACCCTTATGAAATCTACAAACAAAATCAAAATTATTTCCTTAGCAAGTAAATGCTTGTTTTAACACTTAAAACGCCATTTTTCCTACCCCTGGGGAGACCGTCTTGGTCACCTGCTATGGCCTTAAGCCATATGAAATTAGAAACCCTTCTCTAAAAAGTTAAGGTGAAAAAACTTTTTTTTTTACCAGAGAGACTGAGTGTTTCCACTCCATGGATTGTCTTTTCCAACTCAAGGCCAACCCATGTTTAGCATTTTTTCAAACATATTTTTGATTAAAACAAGCTTTTCCTTACTCATCACACATTCTTCAGTAAGTTTCACATTGTTTGCACTTCTCACCACCAAAATTTTAATGAGACCTCTGTTCAAGCTTAGAGCACTCTGTTTGATTTGCTGCCATTTAGAATAACATCAAAATAAATATTTTTGCAAGATTAAAATAATCTTTGCTATAAACCAATTTCAAACATTGCAGATTTTACATTTATGAAAAAAATTCTGGAAAATTTATTGAATGACCCTCGTATTAATGTGATTATTATGAACTGACTGTACAAAATAATCTTCACTAAATTCACTTTCCTGAGAAATAATTCAGAAGAAGAAAAATAGAAACGCATTGAGTTTTTGTCAAACTCTCAAAGGAGAAAAGCATGACAACTAAAAGATGGTGTGTAGGTGAAAGTATGGACTTGAAGCTTCTGAAAAAAAAAAAAGAAAAAAAACTAGAAAAAACTTTAAACTAGATCCAAACATTCAGGGTTTTGTTTTTTTCTTTCCATGTTTCAACCATTCACTGCCAGGGATCGTCAGAAAAAAAAATCCCTACATGAAGAAGAAGGCAGATTTTATCAGTTTGTTCAATCTAAGATTTTTTGAGAATGTTTTGTTTTATTTTTTTTGTTTTGTTTTTTTTATTTATGGGAGGTTTCTTCCCCTCACTCTCCTTCTCACCAAACAATGACAGTATTCTATAAAACACTTCTTTGTGAAACAGGAAAATAAACTGAAGCTTTTTTTTAAGTAGATACAAGAGATGTTCACATCATTTTCACTCGGCAAATGTGCATTTTTATATCCAAGCCTTAAATAACCAATGAAGGCATATAAATATATATGTATACTGAAATAGACACAAACTTATACACATACAGGTGTCTGAAAGCACCCATGAATATCATAAAGAAAGTACACACTTCTGACAGATAGATAGATAGATAGATCATGAGCAGACGAAGATAGATAGATAGATAGATTAGGTTGTTCAGAAAATACTGTCCGATTTTTGAATAAACTTTTTGTTATGAAGAAGAATGTACTGATACTGACTCAACTTGTGGTTCGAACACGGATCTCTAGCCAAGAAACGTAAGTGTTGAAACGGATTGTGCTACTGGAGTTCACATGACTGGAAATAGTGGATATATAAATAAGTCATTCAGAGGTCTGACGTGACATGTGCAGAGAGACACGTGCATATGCAAAATAGGGTTGAAATGTAACATTTAAAGTTAGTATTGTTTAGCATTCCATTCTCTGTATTCTGCATTGTACGAGAGGGAAGAGATTTTAAGTATCGGCCAAAATTACCCCCCCACCCTCATGGAACGTTGCAAAACTTTTATTCCAGAATTAACAAATTTAAACAGTGCTTTAATCAGTCAAAATATAATCCTTGAACCTCAATGCATTTCTAACATCAATTAATTTATACCTGTACAATAAAACTCGGAAAATTTTGATGCTAAAAAAAATCTTTAAATGTAGCTTCTACTTTTTTCTATGGAACAGAATGATTTTTGGTGTAGAAAAATGTCCAGATGCTTGATAAAAATGGGAGTCAGTGGGTGAAAGATTAGGAGTGTATGGTGGGTGTGGCAAAGTTGGTAAGTTTCTGCATTGACATCCATGGCGTTAAGCATTGTCATGAAGCAAAGTTATGACCAAATTTGAACTCATGTAAAAAGTAAAAAAAAAAATGTGAGAGCTTTGATATTAGGTTGTTTGGAAAATAATGTCTGATTTTAGAATAAACTTTTATTCCAGGATTAAAAGTAAAAAAGTTGGCGACCATAGTCGAGGGTGACCCGAAGGCTCCCTTTTTGATAGCTTACTACACCAAGGTGTAGGGGAGGGCACTACTCCTTTCCCTGGATTGCTCCACTTTACCCTTGATCCGTACCTTATAATGCTGAGTGTTAAGCAAGGAGGCATCAAGTACCATTTTTTGAGTCTTTGGTATGACTCGACCTGGGATTGAACCCAGGTCTCCCGGGCCATTGGCGAACACTCTAACCGCTAGGCTAATGTCCAGGATTAATGAGTTTAAATTGTATATTAATCAGTCAAGATATAATCCTTAAACATCTGTGCATTTCTGCCATTAATTAACAAGGTTATTTATGCATGTACAATAAAACTCTAAAAGTTTTGATGCCAAAAAAATCTTTAAATGCAGTTTCTACTTCTCTTTTGAAAAGGGATGTTTTTGGCATAAAAAAGTGTCCAGATGCTTGGAAAAATGGTATTCATTGGGTTGAGAGATCAGGAAAAAATGGTGGATATGACTAAGTCTTATATCCTAAGTCAGTGAGATTTTACATCTTTATTTTGGCAACATGTGACCAAGCATTGTTGGTTGGTTGGGTTTATGGCATATCAACCATATTATGTGAAAAACATTTTTATTTCAAGCTATTCGGTTTAGTCAAGCAGATCTAATTCAGCTAATTTAGTTTAGTATAAGTACAGATTTTGTTTACACACAGTTAAATGTCAAAACAGTTCTATGTTAAACAATTCAGTTTAGTGTAAAGACAGTTTCAATATCAAAAAACAGTTCTATTTCAAATAATTCAATTTAGCATTAGCACAGTTTAAATGTCAGTTTGGTTTCAGTTTAGGATAAGCATACAGTTTAAATGTAAGTACGGTTTAATTGTCAAAAACATTTCTATTTCAAGCTATTCAGTTTAGTTAAACAATTCAGTTTAGGATAAGTATGCTGTTAGTTCTATTTAACCCATAGATAGGGCCCTATCAGGCATTACCATGCCAGGCCAGAGTGGACCTGGGAGCGATGGCAATAAAGGGGTGCTCCACATTTCCCAAAGCCTCAGCATCACTACAACCTCACCATCAGACTGTTTAGCGTCATATACAGGACACTCATTGTGTGTGTGGGGGGGGTCTTACCCCTCTGCAGAGTTGCAGTCAGTGTATTCTACAGCCCCAGCCGACTGGGCAAACTAAGCATTGTCATGAAACAAAATTAGGACCAAACTTGAACTCATGCAAAAAGTTACCAGATGCTTGGAAAAATGGTATTCAGTGGGTTGAGAGATCAGGAAAATATGGCGGATATGACTAAGTCTTATATCCTAAGTCAGTGAGATTTTATATAGTCATTTTGGCATCATGTGATCAAGCATTGTCATGAATCAAAATTATGATGAAACCTCAACTCATACAAAAAAAGGAAATGCCTCACACTTTTTCATGTTCATGATTAGGGGCATATAACCATCAAAATCAAATTCTGAAACAAATGATAGAAAAGTAACTAAGGGGACAATTGAATCATTAGAAATGTAAATTTTTTAATAAACTTCTATCAAAATAATTTGTTTGAACAGAATTTAAATAGTTCAAATTAAAATCAGACAGTATTTTCCAAACAACTGGAGCTGTAAGATACCAAGTCTAGCGTAAAGTCAGGTGGGTTTCAATCCCAGCTTGAAGTGTCCTGCATGTCTAGCCTCACTGAAGATTTGCGATACAACAAAACAATCTATCTATGAATGATGATATATATGCTCCTCTCCCAGGGGTTGAGCACTCTGGTGAAGGAATTAATGACTGCCACCTGCATAATGCAAAGCTCTTCTAATTGAGCACTCCGGTAACCGATAGTGCAAAATGTAAACAAACAAAAACTAATAAAAAATGCATTAAAATACCCACACTGCCGTAGGTTACCGAAATAGCTGAGAGGTAAGATACCAAGTTGAGTGTAAAGTTAGGCAGCTTTCAATCCCAGCTTGAAGTGCTTTCTGTGTCTAGCCACAGTGAAGAGTTGGGATGCAATGAAACAGTCTGTCTGTGGATGATAATATATATATATATATATATATATATATATACATTAATGTATAAACATGACATGCACTGTTATGTATATTTTCCTGTTCCTTGACAGGTAGAAAAGTTTGTGTGAATCAGTAAAAATTGCAAATGTTTATATGCATACCCTATGCATCTGAATCAGGGCTTCTTTTTTTTTTTTTCTTTTTTTTTCAATGACTGTTACAGAAGATTCCCATACGATATAGTCTCTGACATGAGGTTATATTTATTCAGCAATCTTAAAAAATATAAAAACATGAAAAAATGCCTCTAGCATATAGTTCATAACTACAGACATCAAGGAATCTAAATTATTAGAGCTTATATATATATATATATATGTATAATTATTATTATTATTATTATTATTCACATACAGACATACACAGACCTTTATGATTCTGACACAATATTTTTGTCACTGTATGAATTTGTTTTCTTCCAGACTAACAATATGTTAAATAGCCATCTTGGAAAGATAATAAACCTCTGCATTTGTGTGTGTGTATATATATATATATATATATATATATGAATCAATGCAAATTACTGTGACTTTCCACACTAAAGCTAACATCAGTATGCCTTACATCATGATAAATCATTAATAATCAGGATTTATCCAGATCCCCATGAATCCAGAATGTGACACAAGATCAGTTTAATGTGAGCTGGTCCTCAAAAAAGCAAACCTCTTGGTATGTATGATCCTATTTACCAACCCCTCCGCTCGGGCAGGATATGACACAAGGTCAATTTTTAAGCGGAGTTTGACAGGTTTGAATTCAGAGTTTTCCTTCTCCTAAACTAGTTGCCTCACCAAGGCTGAAGAACCTAGTCTGTCCTACTATTTACCCATAGCTGGAGGGAGAATATTTGGATTCATACCTTTCCCAAAGGTATTAGTGCTTTGTGAAATGCAATCAGTCTCGTCCAGGATCTGAACTCAAGTCACCGTCTCCAATTCCTACGACGATTACAATTACACCACGGGCACCTCCCTCTTGGTATGTATGATGGGGAGAAATGCTCTATTCTGTCCGCAGGGCCCTTGAAAGGTGCCTCAGGCACTCAGTTCTTACTCCTTTAAGACGAGAGGGTGGCTGTTGTTTGAGAGAATGTCACATGAAACATCGGCCATTAATGGTATCAGACAAACCAGTCAGCATCAATGTACTTGATCGACGTACAATGAGTTGTATATGTATAAACAAATAGACTTTATCACAATGGTCAAGGCCTGCCTTAAGCCAAATGAACCAATTGCACCGAAGGAATCCCAACATTATAGTGTAACCTACTCTTGGGTCATCATGTATATCCAACTACACATTGCAATATATATGTTCCCAGTTGGGCCCCACATTTCTTAAAGCTGGCACCGGTCATGGAATATTTAATTTACATAATGATTTTCAAAAGAGTTTAATAAATGATTATAATTTATTTGCAGTTTTAGTGTTTTATATATCAGCGTCGCATCAACCGAAAAGGACATCAACACGAGGTTAACGAAAGCATGGACAGCTATCAATAGGCTATTGATTATATGGAAATCAGACCTAACCGATAAAATGAAATGCAGTTTCTTCCAGGCAGCGGTCGCATCGATACTGCTATATGGATGCACTACATGGACTCTAACAAAACAGCTGGAGAAGAAGCTAGATGGCAATTACACAAGAATGCTGCGAGCAATCTTGAACAAGTCCTGGCGGAAACACCCCACAAGACACCAACTGTACGGCCACCTGCCTCCTATCATGAAAACTATTCAAGTTTGACGAACCAGACATGCAGGACACTGCTGGAGAAGCAGGGACGAACTCATAAGTGATCTACTCTTATGGACCCCCACACATGGCTGTGCAAAAGCAGGACGACCAGCATACATTAAGCAACTATGTGAGGATACAGTATGTTGTCCAGAAGACCTGCCTGAGGCGGTGAACGATAGGGAGAAGTGGCAAGAGAGGGTCAGGGATATCCGTGCTACCAGCACGACATGATGATATATATATATATATATATATATATATATATATGCAATAAATCTGTGCATAACTTTTAAAAGATAGACAAAATTTGTTTTAATTTCATGTAGCTTTAATAAATAGGTGCAAATTGTAGTGTATGTAAATGTTTGGCTTTTTCATTGTCTTGAAAAAATATTGTTATATCAGAGATTACATTTCAAAGTGGTAGACAACGTATTGATAGCAGTCCATGCAATTCCTCTATTCATTTGCTGACATCACTTTAAAAGGGTCATTTAAAATAAAACAACAATTCTTCCAAGCCACAGCCATGTAAGTACCATTGTATGGCTGCAACAGTTAGTTAGCGACCATAGTCGAGGGTGACCCGAAGGCTCCCTTTTCGATAGCTACTACACCAAGGTGTAGGGTAGGGCGCTACTCCATTCCCTGGATTGCTCCACTTTACCCTTGAACCGTACCTTATAATGCTGAGTGTTAAGCAAGGTGGTATCAAGTTCCATTTTTAAAGTCTTTGGTATGACTCGACCTGGGATTGAACCCAGGTCTCCCGGGCCATTGGCGAACTTCAACAAAGCACTTCTAGAAAAAACTAGACAATAACTACTTAAGAATACTGCACACTGTTCTAAACAATTCCTGGAATCAGAACTCCTCAAAACAGCAGTTGTACAGGCTGTTACCCCCCAACTCACAAACCATTGAAATAAGATAAACAAGACATGCTTGGCACCCCTGCAAAAGCAAGAATGAACTCATAAGGGAAGTTTTCTTGCAGACACCTAGACATGAACACACCAGTGTTGGCTGACCAATGAAGACTTATATTCATCAGCTTTGCGCAGATACTGGATGCCATCAGGAGGACCTACCAAGAGCAGTGGACAAAAGAGACAGATGATTAGTAAGAGTCTAAAGGAGGTGCCTGTGGTGTAATGGTTATCGTTGTAGGAAATGGACGCGGCGACACAAGTTCAAATCCTGGACGAGACTGATTGCATTTCACATAGCACTAATACCCTTGGGAAAGGTATAAATCCAATTATTCTCCCTCCAGCTATGGGTAAATAGTAGGACAGACTAGGTTCTTCAGCCTTGGTGAGGCAACTAGTTTAGGAGAAGGAAAACTCTGAATTCAAACCTGTTAAACTCTGCTTAAAAATTGACCTTGTGTCATATCCTGCCCAAGTGGAGGGGTTGGGTAAATATGGTTAGTAAGAGTCTAGAGAATCTGTGCTATCAGCACACCTTACAGATGATGAAAATACTAGAGACAAAATTTCAGTCTACATGGCTGTCACACTCACCAATCTCTTGTATAAATTGGAATCCGAGATGTTCTATTGGACACAGATTGACCAGTCTTTCACAAGAGTTGTCTTTGCTTGATTTGGGGATACAACCAACAATACAAAATCTTAGACACTGATCTTTTACTGAGTACAGTATTGGAGGCATAGAGACCTTCCTCATACAATCACCATTGAGACTGGCTGTTATCCAAATGAGAGATTAGATAATTCCAAGGATCCTCATCTCTAGCCAGCTTCATGATGGAAAGAGAAATATTGAACAACTATATCTCAGATAGTGGTACAAGGTATAAAAACACTCTTATGACTCAGGATATACCTGTCAATACGTTCCAGCAAGTTGCTTCGATTCACAAGTTTAGAAAGTCAAATGACTTACCTGCTACCATGGCTGCCTTTTTTGTCTTCTTGGAAAAGCAAGCCAGCTGGACCAACCCACCAGCGGCATTAGGTACTCTCTTATAAATGAGGTAAACTTAGGTGGCTTACTTTTCAAAGAGGACTAAAGAAGCCAGCCATGTTAGCAGATAAGTCATTTGACTACTACAGCAAGTTTTGGAGGTCAAAATGCCACAAGGCCATGAAGAACTTTAACAAAAACCATCTCCAGCATCTCAAAGTTTTCAGGAAGAAGGTGAAAACAAGATCGGTGATGCCAGCTAATTTATCTGATAACTCTTCCGTATCCTGTATATGCACGTCTGTGGCTGGTTTGAAATGTCAAATGAGACCCGGGCAGAAGAACTGATAAGAGTTCTTTGGCTCTCATACATCAAAACGTACACAAGAATTGGTTGGTTGGGTCTTATGCCATATCAACCTTTGTAGGTTATTTAACGCCAAATCCATTTTTATGCAAGTCGTCAGTTCTAATTCAAACAATTCAGTTTAGCATGAGTACACAGTTCAATTGTCAAAAACATTTCTATTTCAAGTTTTTCAGTTTAGTCAAACAGTTCTAATTCAAACAATTCAGTTTAGCATAAGTATACAATTTAGTTCTATTTAACCCATAGATAGGGCCCTATCAGGTGCTAGCATTCCCGGCCAGAGTGGACCTGCTAGCAATGGCAATAAAGAGGTGCTCCACATATTCTGAAGCCCCAGAATCCCTGGAACCTCACCATTAGATTGTTTAGTGTCAAATTCAGGACACTTGTTGGCAGGGGTTTACCCTTCTGCAGAGGTGCATTCGGTGTATTCTACAGCCCCAGCCGACTGGGCAAGGGATGCAAGAGTTGATCATATATATATATGTATATATATATATATGCTATTTTTGCACACACAGCTAATTCTTCTCCTTGTTGGTGAGGCTTAGAATATGACAACATCTTGCAAAATCTTAAAAATGCCCGACAAAGAGGTTTCCAGGGTATGACACTAAACAGCAGCTGGAATAATTAGTTGAAATATATGACTTTTATTTCTGTTATACTCATTGTATATATATATATATATATATATATATAAGGAATAAATTAGATATATATATTTAATTCATGGAATTTAGACAGCAACCCTGTGTTTCATTGAGTTTTTTGCAAAACAACAATCATCAGGTGGTTTTCTTAACTGCCTGATGATTGTAGTTTTGCAAAAAACTCCAGGGTCGCAGTCTAAATTCCATGAATTAAATATACATATCTAATTTATATTTATTTATTATTATCATATAATAGCTCTATCCTAGATATTGAGCACTCTCCATATCATATTGCACTTGGTTCAACACATACCCACAAAGTGATTTAGTGTCAAACAACACTCTTATAATATATATATATATATATAACACTTCTCTGTGCATGTGTTTCATGATGTATACAATGGTTGTGTATCCTTCTGTCTACACACATAGAGGTTTTGACAAGAAACAGACAAGCTTCTGTATGTTCAGATATCTGTAATTGTGTGTCCACCCAAAGTGTGTGTACCATGTGTGGATGTAAGCTGTAACTACTAGTAAAAGGCATTTAAAACATTATTTCACGGCCTGAAACTAATCATTCCACTCAATTCCTCAAAAGCAATACTTGCTTTTGTTCGAATCTTCTCTACTGGCACGTCCTACCTGCAGAAATACAATCGAATAGAGAGAAGAAGGAAAAAAAAATAAAGCAAGTAGTCGTCCATTTTCTTTATCGCTTCCTGGGGCCCTCCCCATTCTTTGTCCCATTTACATCACATCCACCACTACCCACACACTTTTTTTTTTTTTTAAATTTAACTCTACCCCCTCCCTAACCTGCAACTATTATATTGTCTTCAAGTGTTGTAGGTGATACAAGAGGTTTTTACAAGGTTAAGCCCACAGGTGAAGTGCAGTCACTTCAGCAGATAATGTAAAAATAGCCATGAGCAGTAGAATTGTGCTTTTTTGTTTTTTTTTATTTAGTTTAATTTCAGAAAGGGGAGGGGCACTGCTTCCATTTGAGTAAAGGGTTACACTTGCCATTCTTTACAGAAAATTAAACAAAAATGTTTGTTATGAGTTTCTATAGAATATTCCAGCTGAAAATACTTGCTAAAGAATAAGGGCTGATATGCTCATCTGGCAAGCCATTGTTAGTAAGATCATGTTATATGGTTTCAAGTAACTATGAGCTGAAGTCGACTTAACTCAGAGAGAAATATGCAAAGCCACAAAATTTTGGAAAAGACTAAAAGTATAAATGAGTACAGGGAGTTCATGTCAACCCTTATTGGGTTATATTATGCCAAAATAAGTTGAACAATTATGCTCTCCAATTATACATAATCATGATCTTCAATTATATTCCGTACAAAAATATATAATGTCAACCGTTATTGGCTTATCTTATTCCAAATTTTAGAAAATATGTTTAAATAACCAATAGATTTAACAATTATGCTCTCCAATTAAATATGCTAAAAAAATCTATCATGTTCATCATTTTTGGCTTATTTTTTGCCAAAATCATCTTAACAATCATCTTGCCCAGTCGGCTGGGGCTGTACAATACACCGACTGCACCTCTGCAGAAGGGTAAGACCTCCCTAACGAGTGTCCTGCATATAACACTAAACAATGGTAAGGTTCCAGCAGTGCTGGAGCTTTGGGGAATGCGGAGTACCCCTTCATTGCCATCACTCCCAGGTCCACTCTGGCCCAGAGTGGTAGCACCTGATAAGGCCCTATCTATGGGTTTAATAGAACTAACAGCATACTAATGCTAAATTGAATTGTTTCAGCAAACTGAATAGCTGCAAATAGAAATGTTTTTGACAATTAAACCGTACTTACATTTAAACTGCGTGCTTATGCTTAACTGAATTATTTCAAATAGAACTGTTTTTCAACATTAAAACTGTATTTACACTTAACTGAATTGTTACATATAACTGCTTGAATAGTTTGAAACAGAAATGTTTTTGACAATTAAACTGTGTACTTATGCTAAACTGAATTGTTTTAAATTGAACATATTATTTACATAAAAATGGATTTGGCATTAAATAAACTACAAAGGTTGATATGCCATAAAACCCAACAAACCAACCATTAACAATCATCCTCTCCAATTATATATGCAACAAAAATGTATCATATCAACCCTTGTTGGGTTATTTTAACAATTGTGGTGTCCAATTATATACAGTACAAAATTTATCTTCATTTTAAACTGGTAAGTACTTCATTATATCTTATTACAGATTATACCTTCATGAGACAGACCTGGTTGGTTGGTAGGCTTGTTCTTCATTTTAAACAGTAAAATTTTCCTTTTAAAAAAAAAAGTATTGTTTCAGTTTGTTTTATATTAATAAATAGAAGCCAAAAAGAGATCATCCAGACCTGAATCAACATTGGACACACTTAAATAACACAATTTTATTGAAAAAAAAGGAACATCCAAAACACTTGCAATCAAAAACATCTTCATAAAATTTAAAAAATAACATGAAACCTCTTTATAAATACCTTACATCAATTAATCTGAAAGAACTCTTCCAAACTACAAATACAAGCAGCACATGTAACAAATAAAGTAAAGTTGGCGACCATAGTCGAGGGTAACCTGAAGGCTCCCTTTTCAATAGCTACAACACCAAGGTGTAGGGGAGAGCACTACTCCATTCCCTGGATAACTCCACTTTACCCTTGATCCTTACATTATAATGCTGAGTGTTAAGCAAGGTGGCATCAAGTACCATTTTTAGAGTCTTTGGTATGACTCGACCAGGGATTGAACCCTGGTCTCCCAGACCATTAGCGAACACTCTACTCATTAGGCCAATGACCCACAAATCATAAAATTTCCATATTACAGCAAATAAGTACAAAGAAAGTCTTTAAAAAATAAACAAATATAAAATAACAATACCACCAAATCCTTTTTTCCATCCATCAGTAGAATCTTTATAAAACCTCCCAAAACACAAATAACAACTTTTCTAAAATCCCACAAGTCACAAAAATACAATTTTGCCATTAAATGATGAATAGTAGTTGACATTCAATAAAACTCATAAAATATCAATTGCTTTTTTTCTGTCTGTTTTACTTCCATTCCTATGAATCGTTAGTCTCCAATTCCATTTTAGATAATATATTTAAATAAACAATAGAAGCTGAAACTTCATTTTTTTTTTCCAAAGAAGCTTATCTATATAAGAATAAGGGATGTATTGCAATAAGCACAGGAGACAAGTCACTTTTTTAAGATATTGAAACCCTTTAATCTGTTGATCATGTTAAGAATCATAGATAAGAATTTAGTGAAGCCATATTTATAAATATTTTTATAGCTATATAGACATCCTCACAAAATGATGTTTCCTATTTAAAGTACCACTAGGTATCTATTTGATGTTTTCTATTTAGAGCACCACTAAGTACCAATTTGATGTTTTCTATTTAGAGTGCCACTAGGTATCAATTTGATGTTTCTTATTTAGAGTGCCACTAAGTATCAATGTGATGTTTCCTATTTAGAGTGCTACTAAGTATCAATTTGATGTTTTCTTTTTAGAGTGCCACTAAGTATTGATTTGATGTTTTCTATTTAGAGTGCCACTAGGTATCAATTTGGTGTTTCCTATTTAGAGTGCCACTAAGTATCAATTTGGTGTTTCCAACTAAGAGTGCCACTAGGTATCAATTTGATGTTTCTTATTTAGAGTGCCACTAAGTATTAATTTGGTGTTTCTTATTTAGAGTGCCACTAAGTATCAATTTGATGTTTTCTATTTAGAGTGCCACTAAGTATTAATTTGATGTTTCTTATTTAGAGTGCCACTAAGTATCAATTTGATGTTTTCTATTTAGAGTGCCACTAAGTATTAAATTGATGTTTCTTATTTAGAGTGCCACTAAGAGTGCCACTAAGTATCAATTTGATGTTTCCTATTTAGAGTGCCACTAAGTATTAATTTGACGTTTCTTATTTAGAGTTCCGCTAAGTATCAATTTGATGTTTCTTATTTAGAGTGCCACTAAGTATCAATGTGATGTTTCCTATTTAGAGTGCCACAAAGAATAACCACCTTACCAGCAAGAATCATCAATTATTCTTATCAAGTTGCAGTGACTGCAGAGTGTTCCATGACTCACTTACACCATCCATCTCTATCATCCACTGCTCTTGACTGATTGTCTTTTATGGCATATCAACCCTTGTTGGATATTTAATGCCAAATCCTGTTTTTAAATATTTTATTATATATGTGTGATTTGTAAACAAATAGCTTGTTGGTAACATTGTTTTTAAATGAGCCAAAGCTCATCTTTTGCACACAAATAATATCAAATATTATAATTTATTGTTTGCATACAGTTAAATGGTTAAAGTATTCCTATATAACACTGATAATTCTATTTAACATTAATCATTTTTTTCACTCAGTTAAATCGCTGAAAGTATTGTAAATGATTAAATTGTTCAATTTGACCCCTAGATGGGACCCTAACAGGTACTACCACTTCAAGTCTGAATAGACTTGGGAGTAATAACAGTGAAGAAGTACTCAGCATTCCCCAAAGCTCCAGGACTGGAGCCTTACCATTAGATGGGTTTATGTGATATTCAGAACTTTCATTAGTGGGGGTCTTAGCCTTCTGCATAGGTGCAGCCAGTGTATTCTACAGCTCCAGCTAACTGGGCTCTGTTGCTCTTTGCAGGTCTTCTAGACTATATCCAGTCTCCACATAGAGCTGATGTACGTAAGTCCTTGCTGGCCAGCCAATACTGGCATGTCCATGTGTTGGAGTCCATTAAAGAACATCACTAATAAGTTTGACTTTACTTCTCTAGCAATGTTCTGCATGTCTTGTTCATATTACTTGGATTGTTTGTGAGATGGGAGTTAAGTGGCTGTACAGTTGTTGTTTTGTGCAACATGCGCCAGGCAAAGGTATGGACTGCTATTAACAGTTTATTGATCATATGGAAATCTCTTCTCTCTGATAAAATAAAATGGGAAATTTTCCAAGATGTAGCCATATTAGTACTACTGAGTGGTTGCACCACCTAGATTCTCAGAAAATACTTGGAGAAAAAGCTAGGTGGGAACTACACAAGATTGCTGCATGCTGTTTTGAATAAATCCTGAAAACAGCGGTAGTATGGCCACTTACCTTCCTTCTCACAAACCATCCAAATAAGACAAACAAGACATGTGATGTGCACTGCTGGAGAAGTAAGGACAAATTCTTGAAATATTCTACTGTGGACTGCTACACATGGACACACCAGCACTGGCTAACCAGCAAAGACTTACATTTTTCATAGTTGAGTATGGTAGTTATCAAAGTCAGCACTCAGTCATGACAAGCTGAGTCAGATCTGATATGCAATCTCCAAAAATCTGAGGAAGAAATTTATGGCACATTGGAGTATTCCATTGTGCGCATGTGGTCAAGTCTATTCCCTAGATGCTGATTGGTTGCTGGCACAGGAATTGACATGTTAGTATATATATATATATATATATACCTGCATGGAGTCTGTATTTTTGGCTGCCAACTGGATGCTAGTTGGAATCCCTGGACCAGTAAGTCTTTTTGGTTTGGTTGGTTGGTTTGGTGGGTTTTATGGCATATCAACCTTTGTAGTTTATTTAACACCAAATCCATTTTTATGTAAATAATCTGTTCTATTTAAAACAATTCAGTTTAGCATAAATACACAGTTTAATTGTCAAAAACATTTATTTCAAACTATTCAAGCAGTTATATGTAACAATTTAGTTAAGTGTAAATACAATTTTAATGTCGAAAAACAGTTCTATTTGAAATAATTCAGTTAAGCATAAGCACGCAGTTTAAATGTAAGTACGGTTTAATTGTCAAAAACATTTCTATTTCAAGCTATTAAGTTTACTCAAACAATTCAGTTTAGCATAAGAATGCTGTTAGTTCTATTTAACCTATAGTTAGGGCCCTATCAGGTGCTACCACTCCGGGCCAGAGTAGACTTGGGAGCGATGGTAATGAAGGGGTGCACCACATTCCCCAAAGCTCCAGCATTGCTGGAACCTCACCATCAGATTGTTTAGTGTCATATCCTGGAGACTCATTGGCGGGGGTCTTACCCCTCTGCAGAGGTGCAGTTAGTGTATTCTACAGCCCCAGCCGACTGGGCAAAGTAAGTCTTTTTATTATTCTTGTTAAACTACACATTATTGTTATACTACACATTAGAGTGGTGATATCAGCTCTGTGCAAACAGTCTCAAGAGTGATGATCAATAGGTACAGATGGCAAGAGAGAGTCAAGAGAATCTGTGCTAGCAGGACGACTTAATGATCATCATCATGCATGCTTGCATTTACATATTGTGCTGTAATTATTTCTTAAGCCTTTTTGCACAAAGTGGTGTGTTTCAAGTATTCCTATTTAATACTAATAATTATATGGTTTCAAGTAATTATTTCTATTTGATAATAGTCATTTCCTTGCACACATATACATGCTTTCAAGTAACTAATAATAATAATCCTTAGTAAACAATTAGACCTTCAAGTAACTATTCTTAATACAAATAATTGGCACACAGTAATATGCTTTCAAGTAACTAATAAAAATAATCCTTAGTAAACAATTAGAGTTTCAAGTAACTATTCTTAATACAAATAATCGGCACACAGTTATATGCTTTCAAGTAACTAATAATAATAATCCTTAGTAAACAATTATAGCTTCAAGTAACTATTCTTGATACAAATAATTGGCACACAGTTATATGCTTTCAAGTAACTAATAATAATAATCCTTAGTAAACAATTACAGCTTCAAGTAACTATTCTTAATACAAATAATTGGCACACAGTTATATGCTTTCAAGTAACTACTACTAATAATAATCCTTAGTAAACAATTATAGCTTCAAGTAACTCTTCTTAATACAAATAATTGGCACACAGTTATATGCTTTCAAGTAAGTAATAATAATAATCCTTAGTAATCAATTAGAGCTTCAAGTAACTGTTCTTAATACAAATAATATACAATGATATGGTATTAAGTATTCCTACTAAATACAAATGATTTTTAAACAAATTTATTTGATCAAGAGATAGCACCCATTAGAAATCCAGAAGTGGAGCCTCACTACTATGGAAAAAAGATTCTTAAGAAAAATTCTTGAGTATAATGCACAGTGACTTTCTAGAATTCGTGGCCGCTAAATTAGTATCCGTTCAACTTTCTTGTGATTCATACTAAATAAAGTCAAGACTTTATATTGTTTAAAATGTCTTTTACACAGTATTTAGAGTAGACACAAGGGTATGGTTTGTGTCATACTTGAGACACACCATTTCTTGTAGGGGAGGAAGGAGTCTTACTCCTTAGCGGACAAATTTTATGTCAGTGAATTCTAAACCCCAATAACAGGAAAGAGCTATTTGAGGTAAGGAATGGATCAATAAGGGTTGGGTATCACCCACCTTTTTCCACACAATGAACTAGTCCATCTGCCATATATAGCAGTAGCTACTAATAACAGGGCAGACTAGAAGGTGAAGGGCAGCTTCTTATAGGAAGAGTATTAGTGTTGGAGACTGAAGATCGCACAAGATCGCCTTATTTGCTACCGTAATAACGGAAGCCAATACTGTCGTTGGACTATATCTTTATTCTGTATTCACTAATCCTATGTTCTTTTCAACTAATGGTCTCTTAATTGTATATACTTTTTCCTGAGAATATATCTCTATTTCCTCTCATATCGTGGTTTGTCCTTTATTTAATATTACATGCGTTCACTAATCCTATGTTCTTGTCTACTAATAGTCTCTCTATTGTATATACTTTTTCCTGAGAATATATCTCTATTTCCTCTCATACCATGGTTTGTCCTTTATTTGATATTACAAGCGTTCACTAATCCTATGTTCTTGTCTACTAATAGTCTCTCTATTGTATATACTTTTTCCTGAGAATATATCTCTATTTCCTCTCATATCGTGGTTTGTCCTTTATTTAATATTATAAGCGTTCACTAATCCTATGTTCTCGTCTACTAATAGTCTCTCTATTGTATATACTTTTTCCTGAGAATATATCTCTATTTCCTCTCATATCGTGGTTTGTCCTTTATTTAATATTACAAGCATTCACTAACCAGAATGCAACAAAAAGAAAAATAGATCACCCACACTAGTCCGTATAGGTTACCAAAGTATAGGATTTTCTTGTAATCTTCATGAAATGCTCCAACAATGTTAGCTTGTCTTTTTTGGGAATCCTTTTGAGATGAGGCTTCTTAATTTGAGAATTAATTTTTTTTTATTTATTGTGAACTTTTTGTCCTCATCTTGGTAGTTTGTTTTTTTTCTTCGGGGCCCGTGGTGTAGCGGATAGAGGCATTGAGTCTCTACGGTTCCAGGTGAGCATTGGCAGAAAATAGCAGTTTCAATTCCTACCCAAGCCGGCCAGAGGTTTATTTGGTCAAAAATGTGGTGCGATGGACAACAACTATTGAAGGCAGTAATTACTGGGGATACGGTTACAAGACTCAGCATTCCTATCCGAAGTCACGGTTAATCACCTGAAGAAGACCAGAGGTGAAATTTGGCCAAAACGTAGTGAAGAGGAAACAAAAAAAAACTACCAAGATGAGGACAAAAAGTTCGCAATAAATTTTTAAAAAAAAGAAAAAAAGAATTAATTTTCAAATGTTAGTTTGTGTCAGACTAAGTTAAGCTTACTAAATAAAGATCCCAGATGATAGAGTGATGGTTGGCAAGTTTCTCTCATCAACCAATAAGCTAAATGGATGACCAAACTATATGACCTTGTGCCAGACTTGGTCAAATTTGATAAAAAAAGGCTCAATTTTTTTCAAGTATTTGATTCAATCTTCACTGTATGAGTAGGTTTAGTTTGGTTCATTTATTTAATGGCATATCAACCTTTGTGGCTTATTTCATGCTAAAACCATCTTTTTAAGAGAACAGTTGAAGTACTATTTAACCCTTAGTTGAGAAATAAGGTGTGTACTTTTCCCAAAGGAATTAGTTCAAAAGTGAACGTAATAGCACAACTCAAGTTCACTATGATGTTGCAGTCCAGCATGTTAACCATTACGCCATGGGGACTCGCAGAAATCTTGATTCATATTTTTGAAAATTTGATAAAATATTTTGTTAAAAATCTCTATGTGCACCCATTCATATTGATGGGGAAAAATTTTTCTTGTAATTTCTTTCTTTTTGCTTTTTTCTTTTTGTGGTTTGAATTCTCTAACTCACTGCAGTTTTTTATTAAAAAATCCTTGCCCAGTCGGATGAGGCTGTAGAATATACCGACTGCACCTCTGCAGATGGGTAAGACCCCCCCCCCAATGAATGTCCTGATATGACACTAAACAATCTGATGGTGAGGTTCCAGCAGTGCTGGAGCTTTGGGGAATGTGGAGTACCCCTTCATTGCCATTATTCCCAGGTCCACTCTGGCCCAGAGTGGTTGCACCTGATAGGGCCCTATCTATGGTTTAAATAGAACTAACAGCATACTAATACTAAATTGAATTGTTTCAGTAAACTGAATAGCTTGAAATAGAAATGTTTTTGACAATTAAACCGTACTTACATTTAAACTGCGTGCTTATGCTTAACTGAATTATTTCAAATAGAACTGTTTTTCGACATTAAAACTGTATTTACACTTAACTGAATTGTTACATATCACTGCTTGAATAGTTTGAAATAGAAATGTTTTTGACAATTAAACTGTGTACTTATGCTAAACTGAATTGTTTTAAATAGAACAGATTATTTACATAAAAATGGATTTGGCATTAAATAACCTACAAAGGTTAATATGCCATAAAACCCAACAAACCAAACCAAACCATTAAAAAATCCAAAAAAGACAATATATATAAAGTTGGTGACCATAGTCGAGGGTGACCCGAAGGCTCCCTTTTCGATGGCTACTACACCAAGGTGTAGGGGAGGGCGCTACTCCTTTCCCTGGATTGCTCCACTTTACCCTTGATCCTTACATTATAATGCTGAGTGTTAAGTAAGGAAGCATCAAGCACCATTTTTTGAGTCTTTGGTATGACTCAACCTGGAATTGAACCCAGGTCTTCCGGGCCATTGGCAAACACTCTAATCGCTAGGCCAATGTCCGGTTTTCAAACAATATATATATATATATATATATATATATATATATATATATATATATATATATGAGAAAGGCATGAACCCATCTCTTGTCCCACCAAATAACTAATACAAATTAATGGAAAAATATTATAAATATTAACTAATTTAAAAAAAGCTGAATTATGGGATTAGAGTAAATTAAAACAGTCCTTTACAATTTCTTCTACTTTCAAGAAGGCATGACACCATTTCTACTTCTTTTACTCTGGGCAAAAATAGAAGGGCAGACAGGTCTCTTTAGCTATGTTAAAACAATCAGTTCACAAGAAGGAAAATTCTATATATGCTCGCATTCAACTTCTGTGGGGAAAAAAATTTTTACATAATTTTTTCTTTGTGATCTGAACGAATTCAACCCTCAAACTTCCTGCAATTTTTTCATTTTTTGAAAAAAAACCCAAAAAACAAGACAATCATTTTACATTTTTTAAGGGGTTCACTTCAACATTTTACTTCAATATAGAATGATCACTCATTTCTAGAGAAGTTAGCATTAGGAAAAATAAATTACCAGACAGGTTGAATGGAAATGGGTGATCATCCGAAATTTAGTTAGAATGTGAAAGTGACCCCCCCCACTCACACACACACACGCACGTGAATATTAGAAAATTCTTTTTCCCAGTGAACTTAAACAGATCCACAGGTAGAATGATACCACAATTTTCTCGTGTCATGAATTCACTTTCCACAAGGCTCTCCATAACTGTGGCCTTGTACCAAACTAGATAAAGCTTGGCAAATAATGAATCCTTAACACAGCATGTTATTTGGCAAGTTACTTACTCAAACCAATTTGCTCATGCACTTACTTCAATAATCATTAAATGCTCCTACAATGTTGCCTTGTGCCAAACTATGTTCAACTTGATAAATGAAGATCACTTATCATTGAGTAATGGTTTGCAAGTTCCTCTCATCAACGGATTTGCTCATATAATTTTCAATGGATGCTCCAACAATATCACCTTGTGCCAAACTAAGTTTGATAAATAAAAGCTTCTATCATGCTAAGACCATTTTTCTCAAGTACTAATCTTTCACTGGAGGTCCCCTGCTCCAGTGACCTTATATATATATATATATATGTGTGTGTGTGTGTGTGTGTGTGTACATAGTAATACCCCATTCTGCTCCATCATGAATTTGTCATAGCACTAAAAATAAGATAGTTTCAGTGGCATTCACAATCCACTTTTCACTGAACTCTCACATCTGTGGCCTTGTGCCAAACCAAGTTCAACTTATCAAATAAAGAGCTCTTATAACAGCATGAGGATTGGCATGTTAATTGCACAAACCAATTTGTTTAAACATTCAATTCAATAATCATTAAATGCTCCAGCAATGTTGCCTTGAGCCAAACTATGTTCGACTTGATAAATAAAGTTCTCCTTTTATAGAGTGTTGGTTCCTCTTATCAACCATTTTGCTCATGAGTAGATACTCCAACAATATAGCCTTGTGGCAGACTAAGTTGAATTTGATAAATAAAAAGCCCTAATTTTCTTGTGTTCTGCGGCCAATCTTCACTGGGTTCCCTATTCCTGTGACCTTGTGCCAAACTAAAGTAAGTTTTATGAATAGTTTTAATACCTATACACAAAGTCAACATCTTTGTCCTACAGGCATTTTTTTTTTTATTCAAAAATATTATGGATACTTGAACTAAAGATTCAAAATTTTATTCAACCAAGAATATTCGAAATTCTCACACGGGAAATATGCATAACACTGGTAAATGCAAGGATTTTTGCTTTTTATACAAAAAAATTGAGGTAAGAAATCACACACCTGAATAACAGCCAGCTCCACAGCAAAAATTGAGAAGTTTTTTTTTAAGCAATCCACTCACCTGTAAAAATAAAGAAAATATATTTAAAACAAAGTATATATATATATATATTTATAAATATATAAAGTGCATTTAAAATAGTCTTATTACTAACTCTACGTCCGCATATAACTTGTCTCTACCTACCTTATCGTGCAGAGAATGCTTTCTACATTACTTCAAAATACATTGATTTTATTGCAACAAGCTACTTCTAAACCACTGGATCAAGTAATGGTTTGTAAATACTGACAGTATGTGTAAATCCAATATTTCTGTTGGAAAATTTTCCTTAAAAAAAATATGAAAGTATCATTTCACTTTGTTTTACATTCATAATATTTTTTTCAGTTCATTCTAGTTTGTTTAATTTCTTTTCCAAGTCGTCATAAATAGTTAATCTCCAATTATAGTTTAAATAATATATTTAAGTAATCAATAGATACTGAAACTCTATTTTTCTAATAGAACTTTGTTTGTGTATCTGCATCTTAATATGAAAAAAAAAATGGAAGATAAAGTTTATTTAATCGTTCGAGTCTATATCAGATTTGGTATATTTCATTTTTTGCTAGTAGTCTATAAAAATTGGCAAACAAATATTAAATTAGTTTTGAATGTCAATTTCAAGGAAAGAAAAAAATACATTATAAGAAACAGGAAAATTTTATATATATATATATATATATTCGCAAATGGTCTGGGAGACAGAGGTTCAATTCCAAGTCAATCATACCAAAGACTCAAAAATGGTACTTGATGCCTCCTGGCTTAACATCCAGCATTAAAAGGTACAGATAAAGGGTAAATAGAGCAATCCAGGGAAAGTAGTAGCAATTGAAAATGGAGCCTTCAGGTTGCCCTTGACTTCAGTAGGCAAACTTACTTAGATATTGTTG
Source organism: Sepioteuthis lessoniana (assembly GCA_963585895.1). NCBI lineage: Eukaryota > Metazoa > Mollusca > Cephalopoda > Myopsida > Loliginidae > Sepioteuthis > Sepioteuthis lessoniana. Next base: position 18,395,832 of record OY757945.1, on the reverse strand, counting down.
CGGCCTGTTAGGGGCTCAGAAAGAAGACATGGAAGAAGAGAGAGTAGGTGAAACAAGTGTATTGAATAAACAGAACATATATACAAAATAAGAGTGTTAGTACAGCAGGTAGAAGTGTCTGTCCGAAAGTGTCAGGTTTAATTGCTGGGAGGAAGTCTCTTTGAGAGTAAATAGGGTTACTATTTATGAAGGAGGAAGAGTTCATTATCATGTAGATAGGTCACCATAACATATATGAATAAAAGGATCATTCAAAAATTTTTAAGCTTCACCCAGAAAGAAGAGCTTTAGCCGAACACTTTTGTTATGGCAAAACATGATCACTTCTTATAAAACTAGGAAAACTAATTCAGATTTCTATTTTAATAATCATGCAAGTGAGGCTCATGAAAAATCTAAAATCTTGGTTAGGCTTAGGAGGTGCCCGTGGTGTAATTGGACACGGCGACACGAGTTCAAATCCTGGACGAGACTGATTGCATTTCCCATAGCACTAATACCCTTGGGAAAGGTATGAATCCAATTATTCTCCCTCCAGCTATGGGTAAATAGTAGGGCAGACTAGGTTCTTCAGCTTTGGTGAGGCAACTAGTCTAGGAGAAGGAAAACTTTGAATTTAAACCTGTTAAACTCCACTTAAGAATTGACCTTGTGTCATATCCTGCCTGAGCAGAGGGGTTGGTAAATATGGTAAACAACCCTCGTATATATATATATATATATATATATATATGTAAAGAAAAATTGATAACAAGGTAATTCAAATAGAAGGAGAGATTTATTGAGAAGCAAAGTCGACACTATGAGGGATGATATGTTATCAATTTTTTTTACAAATTGTCAGATTACAATCCATTATTTACTTCCAAATGTATATGTGTAGTTTCATTAAATGATAAATGATAGACCTGGTATCAACGCAGTATAATGAGAAACTCCACTGTAATAGTCACATAATACATTATCGACTCTTCTAATGAAGAACAGACACATTTTTGCATCAAAATTTGACATGTAAAATTCTATGTCACACAATATCTATGTACTGGAAATAATCTTACTATAAAATTGCATGAGGAAATAATTTATAATGGTATATTCAAAATGATTTTTACTCAGTAATTTATGCAATAGAAATAAATTGAAAATGATCTTTTTACAGCAGGAGCATATATAAATGGTTTCAGTTTCATTGTTTAATGACATTTCAACCTTCATGGGTTATTTGATGCCAAAGTAGACCTTGAAGAAGTGAATTTAATTGCATGACTGGAGTTTGAACTCACTTACTTCGAGGCTGCAGTCTAACATAGAGGGATAAGGGGGTTCATGCCTTTCCCAAAGGGTATTAGTCTGAAAGTGAATGTAATAGCATGACTGGAGTTTGAACTCACTTCGAGGTTGCAGTCCAGTATTTTAGCCATTATACTGTTATATAATCACAATACACATTTAATCAGAAACATAATCAAACATAATATACGAACTTCAATGAACGAACGAATACACTTCTTTATAAAAATATATCTCTCACACTTTATTCTGGGTGATGTTTATTGTGTGTGAGAGATGAGCTGGAAACAGGGACAGACTGCTATATTGACCCAAGTTCTTCTGACCATAGCAGCACTTCTTTCTCCTCTTGGCTTGGGGTTGCTCAACCGTGGGTCACTGAGGGCCACAAAGTCCTCAGTCTGCAAGTCGGTTCTCACTCCGGCATCTTGTCTCCAACTGACTCAAACCATCTGGGCACTTGGTTATATTATTGTCTAATGCCCACTTGCTTCCACTGTTCTTCCGCTTATTTACACAAGTGCATCTCTTGATTGACGGCTTGGTCGAGGGTCAATATATAACAATACCATGGGGACCTCCCCTACCTTGAAAATGATTTTAACTACAGGAATGCAGTGGAAATGATCTTTATGATAAATAAAAAGTATGTAAAGCTGGCGACCTTAGTCAACGGTGACCAAAAGGCTCCCTTTTCGATAGCTACTACACCAAGGTGTGGGGGAGGGCGTTACTCCTTTCCCTAGATTGATCCACTTTACCCTTGATGCATACCTTATAATGCTGAGTGTTAAGCTAGGAGGTATCAAGTACCATTTTTTGAGTCTTTGGTTTGACTTGATCTGGGATTGAACTCAGGTCTCCCAGACCATTGGTGAACACTCTAACCATCACGGAAGATGATTTTTACTATAAGGAATTCATTGGAAATGACTTTAACAATAAGAATGTATTAAAAATTAGTTTTACTAAAGAAAAACATTAAAAATGACTTTACTATAGCAATACATTGAAAATGATTTACAAGAGGAATGCATTGCAAAATGATTTTTCTATAAAAATGCATTCCAAATAAGTTCAATATAAGAATGCATTACATGTGATTTTTATTATTGGACTGCATTGGAAATGTGTTTACTGTCGGAATGAATTGCAAATTAACTATTTATATATAAAATACAATTTTATATCAGTCACATAACCAGGTCTCACAACAAAGTAATTAGCAATTCCATTGTTATAGTCACTTGAAATATTTTTGGGGAAGGAAGGAAGAAGAAAGCATAAGAAGAAAAAGTTATAGTGAGTGAAGAAACAAGAAAACACAGAGAGAGATAAAATGCTGGTACATTTGTAAATATTCCTGGACTCCTCACATAGTGTGTTGTTAGTGTAATATACCCTACCTATGAACATTAATGGATATGTGTCATTCCTTAGACTGTTATATACCCTACCTGTGAACATTAATGGGTATGTCCCATTCCTCATACTGTTATATACCCTACCTGTGAACATTAATGGGTATGTCCCATTCCTTAGACTGTTATATACCCTACCTATGAACATTAATGGGTATGTTCCATTCCTCATACTGTTATATACCCTACCTATGAACATTAATGGGTATGTCCCAGTCCTCATAAATATATTGGACACAATTGTGAGGGGGTGAAAATATACTAAGCTGTCACCACTAACAGCGGTTACCTTCTTTACGCCACTGGCAAGTACTGTATTTTGTTAATGTTGGTTGGTTGGTTGGTTGGTTGGTTGTTTAGTTTTTTGGTGTATCAACCCTTTTTAGGTCATTTAATGCTGAATTGAATTTCAAACAATTCAGTTTAGTATAAGTATAGTTTTTTGTTTACACACAGTTAAATGTCAAAACAGTTCTATTTCAAATAACTCTGTTTAGCATAAGTACACAGTTTAGTTCTATTTGACACATATATAGGACCCTGTCTGGTGCTAACAATCCGGGCCAGAGTGAACCTGGGAGTGATGGCAATAAAAGGTTACTCAGAATTCCCTAAGGCTTCAGCATTACTGGAACCTCACCATCTATGGGGATTTTTACAAGTCCTAAAAAGCCCGGTTTATTTCCTACATTTTGTAAAAGAATAAACCGTACTTCGACCACAGTGGGGAGATGGGTGGCAGCTTTTGAAGAAAGGAAACGAACGACTTTTTGTGTAACAAAATTTATATACAACAAACAAACAGGGTTTTAAACACCAAATGGAACAAACAACGAATTTGTAAGAGTTCAAAAAAGAGTTCAATGTTCTGATAGGTGGTAGGTGTATTAGAGTAAGGTTAGGTAAGGTTTAGGCGAGGTTGTAAGGTTAGGTTTTGTAGGGTGAGGTTTTGCTGATAAAAGCCTGTGGGAACTTAGCTGTGATCCAGGTTCCTTTAATCTCAGCACATGTGTTCGTCGCTCTTAGCTCCTGGCTGGTGTTGAAGGTACCAAATACGTTTGCCGTCAAGGACTGCTATGATATGGACCTGTTGCTAACTGCAGTGGGAGTGGAAAAAAGAGGAAGAATCTTCAGATGGAGCTCTTTTTATAGTGGACACCATGAGACACCAAGGGGCTGCTGATATTCAGTGAAACAGGATCACTAGTTCCTTAACAAATTTCCACACATCAGATTGTTTAGTGTCATATCTAGGACACTTGTTGAGGTGTTTTACCCCTCTGCAGAGATGCAGTTGTGTAATATAATTGCGGAAGGATTTTTTTTTTATATTATCATTTTTTTATATATCTTGCCTTTCAGTTTAGTAAGGCTGAGAACCTTTGGCTTAGTGCATGGGTTAGTTAGGTGCACACATTGAGTGCAGGTGTTCACATGCGCGCAGGGTATATGTAACAATCAGAGATGTCACAATAAAAACCCCAGATAGGAAATAGACTGGGGATGTGAATGACGTCACGCCCGGAAGCGCTGAGGATTTTGGAATTTGAAGAAAAACAGTTAGTTGAGATTTAAACTCTGAACAAGTTAGTCAAGATTTAAGTCTAGAGGAAGGTAGTTGATTTTTGGTCTCACCGCAGCGAGACCAGTTGGGGTCTATCAAATGTGCCGCGCGTTTGTTAAAGAAATTGTGTCTCTCTCTCTCCTCGTGTCGAAAAACCTTAAACTCAAAAGGTAAATAGAAGTTTTGTACCTGAACCAATTCAATAACCTTTTGTTAGGTTACAACAGTTAGCAACTTGGATTAGCAGATCATTTTTAGTCAGTTTGATACTCACTGTGTACCCCATACTTTTGACCTTGTGTCACATCTAGTTATTAATAAACAACTATAAATACTTCTATCATTTACAGTGACAACTATGCTTGTATCTTGAAAATTTAATTTCCACTGGTAAAGTTAAAATACATTCTTTTATCAACAGGAAAAAGAAAGACTATCTTTTCCTCCAATAAAATACAAAAAAACTTTATTTACTTCCAAGTAATAATAGTAATTCTAATCTTTATATATTATAGACTATTTTTGATCTTTATCGAATTTCTAAAAACGTTGTTGTACAACATTTGTTTCTTTGAGGGATACGAAAGAAAAATATTGGTTGTTGATATTATAATCAACAGCAAATTATTTCCCCTTGTCTTTACCTCATAAATTATTCTCTTGGAAACAATTGGATCTCGCAAACATAAGTCAATTTTTTCATTAGATTTTGTATTTATGATTTAAGTGGCAGCAACAGTTTTATGCTTTCTCAAAGAACATATCACAATGTTTTTTTAAACTTTATACTTTTGTTTTATTTGTCAGAAACTTTGTTAAGTAGTTGAATAGAAAATATGAGATATCAAGGTTGGAATTACAGTCTTTTGGAGATGTGCGTTTTTGTATACCATATATTATTTAGATAATTAAGCATCTTTATCATATCCTAATAATAAGAGCCTTCTTTTTGGGTTTGATTGAAAAAAAAAGCAACACTATCAATTAAAAAAGATGCAAGTGATATTCAATTACTGAAAACTTTATTTCCTTCCAAGTAATAATTGTAATTTTATCAAGAATATCATACAAATACAAGATTGGAAATAATTTTATGATAGGAATGCATTAAAAATGATTTTAGTATTGAACTGCATTGGAAATCTTATTTAATACAGAAATTTATCACAAATGATTTTACTATAGAAATTCATTAGAAAATAATTTTTACTTATTGGATGAATAGGAAATATTTTTCTATAGAAAATATAATGGAAATAAATTTTACAATAGAAATGATTTTTACAACAGAATTGCACTGAAAATGATTTTTATGTAAGAATGCAATTGAACTGATTTTCAGGGGGAGTCCCCATGACCTAATGGCTAAAATGCTGGCCTGCAACCTTGAAATAAACAAGTTCAAACTCCAGTCATGCTATTTTGTTCACTTTTGTACTAATATCCTTGGGAAAAGTACGAATCATTACCTCCCTAGCTATGGGTTAAATAGAACAATGATAGCTTTAGTATTTGATAACCCATGAAGGTTTATATGCCATTAAACAAAGAAACATAAACCAAACGTAAATTATTTTGCAATTTTTACATTTAAAAAATTGTATAATCGGTCTTATAAGAATAATTGAATGCATATCCTGACACTAATAGCTTCCTTTAGGTTTAGTTTGGTTTGGTTTACTTGTTTAAATTGGTCTAATGGGTAGAGTGTTTGCCAATGGTCAAGGAGACCAGGGTTCAATCCCAGGTCGGGTCATACCAAAGACTTTAAAAATGGTACTTGATACCTACTTGCTTAACACAGTATTATAAGGTACGTATCAAGGGTAAAGTGGAGCAATGCAGGGAAAGGAGTAGCACCTTCCCTTACACCTTGGCGTAGCAGCTATTGAAAAGGGAGCCTTCCGGTCATCCTCAACTATGGTCGCCAACTTTTACTTATTTGTTTAATGGCATATAAACTAGTTTTGGGTTATTTCATGTCAAAATTTTATCCATTTTCAAATAGTTTATTATACAAGGACCATTCAGTAAATAAGTAGCATGTATTTTATAAAAGCAAAATAAATTTTTTTCCATTAATGTAAATTCTGCATTGTTTGGTATTGGTTTACTGCAAAAATCATTTTAATCGTGCAAAAATATTTCTTTTGAGTTTATTTATAATGATACAGCATCAAATATGAATTTAGCGTAGTGTTCATCATCATCATCATGTCATGCCGCTAGCATGGATACCCCTGACCCTCTCTCGCCACTTCTCCCTATCATTCATCACTTCTGGCAGGTCTTCAGGGCTACATCCTGTATCCTCACACAGCTGCTGTATGTATGCTCGAGCTGGTCAACCTGCTTTTGCTTGGCCATATGCGGGGGTCCATAGGAGTACATCACTGATGAGTTCGTCCTTGTTTCTCCTGCAGTGTCCTGCGTGTCTGGTTCGTCTAATTTGTATAGTTTTCGTGATGGGAGGCAGGTGGCCGTATAGTTGGTGCTTTGTGAGGTGTTGCCCCCAGGACTTATTCAATATTGCTTGCAACATTCTTGTGTAATTGCTGTCTAGCTTCTTCTCCAGCCATTTAGTTTGTGTCCAAGTAGTGCATCCAGTATTAATTAATGGGTATGTCCCATTCCTTAGACTCTTATATACCCTACCTATGAACATTAATGGGTATGTTCCATTCCTCATACTGTTATATACCCTACCTATGAACATTAATGGGTATGTCCAAGTAGTGCATCCAGTATCAATACAACCACTGCCTGGAAGAAACTGCGTTTCATTTTATCGGTCAGGTCTGATTTCCATTACTGAAGCTAAATCGAAAGTTGTAACACAATCACGATGCAAAACAACTCTGTTAGTTTCAAAATTAGAAAGTTTATTGGTACTGCTATTTTCATAGTAGTCAGGAAAAGAGAGAGAAAGAAACTAAGAATGTGTCAACTGATATAGATAGAGTCAAGAGAGTTTGGCAAAAAGGGGACAACCACAGACTTGGACATTTCTTCTTTACAGCCCTCTAAGGGCTTCATTGCTACAAATCCAACAGACTGTGTCTTTGAAATCTTATATCTTCTCTTCTAATAATTCTAACTAATCTCTTAATTATATGAAATCACGAAAACTTTTTAGTGACACGTCATTGCTAAATATCAGCTGATACCCATCCAAATGTTTATCATAATATTTCACTTACAGCTGATTCTAAAAAAAAAAAACACCTGTCATGCTTATTTTGACCGGAATTGATATATATACACAAGTCAAGGTTTTGAGCTTTTCAATTTGAAAACTTGCAACTATGAACTTAAAGTTCTAGCTGGCATAGAATTTATTGCTAAAATAATTAACTAAAATTCCTAATTATTTTACATATTCAAAATGGCTGCAATTCAAGCAGTTCTTCCGGCTTGAACTGAGACCTGCCATCAAATTTTTGGAGGCTGAAAAATGAAAACAAGGCAAAATTCACTGAAGGACGTGTTAGAAGCATCACATCTTAGACAAAATAATCTTTACAAACAGTTTTACCAATTTGAGCCAGAGACATAAAGACAGTCCATGGAGTGTACTAGCCTCCTAGTCAAGAAAAAATTGTTGGTGCAACAGTCAGTAAAGAAGGTCATACAATCTTCTATCAACTGATTTCCTTAAAAAGAAGCTACAACTGTAAACAGTGCTTCCTACTGCCAACTCTTTTGGCAAATTTCACCTTATTTATTGAATGACTCTCTTTGCTGAGGAGATGAAGAAAGAAATAGAGGAAAAGAAAGAGAGAATGGTTTGGTTTATTTAATGGCATATCAACTCTTTAAGGGCTATTTAATGCTGAAATTTGATTCATTTGAAAATTTTTCATTATAAAAGAGAAGAAAATAGATGGGGAGAGAGAGGAAGGTTTGGTTTGATTTTTTTATCTCTTTAAAGGCATATCAACTCCATATGGGCTATTTAATGATGAAATTTGATTCATTTACAAGTTTTTCAATATAATAGAGAAGAAAAAAGATGAAGAGAGAGAGAGGAAGGTTTGGTTTGATTTGGTTTATCACTTGAAAGGCATATCAACTCCTTATGGGCTATTTAATGCTGAAATTTTATTCATTTCCAAATCTTTCATTATAATAGAGAAGAAAATAGATGGGGAGAGAGGAAGGTTTGGTTTGGTTTGCCTCTTTAAAGGCATATCAACTCCTTATGGGCTATTTAATGCTGAAATTTGATTCATTTACAAATCTTTCATTATAATACAGAAGAAGAGAGATGGAGAGAGAGAGGAAAGTTTGGTTTGATTTGGTTTATCTCTTTAAAGGCATATCAACTCCTTATGGGCTATTCAAAGCCAAAATTTCATTCATTTGTAAAAGTTTGAAATAATCAAATTTTCTATATTCAAATGTCTTTCTTTTAATTGCACTTTTTTATTTGTCCATAATTATTTGTTTGCACAGTTATATGAATTCAATTATTCCTATCAAAGGGAATAATTTGCAAGCAATAATAGGGTTTCAATAAGCAATTATACTAATCCCTAGTAAACAATTTTAGCTTCAAGTAAGTATTAATACAAATAATTTGCACTGTTATATTGTATAAAGTATATATATATATATATATATAAATCCTGTTTATACATCTATATTAAATATATAGGATTAGGTTTGGTTGTATTTTATGGCATATCAGCCATTGCAGGTTATTTAACACCAAATCATTTTTATACATATATATTAAATGTATATGATTTGTTCTGGTTAGGTTTTATGGCATATCAACCATTGTAGGTTATTTAATGCTAAATCCTCTTTATACATATATATTATATATGTATGATTTGATTTGGTTGGGTTTTATGGCATATCAACCATTGTAGGTTATTTAATGCCAAATCCTCTTTATACATATATATTAAATATATATGATTTGGTTAGGTTTTATGGCATATCAACCATTTTAGGTTATTTAATGCCAAATCCTCTTTATACCCATATATTTGATATATATGATTTGTTCTGGTAAGGTTTTATGGCATATCAACCATTGTAGGTTATTTAATGCCAAATCCTCTTGATACATATATTGCATACAGTGAAGTGCTTACAATATTGTTATCTGACTTTAAACTCAATTCATTCATAAACACACAGACAAATTGTTCCAAGTATTGTTATGTAATATCAATAATTGAATTTAGACACATAGTTAAAGAGTTTCAAGTAATGCTATTTAACACAATTATTCCATTCAACTCATACTTAAATAGTTTCAAGTATTGCCATGTATCACTAACAATTCAATTAAACATCAGTCATTTGTTCACACACAATTAAAGGATCAAACATTTTTATTTCTAACAATTCAATTTAGTTTAATTTCAAAGCAATCTTTGCGATTTTAATGTTTTTATAATTAACAAATTTATAAAAAAATTAAGAACATTGGAATACAAAACAATACGATGAACAGCTTAGGTATAACTTTCCTTTATACAAATATACCTATCAAAAAATGCCTCAACCTTTTTGATATTCACCAAAGAACAATTAAATTAAACTCATCTCCCTGTCTTGAACACTCTGATCAGCATCTACAAACATATAACTAATATAACTTATTTTAAATTCGATAATAAATCTTATAAACAGAAATCTGGTCTCCCTATGGGAAACCCATACAGCAGTGTTCTAGTCTGTCCATTTTTAGAATTTTTAGAATCCAGCCCTTTTAAATACAGATTACCCATCAACACGGTATATTTTAGATATATTGACAATATACTCATTTTCCTACCTCAAAACATATATCATTTTTTTGCAAACAGTTTTTATATCAAACAGTTCTATTTGACCCATAGATAGAACCCTATCAGGTGCTACCACTGTAGATCAGAGTGGACCTGGGAGCAATGAAAATGAAGAGGTACTTCACATTCCCCAAAGCTTCAAGCCTGGACCCTCACCACCAGATTGTTTTGTGTCATATCCAAGACATTCGCTGGGGTAGTCTTACCCCTGTGTAGAAATGCAGTTGGCATATTCTTCTAGGCCAAAATGCTTCCCAGTATTGCTATGTAACACTAACAATTCAATTAAACATCAAACACAAATCCTAGACATACAGCAAATTTAACCCAAATCTTAATTCACAAGATTCATCACTTTGACGCACTTATAAATTTTGCATTTATATGAAATAAAACAAGCATTCTTTTAAGTTGTAGTCGTGTCAACACTACAGTATGATTTCATAACAAATCTCAGTAGAAGCACCCTACAAAATAGCAGTTGTACGGCCACTTACCCCCCATCTCATAAACAGCTGGAGAAGTAAGGACATACTCATAAGGACTCTGACATGTGGATACACCAATATTGGCCATCCAGCAAAAGCTGACATTCATTAAGCCCTGTACGGACACTGGATACAATGTAGAGGACTTGCCAAGAGCAATGATCGATCGGGGTGGATGCCGAGACAGAGTCAAGGGAATATATGGTATCAGTTTGCTAGGATGATGAAGATGATGATACCAGTTAAAAAAACCTGACTCGGATTGGCTTATTAGACAATAAAAGTTCTATCAAGAATGTTCGGGTATAAAAAAAATTTTTATATAAAACCAGATTGAGTATACCAATATCACCTTTAGATAAACTGTCATGTTGATATTAATAAAAATTTATACAGTGTAACCTGGATATAAGAGAGTTGTCGAGAACGGAGAAGATGTGTCTTATATTAGGGTTTCTCTTATATCCGGGTTTGGTCTACTTTGTTAATTAACACATACACAAAAAGTATAGTAACTTTAATCGAAATCCTGACGGTATAATGTGGTATAATGGCTAAAGTCCCTTTGATGCACTTATAAATTTTGCATATTACATTCCCATATGAAATAAAACAAGCATTCTTTTAAGCTGTAGTTGTGTCAGCACAACTGTATAATTTCATAACAAATCCCAGAAGCAGCACCCTACAAAATAGCAGCTGTACGACCACTTACCGCCCATCTCACAAACCATCCAAGCAAGAAATGCTAGTCACAGCTGGAGAAGTAAGGACGTACTTGTAAGGACTCCTACATGTGGACACACCAGTGTTGGCTAGCCAGCAAAAATTGACATTCATAAGCACTGTACAGACACTAGATACCCTGTAGAGAACTTGCAAAGAGCAATGACTGAGAGAGATGGATGCCAAGAGAGAGTCAAGGAAATACATACTATTTGTATGCAATGATGATGATGATGATGCCAATTGATAAAAAAAAAACCCAACCAAACTTGGTTTATCAGACAATAAAAGTTCTATCAAGAATGTTTGGGTATGAAAACAATTTCATATAGACCAAGATTGAGTATACCAATATCACCTTTAGATAAACTGTCATGTTGATATTAATAAAAATTTATACAGTGTAACCTGGATATAAGAGAGTTGTCGGGACCAGAGAAGAAGTATCTTATATCCGCATTTTGTCTATTTTGTTTAGGTAACGAAGGATCTAATTTGGGACCAGAGAAAATGTCTCTTATATCCGGGTTAAACTGTAGAGACCAGGTGAATTTCTTTAGGGCTCAAATAATATTAGGTCCATTATAAATCTGATTGTATACACTGGGTATGTTCAAAAAGTCATATTTATCAAAACACAAGCATTTACTATAAGAATGCATTAGAAATAATTTTTATCGTAGGATTGTATTGGAAAACATTAAAATTGAAAATGATTTTTACAAGAGGAATTTATTGAAAAATGATTTTTTGTATAGAAATGCATTGAGAATGACTTTTATGAATGTAATGCATTGGAAAATGATTTTTGCAATGGAAAAGGATTTTGCTATAAGAATTCATTAGAAAATGATTTTTATTATATGAATGCATTAGAATTGAAAAGGATTTTACAAAAGAAATGCAATGGGAAATGATTTTTACTATAAGAATGCATTAGAAAATGATTTTTACTATAAGAATGCATTGGAAAATGATTTTTACTATAAGAATGGATTGGAAAATGATTTTTGCTATAAGAATGGATTGGAAAATGATTTTTACTATAAGAATGCATTGGAAAAGGATTTTTACTATAAGAATGCATTGGAAAAGGATTTTTACTATAAGAATGCATTGGAAAAGGATTTTTACTATAAGAATTAATTGGAAAATGATATTTACAATAAGAATTCATTAGAAAATGATTTTTACTATAAGAATGCATTGGAAAAGGATTTTTACTATAAGAATGCATTAGAAAAGGATTTTTACTATAGAAATGCATTAGAAAATGATTTTTACTATAAGAATGCATTGGAAAATGATCTTTACTATAAGAATGCATTGGAAAATGATTTTTACCATAAGAATGCATTGGACAATGATTTTTACTATAAAAATAGATTAGAAATGATTTTTACTATAAGAATGCATTGGAAAAGGATTTTTACAATAGAAATGGATTGGAAAATGATTTTTACAATAAGAATACATTAGAAAATTTTTCTTACAGTAAGAGGGAACTGAAAAAAATATTTCTATTTTAGGAGTGCAGTGAAAAATTATTTTATGGTAGGAATTCATTGGAAATTATTTTTACTAAAGGTATATATATATATATATATATTGTAACAGTGTTGGTTGTCACAAATTTACTTTATGGGTTTGTGGTGAACCAAGTGGGATATAATTTGGAGAGTGCTCAATATCAGAGATAGAGCTATTTTTTAATAATAATGAATGAATAAATATATGGTTGGTAAATATGTATATCTATGTTTTTCCTAACCTCCAGTGGTCTATATGGACTGTAATGAAAATCCCTGGTGTAGACAGTTTAATTCTTGATCAGCCTAGTTAGAAAGGCAAGCAAATTTCAAATCATAGACCAAACAAACTGACGGAAGTACACAAAATGTTAAATATTTAAAACTAATAGAATTTTCTGCTGTTGGCAATTATTTGATATAGTGACTGCTACAGCTCAGAGATAAAAAGTAAAGATAAGAGAAATGCTAGTTTTGTAATGTCATTAAAGAGAATGTTTCTGTTTTTGTTGTTTTTTTTAAGCTTTTTTTTATTTTGCTGGCTATTAATTAAATATACCCAGAGAGAAAGTGATTTATTTGATGAGATGGAAGACGTTTTTATAGTTTTCTAATATCTGTATCTTGTTAAATATAGGCATATCATGACTCAGGATATATAAAATGATGTTTAAAGTCTTTAATAAGTATAAATGAATATGAGATACTTATCTTTTTACCCTCATGTGCTTATGACCGTAATTGAGTGGCAGTATACTAGGCGTAATCAAAAAGTGTCAAGACTAAAGTATTAATTTTTCTTTTTTGTTTTCAAAATTTAAAATTCAAAATTTAAAAGAAGTCAAGTTGACAGACAATCAACTTATATAATAAATCAATGGATACTTCATGTTCAATTTTCACTGGAAGCCCCAAACTTCTGGCCTTGTGCCACCTCACATGGTGTAATGGTTAGCAAGCTAAATTAGCAGAACATTTTGAGTGAGTTCGATTTTCACTGGGTGGCTCATATTTTTGGCCTTGTGTCACAGATAAGCTTAGTAAAGAGAAGTAAAACAGAAAGAAGGTACTCTGATGGTGAAATGGTTAGCAAGCTAGATGAGCTAACTTGTTAGTGAGACAGATTCTCAATGGGCACTCCATATTTCTGGCCTTGTGCCACAACTAGGTTGACTTTGCTAAATAACTATAGAAAAGAAGGATTCAACTCATATGGTGTAATATGCTGCAAGCTAGATTAGGAGACCATTGTTGTGGAATTCAATACCAAGAGGGTATCATATACTTTTGGCCTCGTACCAAAACTAAGCAAAGCTTAGGAAATCATCATCATCATCATGTCATGCTGCTAGCACGGACATCCCTGACCCTCTCTCGCCACTTTTCCCTATCGTTCATCGCCTCCGGCAGGTCTTTAGAACTACATCCCATATCCTCACATAGCTGCTGTACGTATGTTCTAGCTGGTCATCCTGCTTTTGCTCAACCATATGTGGGGGTCCACAGGAGTACATCACTTATGAGCTCGTCCCCGCTTCTCCAGCAGTGTCCTGCATGTCTGGTTGGTCCAACTTGATGGGAGCCAGGTGGCCGTATAGTTGGTGCTTTGCGGGGTATTGCCGCCAGGACTTATTCAATATTGCTTGCCACATTCTTGTGTAATTGCCGTCTAGCTTCTTCTCCAGTCGTTTTGTCAGCGTCCAAGTGGTGCATCTATACAGCAGTATCGACACAAAATAAGTATATGATAAAGTAATGATGTCTACATGAGTTACCAATGCTCGACATTTTTTGATGAAACACAGAATTGTGCAACTGCGTGACTCTCCATACTCACCAGAGACCCCTACCCCCAGCTTTATGTGACTTTTTCATGTTTCCTAAACTCAAAATCCAGGTCTGAGGATGTGGAGGACATTAAAAAAGATATAACAGAAGAGTTACACACTATATAAAAAAACAAGATTTCAAGATGCTTTGATTAATGGAAACATGGTGTTGAAAGCCAAGGGTGACTATTTTGAGGAAAATTAATGTTTCTTTAACTGTTCATTTCTGACAGGGTAAATACAGCTGGTTGATAACCATTCATTTTGTGCTAATTCCTTTTGGGAAGGCATGAATCCACTACAACTATGGGTAAATAATACGACAGACAGGGTTCTTTAGCATTTGTAAGGCTCTTGGTGGAAGGATTGGGCTAATACAAACTTCAGTGTTAATACTTTTTGAACACACACCATATATTGATATTATATTCATTGGTATGTATCTATCCTATCCTTTAGCATATGGACAATAGAATGTGACAACTTTTAAGCTGGACTGAGGCACCCTGAATGTAACAGTTATTGATATCAAATATGAAATGAGCTACCTGAGTTCAAATCCTGAAAAAAGCAGTTTGTGTTTCACTTTGCACTAATGCCCTTGGAAAAGGCATGAACACATCTGTTCTCTCTCCAGCTATGGGTAAATAGTTTAGTAAGTTGGCCAACCGTTGTTAAGAGTGATCCAAAGGCTCCCTTTCAATAGCAACTACACCAAGGTGTAGGAGAGGGTGCTACTCCTTTCCTGGGATTGCTCCACATACCCTTGAGCCATACCTTATAATGCAGAGTATTAAGCAAGGAGGTATCTAGTACCATTTCTTGAGTCTTTGGTATGACTCAACCTGGGATTGAACCCTGTTCTTGCAGACCATTGGCAAATACTCTAACCATTATGCAAATAGGCTGGTACAATGGGTAAATAGTAGAGCAAAGTCAATTCTTAAGTCTTGGTAAGGCAACTAATCTTGAAGAAGGAAAACTTTGAACTCAAACCAGCTGTACTCCACTTAAAAATTCAACTTGTGTTGGATTGAATTCAGAGTCTTTCCATCTGTTCAACTGGTTGATGCACAGAAGCTAAAGAGCCCAGCCTGCCCTACTATTTATCCTATTGCTAGGACAGAACCGACAGCTTAATTTCTATTTCTAACAATTCAATTTAGCATGTCATTTGTTGGCACTCAGTTTCATTGTCAAACAGTTCTATTTGATCAATAGATAGGACCCTATCAGTTGCTACTACTCTGGGCCAGTGTGGACCTGGGAGTGATAGAAATGAAAGGGTACTCTGCATTCTCTAAAGCTCCAGCTTTACTGGAACCTTACCATTAGATTGTTTCGTGTCATATCTTGGACACTCGGTAGAGGGGTCTTACCCTTCTGCAGAGATCGAGTTGATATATTCTACAGCCGCTGCCGACTGGACTAAATTTGACCTTGGGTCACATGCTGTCCATAGGCAGAACGATTGGATAAATATTACCTATGCATATAATATGCAAATATCTTTGTTCAGGAATTGAACTCAGCTTGCCAAGTCTATTTCCCACAATGATAGCCACTGCATCACACTCATCTTCATATATACATAGATATATCAATAAGTCTGTGGTCTTATGTGGAAGACAAATTTTACCGAGCAAATATTTTTCTCCTTCCTTGCCAATTCAGTGGTGAATATTAATTATATACATCAAACATTATACATAGCAAAAAAATCATGATCACAATTCAGCAATAGACTTATATATTATGAGATCAAAGGAAAAAAATAATAGATATAAAGGAACTCACACAGTTATAAAGAATAATAATAAATAAACTTGAACGACAAGATAGATATGAACAAACTGAGTTAGAAGAATAGACTGTGATTTTATATATATATATATATATATAATTGACAATAACTGACAAAGATTTAGTATTGAGGATATTCAGCTTTTCTTGTAGGTAAACAAGGTGTCACAATTGTGGTTGTAGGTGGTTTAAAAACTGTTGAAGGTCTCTGTTCATCGAATTCAACAACAGATACTTTTGAAGATCAATGACCAAAGATGTTCAAAAGTACCTGTAATTGAACTACACAAAACTGGACAATTTTTTAATGTCTCATTCATAAACAAGAAAAGCCGAACAAAATTAAAAAAATAAATAAATAAATAAATAAATAAATAAAATTCTTGTGTGTTATTTTCAATAAAATATGCTGGCAAAAATTTGCAGTACAGGTTGAGTTCCAAGTATTTGATTGTCAGATAAGTTGTAAAATAAATTGAATGAATATAATTGCCTTCTTAAGAATCAAACTTGTGAAAATCGAGTTGTAGAGAAAAAATCATGCACATTTTAACATTTAATATTTATTGCATATTGCTCTATCTGAAGAGTATTAAGCACTTTTCTTATTTTTCACTAAGATAGTCTTATCACATAATTGTTTTTTTCATGATATATCTATGTGTATATACATATACATATATATGTGTGTGTGTACATATTTATAAAGAGCTAGATATAAGGAGACCTACAGAGATATATAGATAATAATGAAAAAACATCGGATGCTAAGATAGATATCAATAGACTGAGATAGGAAAGAACTACAATCTTAGTTCAACATGGTCTCATATATATATATATATATATATATATATATATATATAAATCATGAGATAGTCCTATTACATGATAGTGTTTACCATAATATATATATATATGTGTGTGTGTACATGAGTGTATAAAAAGATAGATATGAGGAGACCCACAGAAACGTATAGATAATAATGAATAGACTGAGATACTATTTACCAACCCCTCCGCACGGGCAGGATATGAATGACTCAAGGTCAATTTTTTAAGCGGAGTTTAACAGGTTTCAATTCAGAGTTTTCCTTCTCCTAGACTAGTTGCCTCACCAAGGCTGAAGAACCTAGTCTGCCCTACTATTTACCCATAGCTGGAGGGAGAATAATTGGATTCATACCTTCCCCAAGGGTATTAGTGCTATGTGAAATGCAATCAGTCTCGTCCAGGATTTGAACTCGTGTCGCCGTGTCCATTTCCTTCGACGATAACGACTACACCACGGGCACCTCTCCAAAAAAAATCTGAATGCTATGTCTTAATTTATCTAGTCTTATCTTATAATTGAAATGTTAAATATACCCCCCCCATATATATATATATATATATATGAATAGACTGAGATAGGAAAGACTTACAATTCAGCATGGACTTATATATATATAAATATATATATATATCATGAGAAAAATGATTGATTTCAAGAAAGTCACACAGTTATAAACAACGATAAAAAAAAAATCTGAATGGCAAGACAGAATAGACTGAGATTATATATATATATATATATATATATATGGGGGGGGGTATATTTAACATTTCAATTATAAGATAAGACTAGATATATTAAGACACAGCATTCAGATTTTATATATATATATATATTCATCAAAGTCCTGGTGAAAGTTATTAAAACTGAAATGTTTAACATAGCTTTACACCAAAATAAATTAATCTCATTTGGATTATTCTGTTTTTCTACTTTCTTTATACTGTTGGATTCAGATCCATATTTACTTCCATATATATACATGAGGGTCATTCAAAAATTCTGAGCTTGATTCAGCTTCTAGTTTTGTCTTCGACCTCTCATTTTTTAAGGAGGTGCCCGTGGTGTAGTCGTTATCGTCGTAGGAAATGGACACGGTGACACGAGTTCAAATCCTGGACGAGACTGATTGCATTTCACATAGCACTAATACCCTTGGGAAAGGTATGAATCCAATTATTCTCCCTCCAGCTATGGGTAAATAGTAAGACAGACTAGGTTCTTCAGCCTTGGTGAGGCAACTAGTCTAGGAGAAGGAAAACTCTGAATTCAAACCTGTTAAACTCTGCTTAAAAATTGACCTTGTGTCATATCCTGCCAGAGCGGAGGGGTTGGTAAATAGTACCTCTCATTTTTTAATAGGCCTCACCAACATAGATATTTAGACAGAAATCTACATGAGTTTTTCTCGTTTTATAAGAAGTGGTAGTGTGTTGCACAACAAAAATATTCAGCTAAGTCCCTTCTTTCTGAGTGAAGCTTAGAATTTTTTGAACAACTCTCATATATATATATATATATATATATATGTATCTCTAAACATGTTTAAAGACCACGGATTGTTTTTTTTCAAAATCTTCAAGTGAAGACGTTCAAGTCTTCTGGTAATTTTTCTTATGTCTGGGCCAAGATGGTAAAGAAAGTACGCCATACTAGCCCAAACATAAGAAAAATAACAAAACTTGAACATCTTCACTTGAAGATTATGAAAAGGAAACAATCTGTCTTTTACTGAACATGTTTAGATAACTTGCTGCCTAAGTGTACAGTATATATATATATATATATATATATATATATATATATATATATATATATATGTGCAAAATCTAACAAATATCATATACATCAAACATATACAATGGTATGCATAGACAAATGAATGACTTGAATATTTTTTTTTCTTCCCTTCCTATTCATTGTCATCTACTTTATATATATATATATATATATAATGAAAATAATTCCTACATGGCCAAGAGTGAGTCTACTTAGGTTTCACCAAACAGTTCTTCAGGATCGCACTGGCGAAGTGGGTTAGAATAAAATACATTTTAAAAAAACCTCACTTATACAAAAATTAGCATAAAAAAAACTTTATTCAAGAAACCAACAAAAAAAAAATTTCCCTTTTTCTGCGTTGAACAATTTTTATCAATCCTTTTATCCACTAATTAACTAATTTTTCCTATGTCTGTAAATATTAAGTATTTTGGACCTTTGGTTAAGCAATTCCTTTGGTTTATTATATGTAGCTATAGTTAATTCTTCCTCCATATATAGTTTTACAATATCAACCCCCCCCCCACTTGTATTTACTACATCTTTTCACAGTTTCCCATTTTAATATGGGATCTATACCAAATTTGTTTTTGACTTTCGATATGTAATAGAACAAACTTGTTTCATGTCAATATATTACATGTGTGAAGCTACTTTTATGATCATAATTATATATATAGAAAGAGAGAGAGAGAGAATTATGATCAGTTGAGTCTGTTCTTCAAGCTTCATGTGGAGCGCACAATCATCAAGGCTAAAATCCAAACCTTTACCCCAAACTGGTCAACCAATGGAACATTACTGCTAACAATCAATATACACCACTTATCATAACTCCTTTGTCGAGGGTGACACCAAAACTTCCTTCTCAATAGCTACTACACCGAGGTGTAGGGGAGAGTGATACTCCATTCCCTGGATTGTTCTACTTTACCCTTGATCCTTACTTTATAATGCTGAGTATAAAGAAAGGTGGCATCAAGTACCATTTCATGTACGGCTCTACTTTTATGATTGTAATATCTTTGTTTGAAAGGGTCTTGCGTTGAACACACATACACTTTTTTATCATTCCTGTTGTTACTGTCATTGCTCTGGATGAGTTCTTCAGCCTTATACACTACACACTCTATTTGACATCTTCCCTTGAGGGGGCAGTTTTCTTTCTTGATACAGATATAATTTGGGGGTTCAGTATTTTTATTTCTCTGAAGCATTTTTGAGTTGCCTCTATTAATTAATGTGGAAATGTTAGGCATACAGCTGTAACTTAATTTCACTGTGTTTTTATTGAATATTGTTGCATACTCAACACAATAATAACGATGAGACAGTCTTTTAGTAAAATATACCTCTCACTTTATTTGAAAGGTTGTGTGTGAGAGGGAGTTGGAGACCAAACAGAACTGCAATATATTGACCCTCACTCTATTGGCCATAACCATGTTTCTTTCATGTTCTCCCGGGCTGCTCAACCAGGGGCCCACCTTGCTGGGTGCTGGCTTTCTCTACCGCATCTTGTCACTAACGGGTCTGGTCTCCAAACTAACTGACTTCCTGTCTTCACTGAGTTATATAATAGTTCAACGCCCCCTTCTTCTTGTGGGCATCACAATTGCACTCATTCAACCCATCCATGATCAAGGTTGTAATTCTGATATTTCTCGACTGGATGCACCTGTTATTTACATAGGTGTATTTCCATTTTGAAAGCCTGGCCGGGTCGTAGCTCAATATACAATATTTTTGATAAATTACTCGTCTTAGGAAATTTTTTTCTTAATATTTAAAAAATTCTCATCCTATTTTTGTGGCTACTATCATATGCTATATGGAGGTGGGAACCATAAAATTTTCTTTTTCCTATTATTACTCCAATTCTGTATATTTGTATTGTCTTCTTTACTTTTATATATGAGTTTTTCTTTATATCCACAACTTTTTAAGGCTACACCAACAGAATTATAGATTAGACATAAAGATTAATACATATATATATATATATATATATATTAGAATAATCATGACCAGAAAATCCGACAAACACCTACGTGCGACATACTGAACACTGAACAGCTGTTTCAACCTTATTGGGTCTCATCAGCCGTACACACCATAATCTCCACCACTGGAGATTGAACCAACAACCAGAGTAGGCAGAAGCCAAAACTCTACCACTGGGCCACCGGTTCATGTCACACATAAGCGATGCCGAATTGGTTTGATCTTTGAGCAATCACAATAAAAGGGTACTTTATATTCCCCAAAGCTCCAAGGCTGGAGTATTACCATCAGATAGTTTTATGTCATATCTAGAACCTTCATTGAGCGGGGGGGGGGGTTCTTGGCAACAAAATCAGAGTTCTCAAATACCTGTAATTTACACATTCATTATATATAGATACAAATACTTGAGAGCCATCCAATAAATAAGGCGGATTTCGTCAAAGGAGTTGGCAATATGAAGCACAGTTTACAGCTGCCCTTTTTTGAAGGAAATCAATAGCTATGGGTTTTTTCATGTCCCAGAACACTGTCAGCACGATCTTCTTTACTGTGCCCAGAACTTTTTTTTCGTCAGAGAGTCAGTGTGTTTCTACTACATGGACTGTCTTTTTCACTCAGGCTCATAGTGGCAAGCCTATGTTTAGACTCTTTATAAAGATTTTTGGACTAAAATATGTTTCTCCATATATATCACTAATTCTTCTACAAATTTTATATAATTATATAATTTGCACTTCTCAGCCACCAGAAATTTGATGACAGACCTCTGTTCAAGCCTGGAGCATTTTGTTTGATTTGCCATCACTTCAAATAGCCACAAAACAATTATTTTTGTGGAATGAATATATAATTCTTGTGATAAACCAATTCCAAACTATGTCGAGTTTAGATTTATGGAAAAAATTCTGGAAAAAATATACAATGCTTTTATCAAAAAATTCCCCTTACTTATCAAATGAATCTCTGTTTCTACATTCACTTAAGCACGGTCTTTTCTTTCTTCTCAGCCGACCCCTTACTTTATTTCTCCTCCCATATTCTTGTCTTCTCCAGTTAAACTACAAAGCTTTACATGACCACCCACCCTGTAGACTAAGGCTGTCAAATACACTGACAGCACATCGACAGAGAGGTAAGACCCCACCCACACAACGAGGGTCCTGGGTATGACACTAAACTGATAGTCAGGGTCCTGTCCTTGGGCTTTTGGGAAGTGGATTACCTCAGTACTGCCATTACTCCCAGATCCACTCTGATCCGGATGAGTAGTACCTGTCAGAGTCCCAGAACTGTTCAATCTTCTACAAAGGATTATGATTATTAATTATTTGAAACCATACAGCTGTGTTCAAATTATTCATATTACAAAGGAATACTTGAAAAATAGAATTATTAGTGATAGATAGCAATACTTGAAACCATTTAACTCTGTGCAAAGAAATGATTAATATTGAGTAGAATTACTATTGTTATACCGGACATTGGCCTAGGGGTTAGAGTGTTCGCCAATGGCCCGGGAGACCTGGGTTCAATCCCAGGTCGAGTCATACCAAAGACTCAAAAAATGGTACTTGATGCTTCCTTGCTTAGCACTCAGCATTATAAGGTACGGATCAAGGGTAAAGTAGAGCAATCCAGGAAAGGAGTAGCGCCCTCCCCTACACATTGGTGTAGTAGCTATCGAAAAGGGAGCCTTCGGGTTACCCTCGACTAAAGGGAGACAACTTTACTTACTTTACTTTACTTACTATTGTTAGAGAGCAATACTTGAAACAAACATATGATTAATATTAAATGGAATTATTAAAGCTAGATAAGAATACCGGAAACTATTTAAATGTACGAACAAATGTGTAATATTGAATAGAATTATTAGAGATTAATAGCAATATTTGAAATGATTTAACTGTGTGCAAACAAAGTCACCTACAAACTATTCACTAACAAATCACACATATATTTTTTTTTTCATCATACAATGTGTGGAAGCACGTGCGATACCCTAGCCTCATCAGCCGCCAACCAGGGTGATAACACAGTTTCGGTAGCTCAAGGTGGTACTGCCACTCCTGGCGCTACCGAGCAGCTTTTGCTACCGGATAGGGTATTTTAAAAAAATTTTTAAAATCTATGTATACACAAGATCAACTAAAAGCGGACATTACATTAGACGTTCGTTCATCTTCATTTTGGTGCAGTTTGTGATTTAAAAAAGCGTTTACTTATGGCCGTTAGATGTCATAGCAACCATTTCTTGATTTTGCGTAATTACACGAGATTGGTGGTTACACGTGTATAACATAAACATATATATATATATGATTTGTTAGTGAATAGTTTGTAAACAGTTAAACAGTCACATGCTTGATATATTAGGGGAACTTCTGGATACAGGGATTACTTAAAAAAAATTCCCCCCCCCTCTATCTGGCCATTCTACTTATATATTATAGATATATACCCTGTTTTTATCTAAATTTTTCAGTGTCCTTAACTTGAAAAGTACCGGAAAAAAAGGGCCCTTTGTTGGTTTTATAGTTTTACTTAGTTCCCCTACTATAATCACCAATGGTGTCTCTACTTATAGTATTATATATATATATATAAGTAAAGTTGGTGAGCGTAGTCAAGGGCGACCAGGAGGCTCCCTTTTTAATAGCTACTACACCAAGGTGTAGGGGAGGGCGCCACTCCTTTCCCGTGATTGTTCCCCTTTACATACCTTATATTGTTGAGTATTAAGCAAGGAGGCATCAAGTACCATTTTTTTAAAAGTCTTTGGTATGACGCGACCAGTGGTTGAACCCAAGTCTCCCGGACCATTGGCAAACACTCAACTCACTAGGCCAACAAGTTTGGTTTATGAGTTTCAATGAGTTACTTTATATATATATATATATATATATATATATATATACAGAGAGAGAGAGAGAGAGAGAGAGAGGCAATCATATAAATAGGATTTAGCATTAAATGACCCACAAAGGTTGATATGCCATTAAACACCAACCAACCAACCAACCAACCAAAATTACATGGCCTTGCATATTTATGCAGCTGAGCTTGTCTCCAAAACACTATCCTGTCTAATGAGTCTCTCAATAGTTTTTGCCACATGAATGTTAGTCACAGCAAGAGAAGTGATAATATTCAAGTAATCACATTTAGTTTATACATATATATATATATATATATATATATATATATATAGAGAGAGAGAGAGAGAGAGAGAGAGAGAGAGAGAGAGAGACACATTATGAAAATCACAAGAGTAAAAAAAATTTGGCAGTTAAAAAAACATAAAAGTGCTCAATGACCAAAGATAGAGCCATAAAAAAAGTAAAATATGGAAATGTTAACTCTTAATCGATCATCCGACAGTGCGTGAGAAAGCAATTTATATAGGGTGGAGCAGCTGTAAGAGGGTGGTTAATAATATTTCACAACACAAGTCAACAAGTAGGAGAGATGACAGAGCAGAAATAAACTCAGCGAGCAGTGTTCAAATTTTGCATGAGACTTCAGCATTTTACTTTCAAAAGGAAAAGGCATAAATCTATCTCTTCTTCCGTTAGCCATGGGTAAATAGTAGGGTAGACTTGGTTTTTAGATGTGGTGTGTAC
Source organism: Sepioteuthis lessoniana (assembly GCA_963585895.1). Lineage (NCBI taxonomy): Eukaryota > Metazoa > Mollusca > Cephalopoda > Myopsida > Loliginidae > Sepioteuthis > Sepioteuthis lessoniana. The sequence continues at coordinate 18,371,125 of OY757945.1, read as the reverse complement.
CCAACTATGGGTGAGATGTGACACCTGGTCAGTTTTTAAGAAGAGTATAGTTGGTTTGAATTCAGTTTTCCTACAATGGTTGTCATACTTGGGCAAAAGTAGTGCACTATGATTTTAGCCATAGCTAAGGGAAAATAGAGATAGGTTCATGCCTTTCCAAGAGCATTAGCACAAAATGAAATACAGGCTCATTCAGGATTTGAACATGGTTCACTAAATCCATTTCCTATGTTGATAACCATTATGCCACATGGACCCCTACACAGGATGAATATTTACATTCAGATATGCTATATACATATATATTTTTTGATTATTAAGAAACAAATGTGCATGTATATACTTCTATTTTTGTGGGAACCTATATAAATTTTTCTGTGTATAAATATTTATTATGAAAATAAATATACATGCACATATATATATATATAAACTAATACTGACATACACACGTGGGTATATATATATATATATATATATATATATATATATATATATATATATATACTTAGATATATGGGCTTCCTATACATGATGAATGTATACATCAAGTTATATAAAATCCATATATATATATATATATAAAGTTGAGTTTATGTGTAAAAATTATCAGTTTCAGCACCTATATATTAAAAAAATCAAAGTAGATGTATATACACATATTTACATGTGAACTAATATATATTTTCCAAGGTGTATATATCATTATGAAAAAAATACCTATATATAGATGCATAC
>OY757945.1:18260387-18367887 GCA_963585895.1 Sepioteuthis lessoniana | reverse complement strand
GCCTAACCGATAAAATGAAACGCAGTTTCTTCCAGGCAGCGGTCGTATCGATACTGCTATATGGATGCACTACATGGACGCAAACAAAACGGCTGGAGAAGAAGCTAGACGGCAATTACACAAGAATACTGCGAGCAATCTTGAACAAGTCCAGGTGGCAACACCCCACAAGACACCAACTGTACGGCCACCTGTCTCCTATCACGAAAACTATTCAAGATGAACCAGACATGCAGGACACTGCTGGAGAAGCAGGGACGAACTCATAAGTGATGTACTCTTATGGACCCCCACACATGGCCATACAAAAGCAGGACGACCCGCACGAACATACATTCAGCAACTATGTAAGGATATGGGATGTAGTCCAGAAGACCTGCCAGAGGCGATGAACAATAGGGAGAAGTGGCGAGAGAGGGTCAGGGATATCCGTGCTACTAGCACGACATGATGATGATGATGATGAAGACTATAGATCTCTTTCCTTTCTTTTTTTCATAATCACTTTTATCTTCTTCATTATTATTATTATTATATGATTGCTGACCATCAGTGTCCTGGAGACATTCCGTGCAAGCCAAGAATTTAGTGGCCCAAGGGTAATCAGATAGCTACCTGGACAAACTCATGGTGTAATGGTTAAAGCGATGAACTGCGGAATCGTAGTACGCGAGTTCGTACTCCAGTCGCGCTATTATGTTCACTTTTGGGCAAATACCCTTGGGAAAGGTATGAACCCCCTTATTCTCCCTCCAGCTATGGGTAAATAGTAGGACGGACTAGGTTCTTCAGCCTTGGTGAGGCAACTAGTCTAGGAGAAGGAAAACTCTGAATTAAAACCTGTTAAACTCCGCTTAAAAATTGACCTTGTGTCATATCCTGCCCGAGCGGAGGGGTTGGTAAATAGTACCTGGACAAACTTACACCAGGAGCTTTCTTTTTACTCACCACCCATCTTGAGGACCCCATTGATCAACAAATAACATCTTTCAGCAGAATTATATATGACGTTTGTCTCGAGTGCTTTTGGGGAGTAACGCATAAATGAAAGAAAACAAACCGAATAGATAATGGATATAGAAAGGATTTCAACATGAATGATATACATGCGTAACCACCTTCCTTGTGTGATTACGCAAAATCAAGAAACGCTTGCTATGACATCAACGGCCGTAAGTAAATGCGTTTTTAAATAACAAACTGCGCCAAAATGAAGATGAACGAACGTCCAATGTAATGTCTGCTTTTAGTTGATCTTGTGTATATAGAGATATATATTTCTTTTAAATACCCTGTCCGGTGGCAAAAGCTGCTCGGTAGCGCCGGGAGTGGCAGTACCGCCTTGAGCTACCGAAACTGTGTTATCACCCTGGTTGGTAACTGATGAGGTTAGGGTATCACACGTGCTTTCACATGTTGTATGATGAAAAAAAAAAGAGTTTTAACAACATTTCCATCAGTTTATGGATGGTTCACATACACTATAAGTTAATTTGTAGTTATTTATGTAGCGCTGAACAAAATGACAAAACTTATTTGAAGAACAACAATGAATGGTTTATTTTTATGAAGGAAGTAGACTTGTGTCAGAATGAGAAAACGTTCTTTTTGGGTATCAGGTAGCAGTGTTGCAGATAGTACTCCAGTTCTTTAGTGTGTTGCAGGTAGCAGCGTTAGTTCTTTTGTGTGTGTAGTTGGTAGCTGCCGTTATCTTCTTTAGTGGATATCTGTGGCAACAGTTATCTTCAGTGAAGATCATCAATGCTGGGTTCCTGTGGCAGGCTACAGAAAAGAGATCTTTCTTCTTTGCTGGTCTTGTGCTCTCTGTTCTGCTGACTGACTTCCAAAAATAGCTAGAAAAAACAGTTCTTGAGAGGAAGAAGGAATCAATACACTCTGTCCGCTGATTGGTCAGTGTGTGGTCGAATCGCTTGGTGGGGGCATTGATTCACGAGAGAAAATAGATCTGTGACTGCTACAAGTTTATTTGGTGGAGATGCCTGTGGTGTTGTGGAGGTACCTGTGGTGTAATGGTTATCGTCATAGGAAATGGACACGGCGAAACGAGTTCAAATCCTGGACGAGACTGATAGCATTTCACATTGCACTAATACCTTTGGGAAAGCTATGAATCCAATAATTCTCCCACCAGCTATGGGTAAATAGTAGGGCAGGCTAGGCTCTTCAGCCTTGGTGAGGCAACTAGTCTAGGAGAAGGAAAAACTCTGAATTCAAACCTGTTAAACTCCACTTAAAAACTGACCTTGTGTCATATCCTGCCCGAGCGGAGGGGTTGGTAAATATGGCTACAAGTTTATTCTCCTGTCATACAGTATAGTGTCAAGTGTACTGATTTGATAGCCTGTTCTTAGCAAAATATGCAGTATACATAATGCCATTCTCAACAACCCACATAACAAATGAAGGATTTTTCCAATCTCCCACCAGGCCACATTTGACACAAGGTCATTTTAATGTGAGGGCTGGAGGGGATGCACAAATTGAGATATAGGTATCATACATTAATGGATGTTTATACAATAGCATTGGGGTGTCATGCACAAATTGAGATATATATATGGCTGTCACAAAACAATACGTAATCTCCTTAGTGTTCCTTTTTTTTATGGAGCCTCAGGTCCCAAGTAATAGACAGGCTAAGCAGGTAGTTCCTGGAGAAAAAGCTCCTCCAGGACCAGGCGATCAATCTAATATTACCCACCCGGATAATATATTCTTATACCCCACACTGTCATAAATGCTTAACTTTTCCACACTCTGTTTTTTTATTTTCTATTTATTTTCTCTCAATAATTGTTTGACAGTCAAGCATATTGCTTTTTTATTGTATATATTAACCCAATCTTTGCCTGTGTCTGTACAACTGTATGGTTGCACTACCTGGACTCTAACAAAACACTTAGAGAAAAAGCTGGAGCAACACAAGAATACGATATGCAGTTTTGAGAAAATCCTGGAAACAACACCACATAAAACAACAGCTGTATGGCCACATACCCTCCCATCACACAAAACATCCAAGTAAGATGAATAACATGCAGGTGACTGCTGGGAGAGGTAAGAATGAACTTGTAAACAATGTTTCCTCAAGGACTCCTACACATGGACACACCAGTGTTGGCTGTCCAGAAAAGACTTGCGTATATTAACTCTGTACAGACACTGCAGTCTGGAAGATGAGAAGGACAGATGGCAAGGACTCTTGTCCAAGAATTCTGTGCTGTGAGCATTATTTGATGATTTATTTAACCCCTCCACCATGAGCAAGATATGACACAAGGTCAATTTTTAAGTGATTTGGTTTGGTTTGGTTTGGTTTTATGGCAAATCAACCATTGTAGGTCATTTTTATCAGTTCCATTTACCATATGGACAGTTTACATGCCGAACACTTCTATTTAACCCATAGATAGGACCCTGTCAGGTGCTAACACTCCAGGCCAGAGTGATGGCAATAAAGGGATACTCCACATTTCCCAAAGCTCCGGCATTATTGGAACCTCACTATCTGATTACTTAGTGTCATATCCAGGACACTCGTTGGTGGAGTCTTACCTCTCTGCAGCAATGCAGCAGTGTATTCTACAGAACCAGCTGACTGGGCCAATTTTTAAGTGGAGTACAGCTAGTTTGAATTCAGAGTTTTCCTTCTCCTGGTTAGTTGGTTGGTTTGGTTTCTTTGTTTTAATCGCATATCAACATTCATGGGTTATTTAATACCAAAGCCATCCTTGTAGAAAGATGGTAGTGTTACTATTTAACCCACAGTTAGGGAAGTAAAGGGGTGAGACTGGTTCTGGGGGTGTCCCTGTGCTGTAATGGTTAAAGCGTTGGACTGTGGAAGCGGAGTACGCAAGTTTGAACTCCAGTCGCATAATTATGTTCACTTTCAGACAAATACCCTTGGGAAAAGTATGAACCTCCTTATCCTCCTAGCTATGGGTTAGATAGTACCACTACTGTCCTTCTTAAAAAAAGGATGGATTTGGCAAAAAAAATATCCTAAGAAGGTTGATATGCCATTAAATAACAGACAAAATTAAACTGATTCTGCATAGCTGATCAGAGCATACATTTGAATGATATAATCTTTAAAACAAAGTGTCGACAATAACAAAACAAAATGACAAATATTGGTCTTTCTTTGAGAAAAATTAAATTTTTTATAGTATCTATGGAGTCTGTTTAACTACATTTCAAGCCCAAGAGATCATTGAGTGAGACTCTGTACGTACATATATTTATTGGTCACACAACCTGATCTCACTGAGAAATAAGAAATTCTGTTGTTATGGTAACACAAGGACTGTTAATTTCTTTTTGAAAAATCATCATCTTTGTTTTAATAGCATATCAACCTTCACGGGTAATTTAATGCCAAAGCTATCCTTGTAGAAAAACATTAGAGGTATTATTTAACCTATAGTTGAGAGGATAAGGGAATTTATACCTTTCCCAAGGGTATTCGTCCCAAAGGGAATGGAATAATGCAATTAAAGTTGTTGTCAAGGGATTCCCCCTAACTAATGCAAAAAAAATCATCTCATAATCATTCAAATATGTTTATGATTACATGACTTAATTAGGTTTTCTCTCTCTCATATATATGTATATATATATATATATATATGTAAATTTACTTTCCTTTCTTCTTTTTTCACATTCAATTCTTTTTCTTACATTCGTTTACAATTTCTGTTTTTTTCTAAGTTCTCTTTACTTTCTTCTTCCCATGCTAACCTTCTTTCTGTCTTTCTTCTGCTTGTTTGAGTTATCTGAAAGGATTTCAATCAACCAATGCTCCTGCATTCTTAAGTTAACAGAACAACTGATTCCAGCATCTAAGATTAAAATAGATTAGCAGAAATGCCAATCCATGCATAGATAATCCCATCATCTATACTAGGGTGATTTTGGTTTGTTTGGGATTTATGGCATATCAACCTTTGTAGGTTATTTAATGCCAAATCCTCTTTATATATATATATATATTAAATATATATGATTTGGTTTGGTTGGGTTTTATGGCATATCAACTATTGTAGGTTATTTAATGCTAAATCATCATTATACATATATATTAAATATATATGATTTGGTTTGGTTTGGTTGGGTTGGTTTTTATGGCATATCAACCATAGTAGGTTATTTAATGACAAATCCTCTTTATTCATATAGATTAAATACATATGGTTTGATTTGATTGGATTTTATGGCTTATCAACCACTGTTATTTAATGTTAAATCCTTTTTTTACATATATATATATATAGAATACATGATTTGTAAATACATTTGTAAATGAGCCTAAGCTCATTTATTAACACACAGTTAAATGGTTTCAAGTATTGCTATCTACTGCTAATAATTCTATTCAATGTAAATCATTTATTTGAAGTGGTTACAAGTATTGTAATTTAAAACTAATTATTCTATTCAACACCATTCATTTGTACACAAAGTGCTATATGTCACTAACAGTTCAATTAAACATCAGTCATTTGTTTACACACAGTTAATTGATCAAACAATTCTTTTTTAAACAATTCAATAGCTTAACCATATTTACCAACCCCTCCACTCGGGCAGGATATGACACAAGGTCAATTTTTAAGCAGAGTTTAACAGGTTTGAATTCAGAGTTTTCCTTCTCCTAGACTAGTTGCCTCACCAAGGCTGAAGAGCCTAGTCTGACCTACTATTTACACATATCTGGGGGGAGAATAGTTGGATTCATGCCTTTCCCAATGGTATTAGTGCTATGTGAAATGCTATCAGTCTCGTCCAGGATTTGAACTTGCATCGCCGTGTCCATTTCCTATGACAATAACCATTATACCACGGGCACCTCCAATTCAATAGCTTAACACTCAGCAATATAAGGTATGTATCAAAGGTAAAGTGGAGCAATCCAGGGAAAGGAGTTGCGCCCTCCCCCACAATTCAGTGTAATAGCTATTGAAAAGGGAGCCTTCAGGTCTCCTTAGACAACAGTCACCAACTTTATTTTTATTGTTGCTTAGTTCATTTGTTTGCAAACTGTTGAAATAGTCAAACAGTTGTATTTGATCCATAGATAGGACCCTATCCAATACTACCACTTCAGGTAAGAGTGAACCTGGGAGCAATGGCAATGAAAGGGTACTCCACATTCTCCAAATCTCCAAGGCTGGAGCCTTGGTATCAGATTGCTTAATGGCATATTCAGGACAGACACTCGTTAGGGAAGTCTTATCTCTTTGCAGAGATGCAGTCCGTGTATCCTACAGCCCCAGCCGACTGGGCTGTCTGTAACAGGAAGTAAGCAACAATAAAAGTAAAGTTGGCGACTATAGTCAAGGGTGACCCGAAGGCTCCCTTTTCAATAGTTACTACGCTGAGGTGTAGGGGAGGGTGTTACTTCTTTCTCTGGATTGCTCCACTTTACCCTTGATATGTACCTTATATTGTTTAGTGTTAAGTAAGGCGGTATCAAGTACCATTTTTAAAGTCTTTGGTATGACATGACCTGGGATTGATCCCAAGTCTCCCAGACAATTGGCGAACACTCTACCCACTTGGCCAATGAGCCTGTCAAGCAACAATAATAATAAGGATAAAACTAGTAATTAAATAACAGGAATAATAAAGAGTGTATCAACCAAAAGTTTTGATCGAAAAAGCAACAATAAAAACACTGAATAAAAGCAGAAATAAAATAAAATTTGCTTCATTTGTTTGTTTTTTTAATTGATCCAGACTTATCTTTTTGTTGGTTTTGGTTTCTTTATTCAAAACATGTCAAACTTTGTAGGTTATTTAATGCCATAGTCTCCTTGCTGAAGAACAGCAGTGATACTACTCTAAGCCATAGACTCAAGGTCAACGTTATAGCAGAACTGGAGTTTGAACTCAAATGATGGCCGCAGTCCAATGCTACAGCCATTACATGACAGGAAATCCTCCCAACGTATATTTTACAATTATTTATTGAAGTTTAATAAAAGCTCATTTGTAAAAATTTATTCAGACATGTCTTAAAAATAATACTTTCTTTACAAGAACAACGAAAATTCACTTCAAGTAATTGTCTTTATTGGGAATCTTTTTGAGATGAGGCTTCTTAATCTAAGAATTGATTTAAAAAAAATTTTTTTTTATTCATTGTGAACTTTTTGTCCTCATCTTGGTAGGTTTTTTTTGTTGTTTCTTCTCACTACGTAAGGGAGTAATTACTGGGATATGGTTACAAAACTCGGCATTCCTATCTGAGGTCGCAGTTAATCACCTGAAGAAGGCCAGAGGTGAAATTTGGCCGAAAAGTAGAGAGAAGAAACAACAAAAAAAAAACTACCAAGGTGAGGACCAAAAGTCCACAATAGATAAAAAAATTTTTTTAAAAATTAATTCACTTCAAGTAATTTACATTCATTGATAGTTACCTGGCTGTCAGAATGTAAATACATACTTTCAACCAACTAGGTGTGAAACAATAGATTTACTGCTTATAATTTCTGTAGGTGTTCAGGTCTGGAATCCTTAGATGGATATAATCAGGGCAAGAACTGAAACAACAATTCCAAGTGTTACACTGCTGAGCACACGCCTATTTCTCTCTCGGTGAGAATTCATGCTGTGTTGGTACTGATCGAGATAGCGAAGATCAGTTCATTCTTTATCTGCCTTTGTCCTCTGGCCATTGATTCCTGTGACTAAAAGTGTTTCTCATTGATACTCTTAATTTCCTTCCATGATCAAATATCTGCACAAAACCTCAGGTGAACATTATGGTTCTAAATTCAATGGTCTTTCTTTTCCTATTGTCTCTACCAAATGAAGTATGATAAAAATTCCTAAGTATTCAAAATGAAATCTTACTTAAAGGCCGCCAAAAACTAGTCTTTAAGTTCAATGCCAAGTCAGATATTCATAGAATTTATATTATGTTTTCGAATCATTAAATAAAAAGAATAAAATTTGAGGGGGAAATCACATTTAGGAGATAATATCTGCATTGTTTTAGAACCCAGTGTAATTTAAAATCATTTTGAACATTATCTGAAACAGGTCTATTTATCCTATATAGCTGGTGACCATAGTCAAGGTTTTATTAGCTACAACACCGAGGTGTAAGGGAGGGCGATACTCTTTTCCCTGAATTGTTCCACTTTACCTTATAATGCTGAGGGTTAAGAAAGGATGCATCAAGTACCATTTCTTGAGTCTTTGGTATGACTCGACCTGGGATTGAACCCTGATCTCCCTGACCATTGGTGAAGTATTCTTAGTGTCCTGGATATAATACTAAACTATATTTCATGACGAGACTCCACTTTGAGAATGAGGAATGCCGCTTTATTGCCATTATTCACATGTTTATCTAAATTTTAAAATTAAAAAATCTTGGAATCTTTTATTAAGAAGAATATTAATTTTTATTAAAAAAAATTATTATGATGTACTTATTTATGGATAATTTATATAAAATTAACTTAAATCACGAGTTGGAAATCTTTTACTAAAGTTTCACCTTATCGGATCATCAGGAAGTCTAACTCCAAAGTTGGGAGTTAGACTTCCTGATGATCTAACTCCAAAGTTGGAGTTAGACTTCCTGATGATCCGATAAGGTGAAACTTTAGTAGAAGATTTCCAACTCGTGATTTAAGTTAATTTTATAATTGGCTCCACTTGTGTTGAGCACTTTTGTAATTGTAGCATTGCAGGATTCGCGGAAGGTTTTAGTTTTCTTTTGACCAACTGACTGCGTATCCCTTGATTTTTTTCAAGGGGTCAGACGAGGTTGGCCTTTTCTTTTTTTTTGACCTATAATTTTTTCTTTTTCCCCCAGGCAGTGATTCAAGATACTTTTATCTCTTGTTCCTGACGGGTTTTTTTTGGTACCGTGAATGCTGGTAGATATTAGATTAGTAAATAAATATTTATATATATATATATATATATAAATATATATATATATATATATATAAAGAGAGATAGGTTTCTTGTACAACACCATGGTAAAATGAGTTGTAAAATGGGGAACATAGTTTTAATAATGATTAAAATTGATTGAAAGGAATGTAAAATTTAGTCACCTTTCAACCAACACTTCTTCAAAATTCGGCCATTAGTACTTACTGGAAAGGAATGAGGTTTTAAAAGAAATTATCTTAAAATTGAGAGGAAACAAAAAAAAAAACTTTATGAATGACCCTCATATATATATATATATATATATATATTTTTATGTCTACATATTTTCTTTTGGATCCGTTCGAATTCCCGTATTACTTTTATTGTATTCTGGGGGAATTGATTTATGTATTGTCCATAGTTGCATGTATCCCTAGTACTTTCTGCCCGACTTTGGGCCATCATAAGGGGAGGATCTACTACAAAAGTGATGTAACTTTTGTTTTAGCATATTACTACTGTGTAAGGGCGTCTTTGCCGTTGAAGGTTTTGGCGTTTGTTTTTGAATGTGATTCTATATTTAGTGCCAGTAGCTAAAGACATTTAAGTACATTAGCACTGGTTCGATAATTAATTCTATTGAGAGTCGGTTGCAGGTTTCTGATATGTAATGCTTCGAGAATCTGAAGTTTTTGTTTATTATTTTGATGTTCTAATATTGTTGTGTTGTCGGTGAGAATTTTCCGTAGTTGTGTTGTTGGGCATGAATGTTTTTTTAAATGCTGAGCTATTGAACTTGTGTCAGAAAGGTGCATTGTAAGTCTCCTCGACAGGGTAGTTGAGGTTAAACCAACATATATATTATTATTATCAGAGATACAATCTCCTAAAGGACATTTAAATTTATATATAACATTGGTTTTTTGCAAAACTCCAATCGAGGAAGAGGAATTATTTCTAATGACTAGATTCGAGGTTTTAAACTTATTATAATATATAACAAGTTTTATTTTTTTATTAGGATCAGTGGGGAGTATGTTTTTGTGAATCAATGTTTTCAAGATTTTTTCATCGGATTTGTAATTGTAGTGCATTTGGTTACGATAAAAAAGTTTGATATATGTTTGTTGGCTGATATATGTTGTTAACTTCACTACCTCCACTTACAAAAAACCCTCTAGTAATAACTCCTGTACCCTCAACTTTAAAAGTGAATGCCCCTTCAGATATAAAAAAGCAATTATTCATAATCTAATATCCCGTGCCAAACTAATCTCCTCCTCCAAAACAATATTTTATAAAGAGGTAGAAAACATAAAACAGGCTCTCATCAACAATGGGTTTCCTAACTATATTGTTGATGAACAAATTAAACGTATGATCAAAAATGTTAACCAACAAAATAAACAGTGTACTACTCCATCCAGCCAACAAACATATATCAAACTTTTTTATCGTAACCAAATGCACTACAATTACAAATCCGATGAAAAAATCTTGAAAACATTGATTCACAAAAACATACTCCCCACTGATCCTAATAAAAAAATAAAACTTGTTATATATTATAATAAGTTTAAAACCTCGACTCTAGTCATTAGAAATAATTCCTCTTCCTCGATTGGAGTTTTGCAAAAAACCAATGTTATATATAAATTTAAATGTCCTTTAGGAGATTGTATCTCTGATAATAATAATATATATGTTGGTTTAACCTCAACTACCCTGTCGAGGAGACTTACAATGCACCTTTTAGACACAAGTTCAATAGCTCAGCATTTAAAAAAACATTCATGCCCAACAACACAACTACGGAAAATTCTCACCAACAAAACAACAATATTAGAACATCAAAATAATAAACAAAAACTTCAGATTCTCAAAGCATTACATATCAGAAACCTGCAACCGACACTCAATAGAATTAATTATCGAACCAGTGCTAATGTACTTAAATGTCTTTAGCTACTGGCACTAAATATAGAATCACATTCAAAAACAAACGCCAAAACCTTCAACGGCAAAGACGCCCTTACACAGTAGTAATATGCTAAAACAAAAGTTACATCACTTTTGTAGTAGATCCTCCCCTGATGATGGCCCAAAGTCGGGCAGAAAGTACTAGGGATACATGCAACTATGGACAATACATAAATCAATTCCCCCAGAATACAATAAAAGTAATACGGGAATTCGAATGGATCCAAAAGAAAATATGTAGACATAAAATGTCTATTATGTTTAATGAAATTTGCATTAACGAAGAAATGCTGCCTAAATATACATACATATATATATATATATATATATATATATATTATATGAGGGTCATTCAAAAAGTTTCACACAGAAAAATGAGACAAAGCTGGACATTTTTCTTGTGGCAACACACTACCACTTCTTATAAAACTAATTCAGGTTTTCCTAGTTTCAAAAAGTTCTAAGTCTCACCAATAAAGAAGAGTCAAAGCTGGATATTTTTCTTGTGGCAACACACTACCACTTCTTATAAAACTAATTCAGATTTTCCTAGTTTCAAAAAGTTCTAAGCCTCACCAAGAAAGAAGAGACACAGCTGAACATTTTTCTTGTGGCAACATACTACCACATTTCATAAAACTAGAAAAACTAATTCAGATTTCCATCTCAATTTCTGTGTAGAGGAGGCCAATACAAAGGTCAGAGGTGTATAACAAGTTTAAAATCTGGGTGAAACTTAAAAATTTTTTTACTAATACTAATTTTAACATTTTTATATATTATTAATTTATATATCATTAGAATTATTATATATAATATATAATATAATATATTTATATATTATTATATTAATTTGTTGCGGGGCCTATAAGTATGTCGACCCCGCAAATGAATTTATGTGAATGAGAACAGCCAAAGCAATATAAAGGAACAAAGGTGAGATAATGATAATTACAAATGACAATTTATTTCATCGTATTTACAAGCGTGAATGTAAATGTCCGTGGCGGTTGTATGTGTTCGCAGCTGGGCGTTCGACGAGGGTCGCTGGCGTAGGTCGAGTCGTTGAGTACAGCTAGATGTTGGATGCTGGTAAGCTGAGGTCGGTCGAGTCGTTGAGTTCAGCTAGACGTTGGATGCTGTTAAGCTGAGGTCGGTCGAGTCGTTGAGTTCAGCTAGATGGTCGGTGCTGGTCGTTGGGTACAGCTAGATGGTCGATCGAGGTTGGTAGATCGATATCCCTGGTTGTGACGGTATGTTGTGGTTAACCAAGGGTGTGTCGATCGGGTTGTTGACTCGTACGACGGGTCGTACGTGAGTCAGGTGTTGCAGTGGTAGAAACCGTCCGTAACAGCGAGTCGTTACGTGGACTGCGTTGTACCTTGCAAGAGCGTCGAGGTCGAGGAAAGGCTAGGGCCTTGCTGGGCCCCCTAGCCGTGCGGACGTATCGGACGAGAGCGAAGGCTTTGTCGGGTCAAAGCCGTGCGGACGAGCGGACTAGTGCGAAGGCTTTGTCGGGGCAAAGCCGTGCGGATGAGCGGACGAGAGCGAAGGCTTTGTCGGGTTAAAGCCGTGCGGACGAGCGGACGAGAGCGAAGGCTTTGTCGGGTTAAAGCCGTGCGGACGAGCGGACGAGAGCGAAGGCTTTGTTGGGTTAAAGCCGTGCGAACGAGCGGACAGCAGCGAGGGCTTTGTCGGGTCAAAGCCGAGCTGTCGAGCGGACAGGCCAGAAGGCCGAGGCTAAGATGGGCGTTATCTTAGTGCTGCGCAGATAGCGAAGGAGTAGCTAAAGGCTGGACCGTGCCATTAGCGCTGCGCAGCTTATCGGACTATCGGAACCGACTGAGAGTTAAGACCGGTTGGTCTTAGAATCCGTCTTCGTGTTTGCCGCCTGGCCGTCTACTTCGACTGATCATTACTGACCAGTCAGAGATGCTCTGACCCGCAGACAGATACCTCTTATGGTCCTAAAAAGGACCTTTGTGCATACCTATGTAGGTGGGAAAAAAAAAGGGGATCTACCACGAGAAGTGGGATCAACGTCGGAAGTTAAGGTGAATGCGACCGCACAGAATGCAGGATTCCTCCTTAATGAGCTTCGCTAGGAGCGTGCCAACGAGGGTTGAAAAGGGCTTGCTGATATTACGAAGCCGCGTGGATATAAAATTCTTTGATAAAAAATGAGTGTAGCCGTAAAGTATTTTCCTAACCTGCTATAGGCTGGCGACGACTATTAGTTCAAGTCTTATCAGGTAATTTTTGGCCGAAGTGTTTTGTGAATGTTATTAATTTTAATTCTCCCTTTTCTTTTAGCTATAACTAGATGTCAAGGTCGTTAGCAAGAAAAAAAAGGGCTTAGTCAGTTCCGGTCGTACTCGGATATTATCGTCCTAACTCGGGCGTGTAATTTGATATGTTTTAGGTTTATCGGCAGGTCGCGGCAAGGGTTTGTCGGCCGGTCGCGGCAAATTTATATATTATTAGAATTATTAATTTTAGTTCAATTTTATTCATATAATGACCAAAATGTTTTTCCCCAGTGTTTTCCACCACAACTAGTGGTCATTTTTCAAGAGAAGTATCAAGATATTATTTTCTTCTTTAAAAATTTCATTCAACTTTTGTTTTTTAATATATATGATGTTTTTGTTTAAAAAAAATATTTCACCGAATTTTAAACAAAAACAAAAAACCAGATAACAAAATGAAAATCTTGAAGAAAAAGAAAAATCTGTATATTTGGTTTGGTTTGGTTTGGTTTCTTTGTTTAATGGCATATCAACCTCTGTAGGTTATTTAATGCCGAAGCCATTCTCCTAGAAGAACAGTAGTGGTACTATTTAACCCATAGCTGGAATGATAATGGGGTTCATACCTTCCCCAAGGGTATTTGTCCGAAAGTGAACGTAAAAGCGCGACTGGAGTACAAACTCACTTACTACGATTCTGTAGTCCATCGCTTTAACCATTACACCACGAGGACACCCCCATGTATATTTATAAAGATCATATTTTGTGACCCAAGCAGTATCCTAAAAAAAAAAAAATATCGAATCTCCAATCCCTCAAGTCACTTCTCATTTTTACAAAGTTATTCAACACAAAATTACAGATTTAATCAAAGTTCATTTTTACCCACTCCTAAGAAGAGAATGATTAATTCAATCCAAATATTTCACGTCTATGTCAATATATTTATACCACCTTCACAGCAACTTATCCTTAATTTTCTTTTTAAATTAATTCCTCATTCAAAGAACCAATAAAATTTCTTTCTTTAAATCAATCATGAACGATAAAATTCCTGTCAAAATTTCTAAAATCTTTAATTACTTTCTGACTGATTTTCTCCACTTTCTAATCAATAAGAAATAATTCTTGACTCTTGTCCTATTGGCAGTGCTTAGAAAATGCTGACTGTATCCTCTGCCCAGGTATAAGACCACCAAAACAAGTAGGGTGGCGTCCTGGGTATGGCATGAAACTGTATCAGATTGTGAAACTCTAGTTCTGGAAGTCTGGTAAGGGTGGAGTACACCTTCATTGCCATTACTCCCAGGTCCACTCTGACCCAAGTAGTACATGTTATGGTCTCATTTATGGGTTGAATAAATCTGTTTAAAAATTATGTTATGTAGCCATGATCAATGAAGGAACGATAGACCATAACACTTGGTGATAAAAATATAGCCCTCATGTAATTTCTCAAAAGAGTCTGAAGTTGACTGTAAGAGTAAGGGAGACAAAAACAGACTGATAACTTAGAGGACTGCTATATTGATCCTTAGCTTCTTCTTAGCAGCATTGTATCATATTCAGGGTCCCATTTGATATTTCTTCAGCTTCTCACCCGAGCAAGGGGAGCACTGCCCACTTCTGAGCACTCACTGGCCATGACTCTGCGTGACTGACTCTTACAGCTGTGGGAGCCAGCAGATATGATTTCACAATGCCCATGCGTTCTTCCAGTTGCCAACCCACGAGCTGCTTACACCCACGTATTGCTGTCTTCCTGTTTACACAGCAGGTTGTTTGACAGGTTGGTTGGTTGGTTGGTTTTTATGGCATATCAACCTTAGTAGGTTGTTTAATGCTAAATCCATTTTTATACAAATAAACTGTTCTATTTCAAACAATTCAATTTAGCATAAGCACACAGTTTAGTTCTTTTGGGCCCATAGACAGGGCCATATCAGGTGCTTTCACTCTGGGCAAGAGTGAACCAGGGGGCAATGGCAATGAAGGGGTACTCTGCATTCCCCAAAGCTCCAACATCAGTCATCTGTTTACACAGTTAAATGAGCAAACAGTTCTATTTCAAATAATTCAATTTAGCATGTCATTTATTTGCACTAGGTTTAAATGTCGAACAATTTTATTTAACCCATAGATAGGAACCTCTCAGGTGCTACCACTTTGGGCGAGAGTAGACTTGGGAGCAATGGCAATGAAGGGGTACTCTGCATTCCCCAAAGCTCCAGCATCACTGGGATCTCGCCATCAGATTGTTTAATGTTATAATTAGGACACTCGTTGAGAGGATCTTACTCCTCTGCAGAAGTCATCATCATCATGTCGTGCCACTAGCATGGATATCCCTGACTCTCTCTCGCCACTTCTCCCTATCATTCATCACTTTTGGCCGGTCTTCAGAGCTACATCCCGTATCCTCACATAGCTGCTGTATGTATGTTCGAGTTGGTCGTCCTGCTTTTGCTTGGCCATATGCGGGGGTCCATAGGAGTACATCACTTATGAGTTCGTCCTTGCTTCTCCAGCAGTGTCCTGCGTGTCTGGGTGCAGTTGGTTTATTCTACAGCTTCAGCTGACTGGGCAATACACAGAGTTAAATGTATAAAGTTTAGCATAAGTATGCAGTTTAGATGTCAAAACAGTTCTATTTTGACCTGGGAGTGATGACAATGAAGGAGTGCTCCGCATTCTCCTAAGCTCCAGCATGACTGGAACCTCACCATCAGATTGTTTAATGTCATATCCTGGACACTCATTGACGGGGGGTTGTACCCCTTTGCAAAGGTGTAGTCAGTGTATTCTACAGTCCCAGCCAACTAGGCAATACAAAGCAGTATTCCCTAATTAATGGCTCTGTCAAAGAACAATATTCAACAATAATTCATATTCAATAAGACTATGTGCAAAAAGAAATCTTTTAAGAAACAACTATTTAAAATGTGTCTCCCAGCTATGGGTTAAATAGTACCACTATTGTTCTTCTAGGAGAATAGCTTTCGCATTAAATAACCTACAAAGGTTGATATGCCTTTAAACAAAAAAAAACCCGAACCAAACAATAAATGTGCTTCCTTAAAATATGAAATAACCTTACTTGGATTGATATGCTATTAAATTCAGGAATTTATGCTTTACGAGTTCAAACTAGGCTATTATGCGGTGAAAGCCACCAAAAACATTCATTGGGTGAAAGGTGATGGAGCAGAAGATCTTTCGAGTGAAGACATATTGCCCATGGTATAATGGTTATCGTCGCAGGATATGGACATGGCAACACGAGTTCAAATCCTGGACGAGACAGATTGCATTTCACATAGCACTAATACCCTTGGGAAAGGCATGAATCCAACTATTCTCCCCCCCAGATATGTGTAAATAGTAGGTCAGACTAGGCTCTTCAGCCTTGGTGAGGCAACTAGTCTAGGAGAAGGAAAACTCTGAATTCAAACCTGTTAAACTCTGCTTAAAAATTGACCTTGTGTCATATCCTGCCCGAGTGGAGGGGTTGGGTAAATAGGCATATTACAAAACTAAGGTTGGTTGATTAGTTATTTAGTTGAGTTTGACAGCATATCAACTCTTTTCTGGTCATTCAACATTGAATTGAATTTCAAACAATTCAGTTTAGTATGAGTATAGTTTTTGTTTACAAACAGTTAAATATCAAAACAGTTCTATTTCAAACAATTCAGTTTAGCAAAAGTACACAGCTTAGTTCTATTTCAAACAGTTCAGTTGAGCATAAGCACTCAGTTTCAATGTCAAAAACAGTTCAATTTCAAACAATTGAGTTTAGCTTATGTACACAGTTTAGTTCTACTTAAAAACAGTTCTATTTCAAACAGTTCAGTTGAGCATAAGTACACAGTTTCAATGTCAAAAACAGTTCAATTTCAAACAATTGAGTTTAGCTTATGTACACAGTTTAGTTCTACTTAAAAACAGTTCTATTTCAAACAGTTCAGTTGAGTATAAGTACACAGTTTCAATGTCAAAAACAGTTCAATTTCAAACAATTGAGTTTAGCTTATGTACACAGTTTAGTTCTACTTAAAAACAGTTCTATTTCAAACAGTTCAGTTGAGCATAAGTACACAGTTTCAGTGTCACAATCAGTTCTATTGCTAACGATTCAGTTTACCATAAGTACATAGTTTTGTTCTATTTGACCCATAGATAGGACATTATCAGATGCTACTACTCCAGGTCAGAGTGGATCTGGGAGCAATGGTAATGAAGGGGTACTCCGCATTCCCAAAAGCTTTAGCATTACTGAAACCTCACCATCAGATTGTTTAATGTCAAATATAGGACACTTGTTGGTGGGGGTCTTACTCCTCTGCAGAGAAGCAATCGGTGTGTTCTACGAAACTAAGTCTTTCAAGATTGTTCAAACAAGATACATGAGTCAGATTTATATATGCATATAAACAGTTCTATTTCAAACAATTCAGCTTAGTATAAGTATAGGTTTTTGTTCACACAAAGTTAAATTTTAAAAAACAGTTCTATTTCAAACAATTCAGTTTAGCATAAGTGCACAGTTTAGTTCTATCTAATCCATAGATAGGACCCTATCAGGTGCTACTACTCCGGGCTAGAGTGAACCAGGGAGCGAGGGCAATGAAGTTTGAATTTCATGGCACTTTTGATGATCATTAGGCAACAGGTTCCTGTCCATCGTAAACACCAAAGAATGGCACAGAATTCAAGAGTCAGTCAGCCAGATTTTGTACAGATGTGTGCAATGGACAAGTTTCCCAATGCCTTCACATACAAAAAAATCCGCTCCATCGTCCAAGGCATGATTTCTTTATATCTGCTTAAATATATCAAAATCTTAACAATTTTTCCTAATAATAAACTAAAAAGAGAAAGAGAATAAAGCCAACTGAGAAGATCTGGAAGGCCACTGCTTTGTTTCAATGATTGTGAAACATACTGTATATATATATATATATATATATATATATATATAAAGAATTGTACTATGTTAATCCTTCTTTTGTATGACATTATACCATCCCTATAAATCAACCAAAACTCAGTTGTCGTGAGGCTTTTATTAAATGCATTACAATAATTACAGAGAAGAACAGTGCCACCATTGCTATCATTATCATACATTGTATTCAAGAAAGCCTATTTGCCTATATCTAGTTAACAAGTACGAAAGAAACAAAAATTATGGCATTCTCTTTAAATACCTGCTGTTATTATCACGGACAATACTTTAATATTTTGGGTACTTATCAAGTGATAGTTACCAAATTAGTCTAGCAGACAATTAGCTGGTGTATTGGAACTACAATAGATGACCCACTATTGTGTCACTGTGTCAGACTAAACTAAGCTGAGTATATATATATATATATATATATATATATGTGTGTGTGTGTGTGTGTGTGTTAACAAATATTTACTTTTCATGACCACTTGGAAGAGCTCCACCCAGTGGGGGTTAGAATATACTGACTGTATCCTTTACATAGTTGTAAAACTTTCGCCTCCAAAAAAGAGGTATCCTTGGTATGACACTAAACTGCATATGGTAGTGAGGTTCATGTTCTGGAGCTCTAGGGAATGTTGAGTACCACTTCGTTGCCATTGGCATTAATCTCAGGTCTACTTTGACTCGGAGTAATAGTTTGGTTTGGTTTGGTCTTATGGCACATCAACCATTATTGATCATTAATGCCAAACCCATTTTTATACATATAAACAGTTCTATTTCAAATGATTCAGCTTAGTATAAGTATAGGATTTTGTTCACACAAAGATAAATGTCAAAAACAGTTCTATTTCAAACAATTCAGTTTAGCATAAGTACACAGTTTAGTTCTATTTGACCCATAGATAGGACCCTATCAAGTGCTACTACTCCGGGCCAGAATGGACCTCAGAGTGATAGCAATGAGGGGGTACTCTGCTTTCCCCAAAACTCCAGCATTACTGAAACCTCACCATCAGATTGTTTAGTGTCATATCTAGGACACTTGTTGGGTGAGGCTTTCCCCTCTGCAGAGAAGCATTCGATGTATTCTACAGCCCCAGCCAACTAGGCAATGGAGAAATTGTACCTATTAGGGTCCCATCTATAGTAGTGAGTGGGTTGGGTCAGTCTATAATATGATGACAGTATCACCAGCAGATAAGACCTCTATAAAAAAAGGGGGTGTCGTACGTACGATATTGAACTGCATCTAGTTGTGAAGCTCTGAGAAGTGTAGAAAACCATTTTATTGCTACTCTGACCCAGAGAAGTAGTAGAGGATGTCTTAAAATAGATGCAACCAATTAATACGAAAATGATTGTGGTTTAATGGTTATCATCATAGGAAATGGACATGGAGACTCGAGTTCAAATCCTGCAGAAATATCACCCTATTTATTATATACAAGGTGCAATGGGTAAATTGTCACCAATTTGAATTATTAATTTCACTATACATTTTATTTCTTTTCAGTTTTGTCTACTGTACAGCAAACTAGAGTCAGTAGGGCATTGTTTGTGAGGAAAGCAGCAGCATAATGCAATTCAGTCCTCCAGAAATTTGGAAATGGCATGCTGTACAGCATGGCATTCATAGTGGAAGCACCAAAACAAACATTTCAGAATATTTGGGTGTCATATTGATGAAAATCAAATGCCAAGTTCACATAGTGCTGGGAGAGGTCACTAGCAATGGTGATATTATGTGTAGCCGAAAGAAACTTGTATTTTTGTTTGGCGCATAATTTAATTTGACCGTTAGAGTTGTCGAACATTTTCACCCAATCAGCATGACCTGTCCTATTCAGCCCGAACCATATTTCCTAGCAGCAAGAAAAATTGAAGAAAGCCCGCGAAAG
This sequence comes from Sepioteuthis lessoniana, assembly GCA_963585895.1. Lineage (NCBI taxonomy): Eukaryota > Metazoa > Mollusca > Cephalopoda > Myopsida > Loliginidae > Sepioteuthis > Sepioteuthis lessoniana. Next base: position 18,347,886 of record OY757945.1, on the reverse strand, counting down.
ACTCGCTCTCCCTAAAAAATACTTAATGGGAACGGACGTTTTATCGTCTGCTCCTGAATAGCAGTAGCAGCATCATACACTATGAGGAGAGCCATCTAGTTTTTGGACCCCTTGGGTCTTTTCTTCTAGACCAAGGGATCCTAGTTAAAAACAAATTAGATGATACACTCTAACAACTTCTTACTTTCTTTCCTTCCTACGAGACTCACAGCATACCAGCGTAAACCCCTTTACTTCATGCTGCCATTAAAACCTAACGACATCTTCGTTCTTCTCCACTACCTTTATTTTCCATCAACATTTAGCAAGGGTATAACAACCAATGTAATACTGTTATATTTTAACCTTCGACCCAGCCCAAAAATACTATTCCAAGATGATACACCAGAAGGAAGTGACACATTCCAATGGCCAGTAATCAAAAGAGATCACATGGGCGGATTAAGGCTTATGATATGGGACAAGGTGAAGGTCCCATTGTGCCACTACAGTGATGCACCGGAAGAGAGTAACCTCTGAACTGCATGACAGTTATTTCCGCTTGATGACGATTAAACATACGATTTCAAAGATCCAGTGGGCGATCGTGTGGGCGTTGAATTATTATTTAACTCAGTTGAGTTCGGGGTGCCAAAGCAGTTGCCAGTAGAATTCCAGACAGTAGAGACCAGATGTGGTAGGGAAGGCCACACCCGACCGAGGGGGCCCTCGGAAACCCCCGATGGAGTTAGGGGTCCAGAGAAGTTGCTGATAAGATGCCATAAAGAAAGCCAGCATCCAGCAGTGGACCCCAAGACCTGTGGTTGAGCATCTAAGAGAACAAGAAAGACACAACGTGACGGTCATAAGTAGTGGAGGTCAAAATATGAAATTTATGTTCGGTCTCCAGCACCCTCTCACATGCAAATCTTGAACAACCCTTTCGAACCCTTGCAATAAAGTGAGAGGTAAATGTTGTAAAGAAGTCTTTTTGCGTCGTTTCTTCCTGCGTTATCCTTCATGCATCTGTCTTTATCATTGTGTCGCTGTGAATTATTCTACATATTTATGTGCATGTATGTAGATGTGAATCTACATATGTGACTATATAACAATACCAGCTCTACCAACGAAATACCAATGCAACCAATGTAATACCAACATAACCAACGCAAAACAAACTTAAACCAAAAACCTAACAATAATAATAATAACAATATCCCATCGCTATATATGCCTCGATTCAGTTTCTCATAGCCACACACTCAACACAGAGGCCTACATCAAGTGCCTGGAAGAGATAGTATTGCTCTGGATTGAAAGGGTGCTTGTTGAAACACCCTACATCAGGCAACAGAACTCTGCAGCATGCCACAAAAGTAAGAGAAGCTAGTCTCTGTCGTTAGAAAATTTCTGTGACCACATCACTGCTCAACTCTCCAAATTGCAATCTCCTTGGTTTTTATGTGTGTTGCACAGTTGAACAAGAGACCAATAAAATTCCATGGAATACTAAAGATGACCTGAAGGCATAAATAACAGCAGTATTTAGCAATTTAAACAAGGAGACCATTAGAAAGGCTTGCAGGAGATTCCGCAGTCATCTGGAGGCCATAGTTGAAATCAATAGTGATTTCTTTGAATAAATTTAATCTTTAGTATCTCAAAATATTTTCATATAATTTTTCTCAATACATCTGATAAAGTAAGATGTCTGTGGTAATTTCATTTTTGTGTAATTTAAATGGCAATTTACCCATTGTACCCTGTACATTGTGCGGATTAAGCAAGAGACCAACAAAATTCCATGGAACACCAAAGACGACCTGAAGGCAAGGATGAGAGCAGCATTTAGCAATTTAAACAACGATACCATCAGAAAGGCTTGCAGGAGATTCCAAAGTCATCTGGAGGCCATAGTTGAAGCCAATGGTGATTTCTTTGAATATATTTAATCTATAGAATCTTAAGATATTTTCATGTAATTTTTCTCAATATATCTGATAAAGTGTGATGTCATTTTTGTCTAACATAAACAGCAATTTATATAATGTATATTAAACTACATTATATTACATTCCTTTAGACAGTAATAATGATTAATAATAATATTAGTGTGATCATGCTTGTTTCTACTTGTCAACAATATGTTTCCAAAAATATGTTTCCAACTCTTTTGTTAAAAAAAAAAAAGATGAACGATACTAAGTTTGTTTGGGGTTTTTTTTGTTTGTTTTTTTTTTTTACTCAAGATGGATCAGCCAATAATGATCCTGTCGTGAACTTTTTAAAAAAAGAAAGAAAAAACTTTCTTGATTCATCAGGTTAAGTGAAGTTATTTGGTTTAAGAGTATATCAAGCCTTGATGGTTATTGTGTGGTGGCAGGAAGAATGTTATTTAGAGACATTTTAATGAAGTGACACCACCGGCCTATGAATATTTATATTCACGCATACATACACGTGCTATGTAAATATGACCATACAGCACACATATAGAAGATATGTTAGTAGAAGTCAATAGTATTGTTTGTTTGGTTTGGTTTTATGGCATATCAACCTTTGTAGGTTATTTGACGCCAAATCCATTTTTATGAAAATAATCAGTTCTATTTATAACAATTCAGTTTAGCATGAGTACACAGTTTAATTCTCAAAAACATTCAAACTATTCAGTTATATATAACAATTCAGTTTAGTGTAAGTACAGTTTCAGTGTCAAAAATAGTTCAATTTAAAACAATTCAGTTTAGCCCGCAGTTTAAATGTAAGTACAGTTTAATTGTAAAAAAACATTTTCATTTCGAGCTATTCAGTTTAGTCAAGCAATTCTACTTCAGCTAATTCAGTTTTGTAAAAGTACAGATTTTGTTTACACACAGTTATATGTCAGAACAGTTCTATGTTAAACAATTTAGTTTAGTGTAAATACAGTTTCAATGTCAAAGAACAGTTGCAGTTATATGTAACAATTCAGTTAAGTGTAAATACTGTTTTAATGTCGAAAGAACAGTTCTATTTCAAACAACTTAGTTTAGCATAAGTATGCCGTTAGTTCTATCTAACCCATAGAGTGGACCTGGGAGCGATGGCAATGAAGGGGTACTACGCATCCCCCAAAGCTCCAGCATTGCTGGAACCTCACCATCAGATTGTTTAGTGTCTTATCCAGGACACTCGTTGGGGGGTTCTTACCCCTCTGCAGAGAAGCAGTCGGTGTATTCTACAGCCCCAGCCGACTGGGCAAATTGTCAATAGTAGTACAATGGAGTCTTATCATCCAGAGTCCAGTCTTCAAATGGACACCATGTTGTACATATGACCAATGCTCCAGTCAGATCACAATCAATACTGCCGACCTCAGCCAACTCAACAGTTATCCAATGCCAAATCCTGTTTAGATATGATTTTTAAATGAATATCAATATCTGTAACATTCTTTAAATAAGCCAGAGCTCATTTATTTGCACACAGTTAAATGCTTTCAAATATTGCTATCAAATACTAAGAGTTCTATTTGCCTTAGTTAAATAGTTTCAAGTATTGCTACGTAATTCTAATGATTCTTTTTAATATTAAACATTTGTCGGCACAGTTAAATAGTCTCAAGTATAATTGGTCTGTTGTGTTTGAAGGCATATCAACCCTTGTAGGTTATTTGATGCCAAATCCTGTTTATCCATATATATATATATTTGATATATATTATTTGTAAAAAATAGTTTTTAAACAGCATACTGAATAAGCCAAGCCCTTTTGTTTGCACACAGTTAAATAGTTTTAAGTATCGCAATCTAACATGATATTAATCCTTAGTCAAATGGTTAAAAACTTCTTTCAACCACAGATAGGACTTTTCTCTACATATCCTCTCTATGTACTTCTTTTAGAATTTCATGCCAAATCCTGTTTATACATACATATTAAATAAATAGGATTTGGTTGGGTTGGGTTTTATAGAATATCAACCATTTTAGGTTATTTAATGCCAAATCCTCTTTATACATATATATTAATTATATATGATTTGGTTTGATTGGGTTTTATAACATATCAACCATTGTAGGTTATTTAATGCCAAATCCTCTTTATACATATATATTAATTATATATGATTTGGTTGGGTTGGGTTTTATAGCATATCAACCATTGTAGGTTATTTTATGCCAAATCCTCTTTATACATATATATTAAATAAATAGGATTTGGTTGGGTTGGTTTTATAGCATATCAACCATTGTAGGTTATTTTATGCCAAATCCTCTTTATACATATATATTAAATAAATAGGATTTGGTTGGGTTGGGTTTTATAGCATATCAACCATTGTAGGTTATTTTATGCCAAATCCTCTTTATACATATATATTAAATAAATAGGATTTGGTTGGGTTGGGTTTTATAGCATATCAACCGTTGTAGGTTATTTAATGCCAAATCCTCTTTATTCATATATATTAACTATATAGGATTTGGTTTGATTGGGTTTTATGGCATATCAACCATTGTAGGTTATTCAATGCCAAATCCTATCAATACATATATATCAAATATATAATTTGTAAACACATCATGTTGATAACATTTTTAAACAAGCCTAAGCTCATTCTTTTACACACAGTTAAATGGTTCCAAATATTACTATGTATTACAGACAATTCCATTGAATATCATTCATTTACACTCAGTTAAATGATCAAACAGTTCTATTTCAAACAATTTAATTTAGCATAAGTCATTTATTTGCACATAGTTTAAATGTTAAATAGTTCTATTTGACCCATATATAGGACCCTATCATAGCCAGAGTTGACCTGGGAGTGATGGCAATGAATAGGTACTCCACATTCCTCAAAGCTTCAAGACAAGTGCCTCACAATTAGATTGTTTAGTGTCATATCAAGGACCACTCATTGGGAGAGGGTCTTACCCCTTTGCAGAGATGCAACCTGTGTATTCTACTACCCTAACTGACTGGGCCTGATATGACTTGTAAATGAATAATTTGTCAGTGACAATTTTTAAACAAGCCAAGTCTGATTTGTTTGCACACAGTTAAATGGTTTCAAATAATAGTAAGTAACATTAATTGTCTCATTTGAACACAGTAAAATGGTTTCAAGTATTTCTAACTAGCGCTGAAAATTCTATTCCACATTATTTATTCATTTGCATAAAGGTAAATACTTCCAAGTACTGCTACGCGATACTAATAATCCAATTTTACTGTCATTTATTTACACACAGTTAAATGGTTTCAAATATTACTATTAAACATCAATAATTCTATTCCACATTATTTACTTGATTGCATGCAAATGGTTTCAAGTTTAGTAAATAAACAGTTCTATTAGACTTGTAGATTGGATGCTAACAGGTACAACCACTGTAGGTCAGAGTGGACCTGGGAGTAATAGCAATGAAAGGGTACTCCTCATTTCCCAGAGCTACAGGACTGGAGCCCCACAATCAGATGCAATTTAGTGTCATATCCAGGACACTTTTTGAGGGAGGGTCTTACCCCTTTGCAGATATGAAGTCTGCATATTGTTGTATATTGACCTCCGACCCGGCCGGGCTGTCAAAATAGGAAATGCACCTGTGTAAATAACAGGATACTATAACCATGACCGTGGATGGGTTGAATGAGTGTGAAATTGTGACGCTCGCAGGAAGAAGAGTGGGCGTCAAATTATTATATAACCTGGGTGAAGACTGGAAGTCAGTCAGTTTGGAGATCAGATGAGCTGGAGACAAGATGCGGTAGAGAAAGCCTGCACCCAGCAGAGTGGGCCCTCAGGCCCCTGATTGAGCAGTTGCAGTTGGAGAGAAGATGCTGGATTGGGGAACATGTCCGGATTAGCAGCCCAAGAGGTAATTTACTAAGCTTTTTTGCTTAGATGTAGCACAAGGCCGCATGAATTGGTCACCCAATGAGAATCGAACTCACTCGTGTAAGTTTGCTAGTCTACCTTGCTAACCATTACACCACCCGAGGTGCCCGGATTAGCAGCCCAAGAGAACAGGAAAGAAACACGGTTATGGCCAATAGAGTGGGGGTCAATATGTTTCAGTTCTGTTCGGTTTCCAACTCCCTCTCACACACAACCCCTTCAAAAAATTGAGAGGTATATTTTTCTAAAGAACTGTGTCGCTCGTCTTTATTGTGTCGTCATTATGATTCCGCATGCATGCATATGTGTTTGTATAGTTGGTCATGGCTATACAATATTATACTGCTGGCTTTGGCATTGAATAACTCATGAAGGTTGATATGCCATTAAACAAAGAAACTAAACCAAATCAAAACAATCTAAAAACAAATCTTATTCATGGCAGCACAACTGACTATTTTCGTACATAAAAATCCAGCACTTAAGTTCAATATCTTAAGAATTAAGTTTCTTTGTCCAAAAAAGCAAAAAAACAATTCATTTCATCCGTCAACATTTTTATAACAGACTCAAGAAAATTTTTTCAGAAAAAAAAAAGTAAAAAGTATGCACACAACTTTATCTATCTATCTATCTATCTATCTATTATATTAAAAAAATGCTTATTATATGTAAAAAGTACTTAGCTGTATTATAAAAAGGTTTTAACATGTCCTTTGATATTCATAAAGTATTTTGTGTTAAAATCTTTCAGTTATGTATGCTGAACATGCAATCACTTTCAAAATCTGATATTAGATACAACAAATATTTTCATCATGAAAGAACCTCTTGAAATAAAATACTCTTTATAATGTACGGAAATCATTCGATAAATAAGGTGAATTTTGTCAAAGGAGTCGGCAGTAAGAAGCACTGATTACAGTTGCCCCTTTTTCAAGGAAATGAATACTGATTGGGTTCTTTCCTGTCCCAGAACACTGTCAGCATGACCTTCTTTATTGACTGCTGCACCCAGAACTTTTTCTTTACTGGACAGGTAGTGTGTTAGATGAAGATATACTTCTCCATATACATCAACATACCTGTGTAAATTTCACATTGTTTGTACTTCTCAGTCACCGAACGTTTGATGACAGACCTCTGTTCAAGTTTGGAGCACTCTAATTTGTCGCCATTTTGAATAGCCTCAAAAGAAATATTTTTGTAGGATTAAAATAATCTTTACTATTAACCAATTCCAAAATATGCTAAGCTTGTATTTTTTGGAAAAAATTCCTGTTATTTTATAAATAACACTCACATAAGTTCTCCTTGTTAGATTTTTGGTGAGTATTCACAACCTCTCAAAATGTCCAACTTTACTCATGGCAACACAGAGCTGGCGATATAAGGTAGACACTAATCTGGGACAGATTTTAATCCAAGTGTTTTGTTTACAGTCATTCGAAAAAAGAGACTCAAATTGGAAACTCAGTCCATTTCATGCTGAATGGAAAACATGGAACAGACACCCTTTTCCCGGGAAAGGATCAGTAAGACACGGAGAGAGCGGGTAAAATATAGGTTAGGGATGACCCTAATAATTCCTGAAAGTTTGGTGGGAATCAAGCCAGAAATGACAGACTGGAATTTGGGGAATTACAATAAGATTATATATACCAGCACATTGGCCTATTGGGTAGAGTGTTCACCAATGGTCCTGGAGACTGGAGTTCAATCCCAGGGTGATTCATACCAAAGACACAAAAAAATAGTACTTGATATCTCCTTGCTTAACACACAGCATCATAAGATATGTATCAAGGGTAAACTGGAGCAATCCAAGGAAAGGAGTAGCACCCTCCCCTACACCTCGGTGTAGTAGCTATTGAAAAGGGAACCTTTGGTTTGCCCTCAACAACGTTTGCCAATTTTACTTTTATAAATATATATATATATATATCGTAAATATATTTATATATAGCTGTAATCCAACAGAAATAGCATATTATAAGATTTTTTTTACAGAAATGCACTTAAAATACAGACTCTTAGAATATAAAGCTTCTATTTAGGAAGGAGTAAAGGATTTTTTTGATCATCTAAATTCTTCTTATAATAGAAATGCCTACAAAATCCTAATCAGAATCTTAGACTCTTTCCTAAATAGAAGCATCAGCATCATCATGGACAGCTGTTAAATATATAATGCTAATTAGAATCCTTGACTTCTTTCTCAATAGAAGTATCAATATCATCATGAACCACAATTAACTATGAAATGCTAATTAGAATCCTTCACCCCTTCCTAAATAGAAGCATCAGTATCATCATGGACAGCAGCTAATTATAAAATGCTAATAAGAATCCTTCACTCCTTTCTAAATAGAAGCATCAATATAATTATGGATACTATAGTTTCTAATGAAAGACAGTGAAAGACAAAACCCAAAAGAGTAAAAGACAATGGCATTATCTTAACCATTTTAATATTAGTCTCTTTTGAATTGGTGGATTTCTTGAGCATTAAACATCTGATGTTCAGGTTAACGAGTCATGTTTACCTTATCATTTCTTTCTCCACTATTTCAAAATTTACTCGATATGTTATGAGGAAGATAAACGCCAACAGCTGTGCTTACAACCTGCCATAAAGACTAACGAATAACGAAAAATCCTACTCCTTTGAACTTTGAACCCCAAGTTGGAGGTAAATTGCCTTTGAGTGAAACAGCAGGCAAAATAAATTTATTAGTTTTAAAGCTCCACATAATTTGTTCCTATACAGGCAATTCTTATATTGAGATGTCATATGTGTCTGGTGTTGTGGGTAAGTTTAGTTTAGTTTTATTTTTAAATAAATATGTAAAATGTATTTGCTCTCTAAAGATAAAGTGATTATTTTGGATCCAGTATGAAAAGGTTAAAATCTCTTGTTAATGTTAAACTGTCTCTCTTGTACAGTGTGTGGTAGAAATACCTCCCACATTTCAAACTGTCTCCTGTGTGGTGCAAGTTGCTTTAGGTAATGGTTGCTCCATCAAAAAAATGTCTTATATTTTTTCCCAGTAATGATCATGGCTTAGCTTGGCTATATTTTTAAAGGTTAACAAAAAGACCAAAGTATGAGGTGCATATGATAAGTTTCCAGACTTTTTTTCATATGGGCAATTTTATTGATAGTACACACATGAAACTATAGTCCCCTTCGAAGTAATCTCCTCTGGCTGCAATGCACTTGTTGTACCGTTCCAACAATTTCTGGAAGGCCCCATGGAAGTCCTCTTGCATGAGCGTGTCAATGACCTTCGTCACAGCCTCTTTCATCTCCTCAATTGTCTCATAATGACAGCCTCTGAGCTTAGGGAATAACCAAATGTCACAGGGAGCAAGGTCTGGACTATAGGAAGGGTGAGGAACTGTCTTGATGCCCATCTTGGTCAAATAGCCTGTGACAAGGATAGAGTTGTGGACTGGTGCATTGTCCTGGTGGAAATGCCACTGACCCAATTTGAAGAGTGCTGGCCTCTTCCCAAAAATATATCTTCCTGAACTCCCTTAAAACCTCAACATAGTAGCCCTAGCCCTAACCCAAACCCTTTGGCCAATCAACTGTGATGTATTGACTTCCTTACTCCTGCCACACCTCTCATCATCCCTCACAGACTCCCTGGCTTCCTTGAATCTCTTATGCCACTCAAAAACTGATGCTCGATTCATGCAAGATGGTCAAAAAGCAGTCTGAAGCATTCCATACATTTCTGTGGTATTTTTTCCAAGTTTAAAACAGAATTTTATTGCATATCGTTCTTCAAAATGTCAGATTGCATATTTGAAATTCACCAGCTGTGACAATCAGGCTTTAGTAGGGTGTATTCCAGTTCCTGCTGTAGCTGTTCATTTGAACCTGAAATCATAAAAATTGGTCAGTAATCTCAAAAGATGTATAGCAATAAGATACTGAATTTTCAAGAGTCTACGACAATTTTAAATGCCCATACAAAAAAAGTCTGGAAACTTATCGTATGCACCTCATAATTGGCATAAAAAAATTATTCCACTGTTGTTTAAATAAAGGGCAACAGTTTTCTTTTAATGGATGAACCTGTATCTTTAAGTTGAAAAACAATGTTTCAGCTGCTGTATCCTCCTGCCATTCCTTAGGTGACCATGGTTTTTCTGGGCATAGTTGTGAGAATTTTATGCATCTAATTTTCATCAACATATTCTGGTTTGGGCAATATGATTTAAGTGAATGCAGTAAAATGGCAAAAAAGGAATACAAGATTAGGCATGTCTGGGTTGGAAAAGTAATCCACAGGGAATTGTGCAAAAGATTAAAATTTTACAACGTTAACAAATCACAACTAAAATAATTATTTCAATGATCTAAATTCTCTACATTTTAGAGATAACTATGAAATGCTCATTAGAATCATCAACTTCTTTCAAAACAGAAGTATCAATATCATCATGGACTGCTGCTACATTAAGTGTGCGAGTCGTCAAGTATATATATATGTATATATATTGTCATCCACAGACAGACTGTTTCGTTCTATCAGAACTGTTCAGTGTGGCTAGACCCGCAGGACGCTCGAAGCCGGGATCGAAACCCGTCTAACTTTACGATAGATTAAGGTTTCAGACCACACAGCTACAAGCGGACTACGTTGGCTAAGGGAATTTTAAGGTATTTTATTTTTAGCAACAGCAGCAGCAGCCTTTGTTTACATTTTTTAATACCCTATCGGCTACCAGAGTGCTCAATTCTTACGAAGAGCTTTGCATTACGCTAGGGGCGGCCGACAATTCCTTCGCCAGAGTGCTCAACCCCCATGGGAGAGCATATATATATAGAGAGAGAGACAGCCTCTCTGTCACAAGTAAGATGCGACTCAAGATACAACTGGTTCAAAATCAGAATTTTCTTTCTCTTTGACTGGCTGTCTTATTTATGCATAGCTGAAAAAAGAAGAGTATCAAATTTCTGTCCAGAACAACATCATTACACCCTAACTTGAAATGAGTGTAAATTACTGATTTAGCAATCTTAAAACATGTTCCAACATCAGGCATATGATGTGCACCAGTCCAGACCGATCATAACAGATCTTATCTGAAAATAAATGGTAAGACATTAACTAGATGTAGCTACCATTGCCATTGACCCAAGTTTATTTGTGCCACGCAGATGACCGTTTAAAATGTGAGATGTACTTCTGCTGCACCCTGTACAAGAAATGCTCTGAACATACACCCTCTAATTTATCTATTTTCATCAAAACTACTTCAGATATAATATCTTTAAATATAGCAAGTTTTTAGCAACAAAATACTGGACAGTTACCACGACTGGCTACGCATAATTTTGAGCATATAGCACTCATTAGAGGTTTACTCTAAAAGTAAAACCTCCAATGAGCCTGAACTCACTTTTTTTTGTACTCAGTTAAACGGTTTCATATATTTCTATTTACTATTAATCATTTGTTTGCACACATGTGAATGTATATACATATATGACTTGTTACTTACCTGGCCTTAGCTGGGCCGTCTGGCATTTGTGCCGGATGGGGTATCGAAATCAATGGCAGATTCGAGGCCGAACGACCCCCAGCTTTGGCTGGGCCACCTTCAGGTGGGCGAGCTGCAACATTGACACCTTTGTCCCCCTTGTATAGCACTGGACCTTGCTGTCCAGTTTAAGCTATAAGCAGGCATATGTGCCTTGACCCAGATTTGGGTCCAGGACCAGCTAGGCTCATCAGGCCCACATTGCACTCGGTGGGTCAATGACCAGCCATAGACCAGCAGGGTTCAAGCCTCAGCTCATGCCTGACCTTCCCCTTCCCTAAATCCCCACTATAATTGTAATATTACGGATGGGCGCTGTCATCAATCAGTGAAGGTGTCATGAGACTAGCGCGTGCGGACAGAATGACCTGCAAAGTTAGACGTGATTTTAAAATAATCACAGATGTATTATCACGTGTTTCACTGGTGACATCAAACATTCGAGGATCTTCAATTTGTTCTCCAAAATCTCTATATAAGAAAACAAGTAACGAGATTTTGGCAGAGTTGAAGGTAGTTGTCAAAACGGGTGCATTAAAGGTTCCGGAGGCCCAGACCCATCCTACTCCAGTCTGCTACGACCTATCTATCAGGCATGTGTCAAACAGCCAGCTCTCACCCACACCCCGTTACCACCAAGAGGAAGGGAGAAGAAGGATGCAATTAAATGAACTTTTCGAGTTGCAACAATCATAGCTGAATAATAAACAACTGCTATATTTTCTTCCCTTACCTTCGAGTTTGAGTATTTCTTTTTCTGCGGACTTCTTTCTTTACAGCACAAAACGTTGGTCCTATGGTACATAATCATTGACCTTGAGTCAGATCCTGTCTGGTAGGAGGCAGTGACAAATAACTATATGACCTGTAAGTGCATAGTTTGTTGGTAATTTCATTTCTAAATGTGTTAGAACTAATTTTTTTGCCCACTAGTATTGCTAATATTTCTACACAGTTAAACGGTTTCAATTATTGCTGTCTAAAAGTTATAATTCTATTCAATATTAATCATTTGTTTGCACACTGGGAATTGGTTACAAGCATTGCTATTTAACACTAACAATTCTATTCAACATTACTGATTCATTTGCACAGAGCTAAATGGTTCCAAGTATTGCTATGTATCACTAACAATTCAATTAAACATCAGTCATCTGTTTACACACAGTTGAATGAGCAAACAGTTCTATTTCAAATAATTCAATTTAGCATGTCATTTGTTTGCACTAGTTTCAATGTCAAACAATTCTATTTGACACATAGATAGGACCCTCTCAGGTGCTACCACTCTGGGCCAGAGTAGACTTGAGAGCAATGGCAATGAAGGGATACTCTGCATTCCCCAAAGCTCCAGCATCACAGGAATCTCACCATCAGATTGTTTAGCATCATATAGTAGGACACCCATTAGGAGGGGGGAACTTACTCCTCTGCAGTGATGCAGTTGGTGTATTCTACAGCCCGAGCCAACTAGGCTGCTTCTTTTTTTCCTCCGTTACATTTGCATACAGGAATATAATACACTTTTATATCATCAACTTATTCCCAAAATCAAAACTCAGGTCTATAGTTCTCATTGATAACATTGTGATGAACCAAGTGAAGGCAGTGTCAGTTAAAGACTTCCAGTATTTGTGCCAATGAACAAACTGACTCCTAAATGTTTAGAATCATTTTTATTAATCACTTATGAAAGTAGGTTTATCCAGTGCATTTCTATAGGAAAAAACACACAATGGATTTCTACATTAAAATCTTTTAGGAGTAGTGCCCTTCCTTACACCTTGGTGTAGTAGCTATTGAAAAGGAGCCTTTGGGTCACCCTCGACTACGGTCGCTAACTTTACTTACTATGTATTTTAATAGTAAAATCCTTAATAATAGAGGACCTCTATTAAAGCCTTTTCTCTTGGATTTTCATTGCATTTCTATAACAAAATCATTTACAGTGCTTTTCTAGAGTAAACTCAGTCCTATCAGTAATGGTTGTATTTATTCCCGACATTTTAATTATCATTTTCCTCCAGTGAATTCTTATAGCAAAAGCATTTCCTCAAAGCTACTCAACTTTCATGTCAGAAGGGAGAATAATGTCTTTGTGTGTGGCTTCCCAAGTGAACTATTTAGAAGCCGATAAAGTTCATCTGTAATTAAGCTGATAATAAATATTTTTTGATGCAATCGGCCCCGCTATTTAACAAACAGGAAAATAGGTTTATCTCCAGCTTTAAGAGTTAGACATTCAACAAGAGGTCCTCAACAAACGAAGAGATTAAGTAAAGATAGTTTGGTTTTAATGGCATGTCAACCTATCTTGGATTATTTTATGTCAAGAAGTTAGGGAATCACATTCATTGTACATTTATATTTACATATGTGTAATTGTTTCATAAGAGTTTCTGCATACAATTATATAATAACAAATATTCTTATCTAATATGAATCATTTTCTTGCAGTTGTATGGTTTCAAGTATTCGTATCCAGTACTTGTTGGAATTCGTTCATAATGCTCATTAGCAGTGAGTAAATACTCATTTGTGTAAAAAACAATGCTACGACTTGAGACAAGATTATATGAACATTGGGGCATTCCATTGCTCTCAAGTGGCTAAGTCCATTCACTGGATGGTGATTGGTTGCTGGTCCAGTGAATGGGTATATTAGTGTGTGTAGAAACTGACTTGCTTTATGTTACAGGTTCTGTATTGTGTTACCGTCCATTTTACTGGGGCTGTTGAAACGGTAAGCATTGTTCTTGTTGATTGTTCTGTATGTTAGAGTAGTGACTTCTACACTACTAATAATTCACACACAGTAAATATGATTTGAAGTAATTATTTCAATCTGATAATAATCATTTGGCTGAAGTTAAAATAACTAGTGATACTTCTTAATAAACAATTATAACTTCAAGTAACTATTCTTAATTCAAATAATTTTAGTTGCATGTTATCAAGTATTCCCACCTGACACTAAATTTTTGCAAACAGTCATATGGGTTCTAGTAACTAATAATAACAATCCTTAGTAAACAATGATAGCTTCAAGTAACTATTCTTAATACAAATAATTGACACACAGTTATGTGCTTTCAAGTAACTAATAATAATAATCCTTAGTAAACAATTATAGCTTCAAGTAACTCTTCTTAATACAAATAATGGCACACAGTTATATGCTTTCAAGTAGAGCTTCAAGTAACTATTCTTAATACAAATAATTGACACACAGTTATATGCTTTCAAGTAACTAATAATAATAATCCTTAGAAAACAATTATAGCTTCAAGTAACTATTCTTAATACAAATAATGGGCACACAGTCAAAAGGTTTCAAGTGTTCCTATAAAATATGAATAATCTTTAAACAGATCTATTTGATCCTTACATGGGATCCTAACAGGTACTAGATATTACTATCCTGGGTCAGAGTGGGTCTGGGAGTAATGGCAATAAAGGTGTACTCCACATTTCCCAAATTCCGAAACTGGAGCCTCACTATCAGATACAGTTTAGGATGATATCCAGGACAACCCTCTTTTTTTCTTTTTTTTTGATGGGCTGAGTTTTACCACCCTGCAAGAGATATAGATAGTATAATCGAAGGCCTGTTAAACGGGTTGCTAGGTTTTAGATTTAGACTGACAGCAAACAAAGAAATTAAGTAAAGAAAACAATTGGTTTGGTTTCTTTATGTAACAGCATATCAACCCCCATGGGTTATTTAAGGCCAAAGCTATCCTTAAAGAAGAAGAGAAGGGATACTATAACCCATAGCTGGGAGGTGGATAAAAAAGTTCATATCTTTAGCAAGGGTACTCGTCTAAAAAAGAATGTAATAACAAGACTGGATTTCAAGTTAACTTTGATGTCGCAGGCCAGCATATTAGTCACTGCACTACAGGACTCCCTCGAGAAAACAATTCTACTCTCAACAAAGTAGGTAGATTTGAAAAACTTTTGACTAAGTGCAACAGTAGGATCTACTTGCAAACTCTTATTAAGAAACTGCTTCGCTTATTATAACATCACTGTGGCTATTACCTTTGAATAATTGCTGCTTTGTCTGCAAAACCACTGACCAAGAGACAGCATCTGGCAATCAAAGAAATCTATTGATAGAAATTCATAGTCAGCTGGCGGCTGGCTCCACTCTTAATAACAAATACTAATGCCCTGAGCATCTTTGCCGCTGAAGAAGGTGGAGAAGAGATGAATAAGCTGGCTCCGTTACCACTGTTATCGTGGTTAGTAGGCAAGGCAATTTGACACAAGCCTGAACTGCAGGTAATGCTTGTCTGCATTCATTGGCTTCAATTTGCTTTTGCACAGAGGGCAAGATTTTGAGCTAATTGGTCAGCTTCGGCAATACACACGGTGCCCCAATGAAACTGATTAATGACGGACCAAAACGTTTTGGCTTTAGTTAAGCCGACAGAGTCTTTGGCCTTGGGTTTCCCGATCAAATGTCCAAGTAGATTTAATTCATGCCTTTGTGAACAATCCTAAGTATCAAGATCTACAAACCGAAAACTGCATTCAGTGTTATTAAAGGACAGATGCAACAACGAGACCAGAAAAGCCAGAGGGGGTGAAAAGAATGAAGAGAATAGAAGCAGCTACCAATTTGCTTGATCCTAAAATAAACACTACCAAAAAAAAAAAAAAAAAAAAAAAAAAAACAACCACATGATAGACAATATACTTCAGTGAATGCATAGCTGCATATACTTATTCTTTCCTTGAGCTTAAATACTCGGGCGAGTCAAAAGTTCTGCAATATGTTGGTATGTGCTAGTTTGCAGCATATATATCACAGACTGAAGCAGTTCAAGCTGTGGAAGGTAGTACTGTGGTAGTTGGTGAGCTGACATGTTGTGTGTTATTTCACTCTCTGTGTGATTTGAAAGCTGAACAGATCAAAGTACAATGTTGTCTAATTTAAGAATTTTTGCTTCATGAGTTCAAATTCAAGCATAAAGGCATGGAAGAAATCAAAGAAAATTTGTTGAGCAAGAGGTGAAGGTGCAGTGTATCACAGTATATTTGTTGCATATTGACCTCCGAACCGGCCAAACTGTCAAAAGAAGAAATGTACCTGTGTAAATAACAGGTGCATCCGGTCGAAGATATCAGGAGATCAGGGGATGGCCTTGGCTGTCAACGGGTCTAATTGAGTGGGCATCAAATTATTATATAACCCTGGTGACAGGAAGTTCAGATCAGTTGGAGAGAAGATGCTGGAATGAGAACCATGTCTCAGCAGAGAGGCTGGGCCCCCAGGCCCCTGGTTGAGCAGCCCAGGAGAACGGGAAAGAAAGGCTGTGATAGCCAGAAGAGTTTGGGGGTCAATATGTTGCAGTCTTTGTTCGGTCTCCAACTCCCTCTCACACACAACCCTTTCAATAAAGTGAGAGGTATATTTTTCTAAAGAACTGTGTCTGCTTGTCTTTATTGTGTTGAATATGTTTCTGCATGCATATGTGTATGTATAGTTGTTCATGGCTATGCAACATATTAACCAGATTGTTGAAGATGTAGAAGTCCCTGCTCTAACATGCAGAATAAACAAGAGTAACAACACTTACTGGCTCAGTAGCCCCAGCTGGCAGACAAAAAGTAGAATGGGCCGTAACTCAATACCAAACCCGTAACACCTGAAACATGACTGAAGCAAGCTGGTGTATATATACACTAATATGCCCACTCACTGAGCCAGCGACTAATCACTGTCCAGGAAATGGACTTGGCCACCTTCGAATAGTGGAATGTCCCAATGTCTATATAATCTCACTTCAACTCATAATTCATTACGCATGTGAGCATTGACTCATTGCTATTGAGCCTTACGATAAAATTCCAACAGAAGAAATTTTGCACAGGTTGCTCGGTCAGACTAAAACCATAGATTCCCAGACTGATGGCCAAGCCACAAAGGCAAATCTAGTCAGCAGCTTTTCGAGAGTATCAGGCGAGCTCAGCATCTTCACAAAATTAACCACAGCATCCAGAGCTTCTGAATGATGCCTCATAAAATACTGCAAGACCTTTGACTCCGCCCAGTACTTGCAGTTTATCCAATGCGCTTTAGAAGCAAGGTAACTTGGTATTCCAAACATTGAAATAACATCTTAGATTGACATTAATGTTGGCTTAACTTACAGAAAAGTCATATCTGAAAACATTCATTCTCTTTAAATCACCAAAGCTCAGCCTCAATGAACCTGCTCAGTACAGAGTACATTCATTGATTCATCAATTTAATAGTATATCAACCTGTCTAGGTTATTTTATACTGAGGCTTAAGGGAATTGCATTCATTATATGTTTATATTCACATTTTTTTGTTTAGTTGTTTCCTAAGAGCTTTTTTTGCACACAGTTATATGATATCAAGTATTCCTCTTTGCAATCATAAAGTTTCAAGTATTCTTACCTAATACAAATAATTTCAACTCAGGTATATGGTTTCAAGTATTCCTATCTAATACAAATAATTTCAACACAATTATATGAATTCAAGTATTCCTATCAAATACAAATAATTTCTGCACAAGTATTTGGCTTCAAGTATTCCTATAATTTCCATCCAGGTATATGGTTTCAAGTATTCCTGTCTATTACAATTAATTTGCCCATTGTAATAGGCCTTCAAGTATTCTTATCTAATACAAACAATTTCTGCACATGGATAGGGTTTCAAGTATTCCGATCCAATACAAATAATTTCCACACAGGTATATGGTTTCAAGTATTCCTGTCTATTACAAATAATTTGCCCATTGTTATATGGTTTCAAGTATTCCTATTTAATACAAATAACTTCTATACAGGAATATGGTTTCAAGTATTCTTATCTAATATTAATAATTTTCTCTCAGTTATATAATTTGAAGTATTCCTATCTAATACTTATCATGTTTCAAGTATTCCTATCTAAGACAAATATTTTGTCAATAGTTATACAGTTTTAACATGCACAGATGGTAAATGACTCAAGTACAAAAGCTTTCATATAATCCCATCTAATATGAATAATATGCACACATAGGATTTCAAGTATTCCGATCTAATACAAATATTTTGTACATTGTTATATTGTTTCAACTGATACAGAGAAGAGAAAAGATTGACAGAAAAATTTATGATGAGAGAAAAAAAAAATACGATGTAGAATTTAAGAGAGATTAAGTTATGTAGATGACCTACTTCTGTCCTGTTTTACTTGTTACATCTACTGTATAAAATTTATAGACAAGTGTAGCAACCATAATGGGACAGAGATTTTATTACTATAGCTGTCCTGTTTTACTTGTTACATCTACTGTATAAAATTTATAGACAAATGTAGCAACCATTATGGGACAAAGATTTTATTACTATATCTGTCCTGTTTTACTTGTTACATCTACTGTATAAAATTTATAGACAAATGTAGCAACCATTATGGGACAAAGATTTTATTACTATATCTGTCCTGTTTTACTTGTTACATCTACTGTATAAAATTTATAGACAAATGTAGCAACCATTATGGGACAGAGATTTTATTACTATATCTATCCCGTATTACTTGTTACATTTTTTTAATGAAATTTAAACACAAATGTAGAAACCATTATGGGACTGATGTATTATTATAGTAACATGACTGTTTTAGATTTAGTTTATAATATTTACAGGGTGGAATGCTAAAATTGTCGTCCTAAAGAAAACACTACAGCTTTATTTTAAAACTTTTACTGAAAAAATCAATTCAGGTAACTTGATTATGTAGGAGTAGAGCTGACATCTCTTCAATGTAGCCGCCTTCAGCCTCAATCACCGCCTCAAACAAGAGCTCATTTGTTGGCATACAGTTAAATGATTTCAAGTATTGCTATTGTTGGCACACAGTCAAATGTTTTCAAGAATTGCTAGTGCTTGCACACAGTCAAATGGCTTTAAGAATTGTTATTGTTGGTACATTGTCAAATGGCTTCAAGTATTGCTATTGTTTGTACACTGTCAAATGGCTTCAAGTATTGCTATTGTTTGAACACTGTCAAATGGCTTCAAGTATTGCTATTGTTTGAACACTGTCAAATGGCTTCAAGTATTGCTATTGTTTGAACACTGTCAAATGGCTTCAAGTATGGCTATTCTTTGTACACTGTTAAATGGCTTCAAGTATTGCTATTGTTTGAACACTGTCAAATGGCTTCAAGTATTGCTATTGTTTGAACACTGTCAAATGGCTTCAAATATTGCTATTGTTTGCACACAGTCAAATGGCTTCAAGTATTGCTATTGTTTGAACACTGTCAAATGGCTTCAAGTATTGCTATTGTTTGAACACTGTCAAATGGCTTCAAGTATTGCTATTGTTTGAACACTGTCAAATAGCTTCAAGTATTGCTATTGTTTGTACACTATCAAATGGCTTCAAGTTATGCTATTGTTTGTACACAGTCAAATGGCTTCAAGTATTGCTATTGTTTGTACACTATCAAATGGCTTCAAGTATTGCTATTGTTTACATACAATCAAATAGTTTCAACTAGAGCTATTATTTGTACACAGTTAAATGGTTTTAACTATTGCTATTGTTTGCTCACATTCAAATGGTTTTAAGTATTACTATTGTTTGCGCACAGATGGCTTCAAGTATTTCTATCAAACACTTAAAGTTCAATTTAATATTAATCATTTGTTTGCATACAGTTAAATGGTTTCAAGTAAAGTTAATGATTCAATTGTTCTATTTGACTAATAGATAAGACTTAACAGGTACTACCATTCCAAACCAGAGAGGAACTGGAAGTGAGAGTAATGAAGGTTTGGTTTCTTTGTTTAATGGCATATCAACTTTAATGGGTAATGATAATGAAGAGGTACACAACATTCTCCAAAGCTCCAGGACTGGAACCCCACCATCAAATCCAGGACATTTATTGGTGGGGGTGTCTCCTCAGTAGAGATGCAGCTGGAATATTCTACAATCCTAGCTTGCTGGACTTCAAATAGATCAATTTAAAAATAATTTAATTAGATAATTAAAATTATTTAAAAAAATAAAATAAAAAATAATTTATATCATATATTCATGAATTATTTGTATAAAGAATATCTATTTGAAGCTCTAATTGTTTACTAAGGATTATTATGATTAGTTACTTGAAAGCATATAATTGTGTGTAAATTATTTGTATTAAGAACAGTTACTTGAAGTTATAATTGTTTATGAAGGATAATTATTATTAGTTACTTGAAAACATAAAACTGTATGAAAACAAATAACTTATTACATAGAAATAGTTACTTGAAACAAGTATTAGTATTAGATAAGAATACTTGAAACCATACAACCGTGTATAAATTATTTGTATTCATTTGGTTATTTTCAGTCATTTGGTTTAATGGTATATCAACCCTTAATGGTTATGTAATGCCAAATCCTCTTGATATATATATATATATATATATATATATATAATATTTAAGTGAATAGTTTATTGGTAACATTATTCTTAAACAAGCCAAAACTCATTTGTTTGCACACAGTTAAATGGTTTCAAGTATTGCTAACTCTAATTATTCCATTTACTTCAGTTAAATTGTATTTGTATACAACTTTGAATAAATTATTTGATAGGAATACTTGATATCATAGAACTGTGTACAAAAAATCAAAAAGAAACAACTGTATACAAAACTCAAAAGAAACAACTGTTCATAAAAATGTCAATATGAATATTCAATGAAAACAATTACCAAAACTCTTGGCATAAAATAACCCAAAATGGTTTGATATGCCTTTAAAATCAATCAATCAATCAATTAACTAGCCAAAAGACCTTAATATTGTATATATATTCAATGTTAAATTTTTCATAAAATCCAATCATCTTGTTGAAAATTCGAGCCTCCCACCAAACATTATCTAATTTCACTTTCTTTTTGAAACATTTAACATTTCCTTACTTAGATAATACTGTATCCCTGCGCATTTCTTTTGGGTTCATTTCTTACTGAATGCTCAGTAAATGTGACCCTATATTCACTTTAGACTAGAAGAAGTATTTGGCACTATGCCAGGCACTCCATGTTAAGACGACTACAAGTTCAACTGGAACAGACTGCAATGTAATTTGTCTTGCTACTCTATGGCTAATTGGTCAGCCTTAGCTGGGATATGAAGCTCATATGACAGGGATTAAGGATGGGCTGCAGCAGTTGGTGTTAGTCAAGCATATTAGCTTGATATAGATTAATATTTTCAGGGTAACCTTTGATTGAAAATGAAGCAAGAGGTAAGATTTAATTCTTGCCTTTGCAGCCAATCAGAAGCACTGAAATGAACAGACTGGAAGTCATACTGGCAATCAATCAATAAGGGACAGATGCTCGGAAAATAGAAGTTAAAAGAAGACCTGAAAATTGACCAAGGTGAGGAGGAGAGGGGTTAAAAAGAGAAAAGGGAGTGGCACATTGAGATATGGAAGCAAGCCAGAATGTGACTTGCAGAGTTTGTCTCCACCAAGGATTAGTTATTCTTCATCCATACCTAATTATACAAGTGAAGACAAGCATGCATTATATATATATATATATATATATATATATATATATGTGAGTGTGTGTGGAGTGGTGTGGGGTGCAAAATACAGTTTGTACTGAGTTGGTCAAAATGTTGCAAACTATTTTAGAAAATCGATTTTTTTTTTTTTTCAAAAAAGAAATGCATGTATCCACCAACGCCTCTGCACGACCAAGATGCAACTTACATAGAGTTTAATAGATTTGAATTTAAAGTTTACTTCCTCCAAAACCGTTTGCCATACCAAGTTAAAGAACCCAGGTTGTCTTACAATTCATTGACAGCTGGAGGGAGAATAGTTGGATTCATACCTTTCCCAAAGGTCATTGATGCTATGTGAAATGCAAACAGACTTGTCAAGGATTAGAACTCAGGTCACCATATCCATTTCCTACGATGGTAACCATTATACCATAAACACGTTTACATATCAAAAAGAAAATATAGAACAATTAGTATTCTAATCAAGACTCTGTTGGAAATGTTTACATCATTTCCTGACCCCTGACCATCCCCCTTTTGATCTTCAATGCATTTATATAGTGAAAACATTTGTAATGCATTTGAATTTAACATGTAGCTCTATGATTTTTTTTTCCAAATAAAGAATATAAAATTATCATTAACTATTGAAACTATTAATCCTCCTTCCCAATTTAATGGATTGTTTCTAGCAGCAGCAGCCGTAAGAGAATAGACTTGTATAGAATAAAAGTAAAGTTGGCGACTTTAGTTAAGGGTGACCTGAAGGCTCCCTTTTCAATAGCTACTATAGCGAGCTGTAGGAGAAAGCGCAACTCCTTTTCCTGGATTGCTCCACTTTACCCTAGATCCTTACCCTATAATGCTGAGTGTTAAGCATGGCGGCATCAAATACCATTTTTTGAGTATTAGGTATGACTTGACCTGGGATTGAACCTCGGTCTCCCGGACCATTGGCAAACACTCTACTCATTAGGCCAATACAGTATTTAAATAGTTATTATTTGTACCTGAGTACTTTCCTATAACTTACCTGGGCATCTTAAGTGACATAATGATTAATAAATCAGACTAGCAAATTTTCACAAGCGAGTATGAGTCTCATTGGGTGCCCCGTTCATACGACCTTGTGCCACATCATAGCAAAATGCTTAGTAAACTACTACTTACCTACCACTTGCCTGGACACCTTGGGAGGTGCAATAGTTAGCAAGTTAGACGAGCAAACTTTCACAAGTGAGTTCAAGTCTCATTGGGTACCCATTTATAAAGCCTTGTGCAACGTCTAAGCAAAAAAGCTTAGTAAATTACTCCTTATGATTTGCCTGGAGGCACTATACCAAACCTATACAACTATCAGTTATTATAAAGATTCATATTCAGTCAGAAACATTTGCATTAATTCCTGACCACCGACAATCGCTTTCCTCCTTATCAGAAACATTTTTTTCATTCATATATATATATATATATATATATTTGAAGTGTGTGTGTGTGTGTGTGTGTAATGACTGTCAAAGTTTTATCATATAGACAGTGAGTTAGCACTCAGCTACATTACATCCAGAAACCAACTGAGGAAAGTAAAGGTCTTATGGCCACCAGGGCATTCCATCATGCACACGTGGTTGAGTTCATTCTCTGGGCAGCGGTTGGTAGCTAGCCCAGGAGTGGCTATATCAGCATAAAAATGTATCGGCCCATTTAGTGTGGCCCATCTTATTTTTCATCTGCCAGCTGGATGTTAGACTGGGACTACTGAGCCAGTAAGATAAAGTTGGCTGTTTATGACAAGAAAAAGTTGGCCATTTTTCTTGTCATAAACAGCCAACTTTTTCTTGTTATACAAATTTTCCAAAGTTTTCCTATATTTTTTACACATTTTACACATCCATCGTTAACTTAATATCACTAATATAACCTCTCATAGTCCTGATGATGGTTCAGTAGAACCAAAACACTATAGAGTCGACTTTGTTTCTCAATAAATCTCTCCTTCTACTTGGATTACCTTTATATATATATATATATATATATATAAAGATGGTCATTCTGGAAACATACATATAACACGTATGTAAGAACAAAATAAATAAATTCAAAAAATACAAATCTCTTTGTGGACCTTCCTATTTTAAAATATATCCTCATTCTTTCTTTGGACCTACAACAACCATCTTTGTGTGTATACATATATATATATATATATATATACACACACACACACATATACCAAGTAAGTTATATTGCGATAGGATCAAAGCCTACTTTTGGTTTTTTATGATTGTATTAATGTACATATAATAAAGCAAACATTTTGTTGATTGTATCATTTACCAAGGAAAGGCATGAACAGCTACTAATAGGTTATCAATCATATGGACATCAGATCTATCCAATAAAATAAAACAGGGTTTCTTCCAAACTGTGGCAGCCCAGTAGAATACACTGACCACATCTCTGCAGAGGAGTAAGACCCCCACCACCACCACCACCAAGAGACCTGATATGACATTAAACTATCTGATGGCGAACCTCCAGCCTTTGGAGATTTGGGAAATGTGGAGTACCCCTTCATTGCCATTACTCCCAGGTCCACTCCGACTCGGAGTGCTAGCACCTGATAGGGTCCTATCAAGAGGTCAAATAGAACAAACTGTATGCAATACTTGAAATCATTTAACTGTGTGCAAAATAGAGCTCAGGTTCATTTAAGAATCATATCAACAAAAGGTATCTACAAATCATATATATATTTAATATATATGTATAAAGGACATTTGACATTAAATAACCTACAATGGATCTGGGGGCAATGGCAGTAAAGGGGTACTCTGCATTCCCCAAAGCTCCAGCATTACTTGAGCCTCACCATCAGATTGATAAATGACATATTCAGGATGCTCATTGAGTGGGTTGGAGTCTCTGTAGAAATCCAGTCGGTGTATTCTACTGCTCCAGCCGAGAGGGCTATGGAAATTAGAGAGCATATAAAAAAGAGTGACAAAACTAATAAAAAGAGTAAAAGATTACAGTTACAGCAAGAGATTGGAGAAATCAGGATTAACTACTTTACAAGAAATAAGAATGAGAGTTGATCCAATTGAAACTTTCAAAAATGATTAATAGTCGACATTTTTTAATATTTCTCCTGAAATTGGAAATTTACTGCCAAAACAGATTTTTAAAAGTAAGTTTATTAATTAATTGGATTTTTTTGCTGATAGAGTAATATATTTTTGCAGCAAATTCCTTCATCAAATAAAAGAAAGCAAAAGTAAGGAAAATTTTAAGATTAAATTTGGTGACTTCAGAAAAAAATGCTAAGAAAAAGAATTTAATAGTGCATTTTGGGGAACTCAAAAATAAATTGTTCAATAAAATTTAATTTGTATATAGAAATGGTATTAATATGGAATATTTTCAGTGTAGAGATTTTCTAAGGTTGATTTGAAATACCTCAGGAGGCATAACAAACAATTTTTTTTAAAGGTTGATGTAAGAAGATGGTAAAAAGATGTCTCAAGAAGCAAACAAACAAACAATTTTTTTTAAAGGTCGATGTAAGAAGATAGTAAAAAGATGCCTCAAGAAGCATAACAAACAAATAAATCTTTTTAAACGTTGATGTAAGAAGATAGTAAAAAGAGAAGATGTCTCAAGAGGCATAACAAACAATTTTTTTTAAAGTTTGATGTAAGAAGATAGTAAAAAGGGGAGATGCCTCAGGAGGCAAAACAAACAAATAATTTTTTAAAGGTTGATGTAAAAAGATAGTAAAAAGGGGAGATGCCTCAGGAGGCAAAACAAACAAATAAATTTTTCTGAAAGGTTGATGTGAGAAGATAATAAAAAATGGAGATGCCTCAGGAGGAATAAAAAACAAATAACTTTTTTTAAAGGTTGATGTAAGAAGATACTAAAAAGGGGAGATGCCCTAGGAGGAATAACAAACAAAGAAGAAGAATTTTTTCAGGTTAATGTGAGAAGATATCCAAAGAGGCATAAAAAAAACTGATAATCAACTTGGTACTTATCTTCATGTGTTTTTATAACTATATTAGATGTAATCTCATTGAAACAGTAGAAATCAATTTTTTTATCTGCATTTTTATCGAAACTTAAAAAAAACCTTTTTGTTTATAATTCATCTGAACTGGATTCACTAAAGTTATATTTGGAAAAAAAGCTAACAAACGCCCCCCCCATCCCTAAGCTCCATCCTAAGGGTGGGGGGGTGAGCATTAGGTTGGCCAGTTTAAGCAGACTTTGTCAACCAACGTTTCGCTTTGCACCGCACCAGTACAGTAGAACACTGTCAAAAATAGCTGCAGGGCAAAGTCAATCCATCATTCTACTTAGGGCCTTCATATTTCTCATCGTGGCATCACCATCACTCGCCTGACATGTGTCACATGTCCATCATGCACAAATCATTACGTAGCATGGGTGAGGCCCAAAGAAAGTTTGAGAGATTGACTTCTATCAGATTGACTCGGGGATAAGAGAAAAGCCAAATGACAGAGGCTACCTCCAGAGTCAGTCTTCAAGAAAAAGCTGAAGACTTCAGGGGAAGATTCCCACGGGTCACCAAAAACATGATTTCAAAAAGCAATAATAAACTGAAAAAGGCAGGGGGTGAAGGTATGGAAGGGGAGGAAACCTTGCAATTTCCATTTTGAAATGGATTACTGCTGTATTATAAATGCTGGTTTCTTTACTTATCAAAATAAGTTAAGCAAAATTGAATGAGTGACAATCTGATTTTCTGGCACGTGGACAAGTACTGGGGTGAGTCGAAAGTTTTGCCATATTTGCATATGTGTTAGTTCCCAGAATAAACTCCAGGAAACTTAGAGGAATCTAAATGATGCCACTGCCAACAAAATAGTACAGGCCTAGCTCCCTTGGATTATTACTTGTTCCAGTACATGGCTCACTTACTGGGCTTGAAACACTTCCTCAACCTAGAAGTGGAAGCTCCAGTGGAGGAGCTATTCATCTCAAAAGACAATAAATGGTGTCAGCATAGGATGAAAGAGCTAGTAGAAAAAGTAGCTTCAGATGGTGCAATATGAAGACATCTACTTTTAATACTAAGATGCTTTTATAGTAACTTGAAGAATAAAGCAAATAAGTTATGAAAATATTGCAAAATTTTTTACTCATCCAACTATAATAGAAAACTCTATATGCAAGATTTTTTTAAAAAATCAATAGAGATATTGTTAACTCGAAGAGAACTTATATATATATATATATATATATGTGGCGCTATCGCGAGAGAAATCATGCATACAGCAGCTCAAAGCGTGCACGAATATGTCTAGCGTGTAAAATGAGATCTGGGAGAGAAACGGGCGATTGGGGAGATCGAACTCACATACTCTCGATCATGAATCGTGTTTGACGTCAGGACAGCCTACACACTGGCACATTGTGCGGTTGACCCGGATGTGGCATTTTGGTATCGTCATTTAAGTGGAGTAGCGCCCTCCCCTACAACTTGGTGTAGTAGCTATCGAAAAGGGAGCCTTCAGGTCACCCTCGACTATGGTCGCTAACTTATTTAAGTCCTGCCTGAATGCAACGGGGGATCAGAGAGGCATTTTTGCGTCTCCTCTTCAGTTGTTTGCGTCACATTCAGCCGGCCGTGCTCGCCTCGGCACGAATCTGGTCAGGTGTGCCTCAGCACTGGAGATTTCCTCCGGCCTCAGCACCCCCCAGGCTTTTACCCCCTTTGGGATTGGGTTTATTGCCTGGTGCCAGAGGCGCCCCTTATAAGGGGAATGCCGACAGGGCCAAAGGTATTTTTGGTAATGCCGGACGCATTTGGTTTTCGGCCCAGCG
Source organism: Sepioteuthis lessoniana (assembly GCA_963585895.1). Lineage (NCBI taxonomy): Eukaryota > Metazoa > Mollusca > Cephalopoda > Myopsida > Loliginidae > Sepioteuthis > Sepioteuthis lessoniana. Next base: position 18,320,044 of record OY757945.1, on the reverse strand, counting down.
ACCTGACCATCCTTAAAAACAGCCTTGTGCCAGATTTATACGCTGGTGGGATGTATGATAAATACTCAGAGAGGCATTTTGAGATTTGGCAATGCACGACAAGAGACGAGTTTGGCTGGAGGACTGCAAGAGAAGATTGTTGCAGGCAAAAAGGAATATTTTCAGCGTAGAAATTCGCTTGTCCACCTTCTATTAAGAAGACGACACAGAAACAGCACTTGAAATTGATTCCACATGTTCAGTTATGAGAGACTCTTTTCTTTCAGTTACAGAGGAGGCATACCATCCACCCACCTCTTCTTTCAGACACTAATAAAAAGAGAAAAATTTACATAAAAAGGGCTAGAAGATATAGCAGAGCAAGTATAAAACCCTGCAAAATATTATAATTATGGACACTAGAAGTCAGTTACTTGAAGTTTCATGTAGTGAGCATAATCATCAGACAGAAATGTGAGAAAAATGGCTAATCAATTGTAATTATAGTTGGTTGGTTTATGGTTTGTTGGGTTTTATGGCATATCAACCCTTGTAGGTTATTTAACGCCAAATCCATTTTTATGTAAATCATCTTTTCTATTTAAAACAATTCAGTTTAGTGTAATTACACAGTTTAATTGTCAAAAACATTTCTATTTCAAACCATTCAAGCAGTTATATGTAACAATTCAGTTAAGTGTAAATACAGTTTTAATGTCGAAAAACAGTTCTATTTGAAATAATTCAGTTAAGCATAAGCACGCAGTTTAAATGTAAGTATGGTTTAATTGTCAAAAACATTTCTATTTCAAGCTATTCAGTTTACTCAAACAATTCAGTTTAGCATAAGTATGCTGTTAGTTCTATTTAACCCATAGATAGGACCCTTATCAGGTGCTACCACTCCGGGCCAGAGTGGACCTGGGAGCGATGGCAATGAAGGGGTACTTCGCATTCCCCAAAGCTCCAGCACCGCAGAACCTTGCCATCAGATTGTTTAGTGTCATATCCAGGACACTCGTTAGAGAGGGTCTTACCCCTCTGCAGAGGTGCAGTCAGTGTATTCTACAGCTCCAGCTGACTGGGCAAAATTGTAATTATAGTGTGGTGTATAGTCACATTTTAAAATGGAAGTACAGGTGACACACATATGGAAAAAAAAGATATATTGCATTTGTGCAGTCAAAAGAAACAATAGAATTACCCAGGTGGTAAATGTGACTTGAGAAATTTATTAACATGTCTACACTTGAATATAAATTAGTTTCTTTTGTTTGTTTTCAGCATCTCCTAGAAGGGTAGTTTTACAAAGACTGAAGTTCCCAGTCTACCCAACTATTTGCCTATTTTCAAGGCATAATGGTTAAAGAACTTGACTGCAACATTGTAGTAACCACTTTTGAATTCCTGTTGCACAATTACATTCATTTTCAGACTAATGACCTCGGGAAAGGTATGAACCCCTTCATCTCCCTAGTTATGGGTTGAGTGTTCGCCTATGGTCCAGAAGACTAGGGTTCAATGCCTGGTTGGATCATACTTTTACTTGATGCCACCTTGCTTAACACTCAGCATTATAAGATAAGAATCAAGGGTGAAATCCAGGGAAAGGAGTATGCCCTCCCCTACACCTCAGTGTAGTAGCTATTGAAAAGGGAACCTTTGAGCCACCCTCAACTAAAGTCGCCAACTTTACTTTCCTTAGTATCACTGCTCTTCTTCTAAAAGAATGTCTTTGGTATGAAATTACCCACAAAGAGGGATATGCTATTTAAAAAAAACAAAAAAATTATTTATCAATAGGAGAGGGTGGGGAACAAATGGAGTCATGCCTTTCCCAAGGGCCTTACTGAGAAGTGAAGTGTAAACTGCTTTGTCTGGGATTTGAACTCAGGTCACTGTGTTCATTTCCTACATCAATAACCATTACACTAAGGGTGCCTCTGAAAATAAAGATGTAAAATCATTTTATAAATAAAATCAGATAAATATGTTATCAACAACATCTAGGACAATCCAAATAAAAAAAATCAATTTTCATCTGCAAAAATCATTAGGAATTTTATTTAACTTTTTTTTTTAATCAGAAAAATGAAGAAAAACAAATACTTAATTTTTCAACTGAGTACTTAGTAAGCAAATATTTACTTATTAGTAAAACTTGGAAGAATTTTCCGAAAGCCAATGGATGAGATCTTGGTCACACACTTAGCTCTTCACTTTTTAACCTTTTCTGGTCTCAGGGGTCACAAAGGCGGCCAAATGGGGGAAGGATGATCGCAGAAAGTTGTCAGTGTCATGAAAAGTTTTCAATGAAAGAAAACTGCAACAGGTTTTTGATAAGAATCATTTAGTTTTTATTTTTGTTCTTTTTCCTTTTACTTTTCCAAGATGGCACAGAAATATATCTGCCACTTCTAAGTTAGCTTTCCCATAATCTTTGTAGAATCAGATTGAAAAATAAAAAAATGAAATTACAAACTGAAAACAAGATTTCTTTGAAATACAGTATGGAACAGAAATATCTCCTACATTTTAAAGTGTCACCTGTGAGGTGAAAGTGAATCTAAGCAAATGGTAATGGTAGCTTTATCTACCTAATGTTGTTATATAAATAAGGAATGATTTTTTTACATTAATCATTTTTCGTTAATAATATTTTATCATTCAATTTGGTAAGGCTTTGAACTATTGAAGTCTCTTAGTCCAGGTGCATAGTCATTTGGTGCAGTTTTACGCTAGCGTGCAAAAGATATGACAATCACCATTTGTCATAATAAACACCCAGACAGGAAATAGGGCTGGAGTGTGGATAATGTTATACCCAGAAGAGATGGTCCTGAAAATTTGAGGATTTTGAAAAGACCTCAGTTGAGTTTTTGACCGTTGTGGTGGTGGTTAAGTTTTTCGGATCTCGACCGGCTGATGGTTTGGTTTGGTTTCTTTGTTTAATGGCATATCAACCTTTGTAGGTTATTTAATGCCAAAGCTATTCTCCTAGAAGAACAGTAGTGGTACTATTTAACCCATAGCTGGGACTAGCAGAGATGAATAGAGATCTAAAACATCACAAGATGCGCCGTCCATTGGGGTGGGTGTGTACTTATGCTAAACTGAATTGTTTGAAATAGAACTGACTATTTGCATAAAAATGGATTTGGCGTTAAATAACCTACAGAGGTTGATATGCCATAAAACCCAAACAACCAACATAAAATGTGGTACATATTTCTTTCACACCCTGTAGTCTTGCAGGTTTTGGTTGTGGACTTATATGATGATAAGGCTCCAGCTTTAGAGATTTGGGGAATGTGGAGTACCCCTTCATTACCATTGCTCCCAGTTCTAGTCTGACTCAAAGTGGTAGCACCTGATAGGGTCCTATCTATGAATCAAATAGAACAAACTGGGTGCAAACAAATGACTGATGTTAAATAGTGATTGTTTTATAGCAATACTTGAAAACATGTAACTATGTACCAAGAAGAGTTTAATCTCGTTTAAGAATGTAATCTACAAAAAGTGTTCAGAAATCATATATATTTAATATGTATGTATAAAGAAAATTTGGCATTAAATAACCTATGAGAGTTCATATCCCATAAAACCCAACCCAACCAAATCATATATATTTAATATGTATGTATAAAGAAAATTTGGCATTAAATAACCTATGAGAGTTCATATCCCATAAAACCCAACCAAACCAAATCATATATATTTAATATACATGTATAAAGAGGATATGGCATTAAATAACCTACAATGGTTGATTTGCCATAAAACCCAACCCAACCAAATCATATATATTTAATATGTATGTATAAAGAAAATTTGGCATTAAATAACCTATGAGAGTTCATATCCCATAAAACCCAACCAAACCAAATCATATATATTTAATATACATGTATAAAGAGGATATGGCATTAAATAACCTACAATGGTTGATTTGCCATAAAACCCAACCAAACCAAATCATATATATTTAATATATATGTATAAAGAGGATTTGACATTAAATAACCTACAATGGTTGATATGCCATAAAACTATACCAAACCAATTTATATATGTTTAATATATATGTATAAAGAGGATTTGCCATAAAAGAACCAACAATGGTTGATATGCCACCAAACCAACCCCAAACTCCACCCCTAATATCCTACAGATCCATCTTCACTCACTTTCTCATCATCCCACATAAATAGAAATTAAAAATGTATCTATTCACACTTATCTATTTGTCAAGACAACAATATGATTAGTGAGTTGTATACCATGATGCATATACAATACATATACAGTCAAATACAAATACAGAGGCGGACTCAGTTGTTTAGGTATGAACGGTTTTATTAACTTCTGACTTCAGTTCTTCGACACGAAGAGAGAGACACAATTCATACTTTCTGAACCCACAAACATGCTGCGCATCCCATAATTTTAAAGATCTCGGTCGGTAGAGATCCAAAAACCCAACTACATCTTCAATGGTCAAAATCCAACTCTCAACTTTCAACTCAATGGCAGAAACTCAACTTTCTGCATGCATGGTCCAATGTCAACCTTCAACTCTCTTTTTCAAAAATCCTCAAATTCTCAGGACCATCTCTTCCGGAAATGACGTCATCCACACTCCAGCCCAATTTCCTTTCTGGAGTTTATTATGACAATGATGATAGTCATATCCTTTGCACGCGAGTGTAAAACTGTACCCAATGACTGTACTCCTGAACTAAGAGCCGAATAGTTCAAAACCCAACCAAACTGAATGATAAAATATAATTAATGAAAAATGATTAAAATAAAAAAATCATTCCTTAATTATATAACAAGTGTCTACAGCTTTCAATTTCTGTAAACTTGTACAACTAGGATGAGACTAAACACACCTCCATATATATATATATATATATATAAATAAATTGATGGAGGCTCTCATGGTGTAATGTTAACCATTGTAGAAAATGGACAGTGTGACCTGAGTTCAAATCCTGGAGGAAGTTGTTTGCATTTTACGTAGCACTTATACTCTTGAGAAAGGTGTGCATCTGCATTTTGTCCCTCCAGTTATGAATAAATCATAAGGCAGACTAGACACAATCACCTTGGTAAGGCAACCAATCTAGGAGAAGGAAAACTGTTCAACTCAGCTTATGATTGACCTTGTGTCACATCCTGCTCATGTGAAGGGTTCAAGTATATATATATATATATATATAGTATAGTTTGATATTTTTATAAATAAAAAAATGCTTAATATTGATGCTAGAGCATATATAGAACAAAATTAGGATAGTCTAGACACAAAGTCAACACTACTTAGTAGGATCTGCGGATCACCTGTGCAATTCTCAAAACTTACATGTCACTAGACAGTGTTAACTGTATGTCTATGCTATGCTATCCTATATATATATATATATATATATATATAAGAAAGAAAATATAAGATGAAAATTTATTACATATATATATATATATATATATATATATATATATGTAATACATTTTCTTCTGTTTGTAACCATAAAACAATAAAAAATACCACACCATAATCCTTTTTATCAGAGCAATATCATCTAATTATTCTTAAATGAAAAATGGATCAATTTCTAATCTATTCAGCTTCTGGTTTATAAAAAAACTTTTGATGAGTTAATTGAATATAAATTGAAAAAAAATGCGTCCAAGTAAGATGATTCCAGGTTGATTCACTGCTAATTACTGAGTCGTTTCCTTTGATCGATCTACAGAGTGGTATAGCAGTGGTAATAATATGATAATGATTAAACTTAACTTTAGGATAGAAATACAAATCAACTACAATTTACATCAGAATCATCATCATCATTATCATGTTGTGCTGGTAGCACGGATATCCCTGACCCTCTCTCGCTACTTTTCTCTATCGTTCATCATCTCAGGCAGGTCTTCTGGACAACATCCTGTATCCTCACATAGTTGCTGAATGTATGTTCATGCTGGTCGTCCTGCTTTTGCACACCCATGTGTGGGGGTCCATAAGAGTAGATCAGTTATGAGTTCGTCCCTGCTTCTCTAGCAGTGTCCTGCATGTCTGGTTCATCTAACTTGAATAGTTTTCATGAAAGGAGGCAGGTGGCCATACAGTTGGTGTCTTGTGGGGTGTTGCCGCCAGGACTTGTTCAAGATTGCTTGCAGCATTCTTGTATACTTGCCGTCTAGCTTCTTCCCCAGCTGTTTTGTTAGAGTCCATGTAGTGCATCCATATAGCAGTATCGATGCAACCGCTGCCTGGAAGAAACTGCGTTTCATTTTATAGGTTAGGTCTGATTTCCATATAATCAATAGCCTATTGATAGCTGTCCATTCTTTCGTTAACCTCGTGTCGATGTCTTTTTTGGTTGATGCGACGCTGCTTCCTAGGTAAGTGAATTTGTCTACTAGTTTAAGAGGGGTTCCATCTAGAGTGGAGATGTCACTCGTTTGATTATAGCACATATATTCCGTTTTGTGTGCATTGACATAGAGGCCTATGCCTGCAGCTGCTCATTCCAAACTATGCAGTAGTGTTTTGGCTAATATTTTGTTCATTCGGACTTGTTGAGAGGATGTTTAGTTCCTGCCTGGTTACATTTCTAGTTTGAAAATCTAACGAATGCAATGGGATTGGTTTCACATTATGAGTAAAATTTGAATTTGAATTTAATAACTTAAACATTTTACAAGTGTTTATAAATAATTTCAAAGGTGGAAGTAAATTTTTTTTCTTGAAACTTTTAGAAGACAACTTTACAAAGAAAGGTAGTCTCCATGGCTAATGTTGCGCAACTGCAACCACAAAGTAAGTAACTTCAAAATGCAGTACTGCTTTTACATTCATTTTTGGACTAATACACATGGGAAAGGCATGAGCCCCCTTATCTCCCAAGTTATGGATTAAATAGTATCATTGCTGTTCTACAAGGATGGCTTTGATATCAAATAACCCACATTGCCCAGTTGGCTCGGGCTGAAGAATACACCAACTGCTTCTCTGCAGAAGGCTAAGACCCCCCCCCCACAACGAGTATCCTGTATATGACACTAAACAATCTGATGGTGAGGTTTCAGTAATGCTAGAGCTTTGGGGAAGGTGGAGTAACCTTTCATTGTCAATGCTCCCAGGTCCACTCTGGCCTGGCGTGGTAGCGCCTGATAGGGCTCTATCTATGGGTTAAATAGAACTAACTGCATACTTATGCTAAACTGAATTGTTTGAATTAGAACTGAATAGTTTGACTAAACTGAATAGCTTGAAAAAAAAATGTTTTTGACAATTAAACTGTGTACTTACATTTAAACTGTGTGCTTATGCTAAACTGAATTGTTTGAAATGGAACTGTTCTTGACATTGAAACTGTACTTACACTAAACTGAATTGTTATATATAGAAGTGTTTTGACATTTAACTGTGTGTAAACAAGATGAGCTGAATTAGAACTGTTTGACTAAACTGAATAGCTTAAAAATAGAAATGTTTTTCACAATTAAACTGTGTATTCATGCTAAACTGAATTGTTTGAAATAGAACTGACAATTTGCATAAAAATGGATTTTGGTGTTAAATGACCAACAAAGGTTGATATGCCAACCAACCAACCAACCAAATAACCCGCAAAGGTTGATATTCCATTAAACAAAGAAACCAAATCAAAAAACCAACTCTACAATTTTTTTAAAATTCAGAGAAGATCCACAAAAATAACCAACTTAACGAAACAAAAAATTCACGACAGATGTAATGGTTTGATTTGTTTTATTTGTTTAATAGTGTTGTGTTGCGGTAAGGAAGAGATTCACACTGAAATAAAGAGTTAATTATTTATTAACAGAAGTGATACAGTCCAACAAATATTATAAGTCTCGCGCTGTGGGTGTTATGTCTAAAGTTGGTCTTACTACTGACTGAGGTCTTGCAGGACCCCCTATGCTTAAGAAACATGTCTTTTAAACCTCCACGATACCAGAAGTCAACAAATAGCATATCAACCTTCATGAATTATTTAATACCAAAGACATATTTGTAGAAGAGCAGTAGTGGTACAATTTATCCTGTAACTTGGAGAGATAATAGAGTTTATGCCTTTCCCATTAGTGTGACCGGAGTTTAAATTCCTTACTAGGACATTTGCCACTATGCCATTGTGGCTCACATCCACACAAATAGCAGATGCATTCAATCTACTCAATGAATAACTGAATTTCTGCCTATATATGTATATACATAAATGTCTGTTTGGGTTTTATGGCATATCAACCTTTGTAGGTTATTTAATGCCAAATCCATTTTTATACAAATGAAGTTATATTTCTAACAATTCAGTTTAGCTTGAGTACACAGTTTAATTGTCAAAAATATTTCTATTTCAAGCTATTCAGTTTAATCAAACAGTTCTAATTCAAAACATTCAGTTTAGCATAAGTATAGTTTTTGTCCACACAGTTAAATATCAAAACAGTTCTATTTCAAACAATTCAGTTTATTGTAAGTTCATTTTAATTGTCAAAAACAGTTCTTTTTCAAGTAATTCACTTGAACATAAGTACACAGTTTAGTTCTATCTAACCCATAGACAGGGCCCTATCAGGTGCTACCATTCCGGGCCAGAGTGGACCTGGGAGCAATGGCAATGAAGGGGTGCTCCGCCTTCCCAAATAATCCAGCAGCATTACTGGAACCTCACCATCAGATTGTTTAGTATCATATCTAGGACACTCGTTAGCAGGGGTCTTAGCCCTCTGCAGAGAAGCAGTTGGTGTATTCTACAGCCCCAGTCAATAGGGCAAATACATATATGAGTCGTTTAAGAAGTTCTGAGTTTCACTCAGAAAGAAGAGCCATAGCTAGATATTTCTGTTGTGGCAACACACTACCACTTTTTATAAAACTAGAAAAACTAAATCAGATTTTTGTCTTAATTTCTATGCAGGTGAGGTCCATACAAATGTGATAGGTGTGCAACAAATCTAAAATTTGTGTGAGGCAAAGAACTTTTTGAACAAACCTCATATATATATATATATATATATATATATATTGAGTGAGTGAGTGAGTGAGTGAACAATTTCATCATAAAACAGGATCTTCAGTTTTTCAATTTAATTGTTTTTTATGAGATGATTATATTTCGTTTATTATCATCTCATATTATTTTTCATTGTTCGAATTTGTACAATGAGTATGCATACGTGAAAAAAAAGAACTTTCCACTGCTACAACTAGTATTATGAAAAAAAGAACAGATTCTCACAGATTTTACTTTCATATATATATATATATACACGTATATATAGACAATAGAGATATATACTCCCCTACCCCTGTAGGGTTGAGTTCTCTGGCGAATGAAGTAATCGTGTTGCCATTAGCGTTTATTGCAAGTCTCTTCATATATGAATTGAGGTCTCGGTAGCCGTTAAACGGATGTATGTAAACAATAGTAATTGTGATTCATAGCCGTTTAAAATTTACTTCGCTGCTACTGGCTCCTCGTGGCTGAGTGGTTAGAAGCTTGGATTGGGGTTTGAGTCAACCGGGTTTCGATCCCAGCTACGGGAAACTAATATGTCTAGCCACACTGATGAGTTCTGATAGAACGAAACAGATCTGTCTGTGGATGACTATAGAGATATATACTCACAAGTCAAATATGGACCATGAATAAAAATTCAGACGATATACATCATCAGGAAAGTGACAGCAATTCAAAAAAAACTATTCCCAACCATTCAGTTTTAAATGTTCGTAAAAAGTGATTTTATCCACAGTCTATATTCATCTTTGCAGTGGCTCTATCCCAGATATTGAGCACTGTAGAAAAAATAAAAAACAAATAACAGTTTTTTTTCAGTGCAAATATGATAGATATGAAAACACTGGAATAGACAAATATATATCCTAATTTTTTCATATCTATGTAATTATTAATCCCAGTCTTTCTATCTATCATGTTTGCAATGAAAAAACATTAATAAGACCAAGATAGCTAGATAGATTCGTATGAAAAGACTGAGATAGATAGATAGATGAGAGACAGAGATAGGTATATAGATAGGTTTGGTTTGTTTGGTTTTATGGCATATCAACCTTTGTAGGTACTATTTACCAACCCCGTAGTCGTTATCGTCGTAGGGAAATGAACACGACGACACGAGTTCAAATCCTGATTGCATTTCACATAGCACTAATACCCTTGGGAAAGGTATGAATCCATCTATTCTCCCTCCAGCTATGGGTAAATAGTAGGACAGACTAGGTTCTTCAGCCTTGGTTAGGCAACTAGTCTAGGAGAAGGAAAACTCTGAATTCAAACCTGTTAAACTCCGCTTAAAAATTGACCTTGTGTCATATCCTGCCCGAGCGGAGGGGTTGGGTAAATAGTATCAACTGTACGGCCACCTGCCTCCTATCACGAAAACTATTCAAGTTAGACGAACCAGACAAAGGTATATAGATAAAGAAATAGATATGAAAAGATGGATGGAGAGGTAGGTGGGTAGATAGATAGATATGGAGTAAATCAAGAGAAAACGATGGAGTAATCAAGTGGATCAAAATAAGATTCAACAAAGCAGAAATGTCAGTCAAGGAAAAAGACGACGTCATTTGATGTCTGCGTAAAGTCAAGGGAGATAAAAACAAGGAACTTATGTCTTGGATGTTTGTCCCAAGAGGAACTGGAGAAAAAAAATTGCCCATTGTTTTATATATTGCTAAAGGAACCTCTTTTTTTTTTTACATCATTTTTTTTCATCATTCACAAAAGACAATCACATAATTAAATTAACTAGTCTTCACTCTAAACATAATTGAAATATAAGTCTTACAATACACATGGGTTGAAGAGTTTTGGGAAAGAAACTTTATATATGACTAAAACCCTTAGATAATCCTTTATGATATACAGAAAATTATCAATCTCTATATCGTAATAACCAATGAGCGTTTATCTGGATAATTTTTTTTTTAACATACTTGATGATTTAGTAAACATAGAATTTTATTTTCTGTCAATATAGTAAACATGCTGAATATAACAAGTAATAAAATCAAAAACAAGAAAAATTAATTCAGAATTTTCTTATACTGTTTGATTGATTTTCGTCTGATGGTGAAGCTCCGGTTCTGGGAGAGAATAGAGTACTCCTTCACCATCATTACTCCCAGATCCACTCTGACGCAAACTGATAGTACCGGTTACAATCCTATCTATGACTCAAATAGATCTATTTTAAAACTAATTTTACTAGCGTGTGCCAAAAAATGTCTTAAGTAACAACTACACAAATAAAGAACATTATTATCTAACATCTTGGCAAAATAACAATCCCAGACAGATTGACATGCCAATGAATCAATCATATAGCTGTTCTAAATGCATTTTCAATCCCGGAATTGGTCACAGGGAATTTTGTTATAGTTGTGCAATAGTATCAAGTCCTGGCGGCAACACCCCACAAGGCACTAACTATATGGCCACCTGCCTCCCATCATGAAAACTATCCAAGCTAGATGAACCAGACATGCAGGACACTGCTGGAGAAGCAGGGGCACCTCGGGTGGTGTAATGGTTAGCAAGGTAGACTAGCAAACCAACACGAGTGAGTTCGATTCTCATTAGGTACCCAATTCATGCGGCCTTGTGCTACATCTAAGTAAAAAGCTTAGTAAATTACCCCTGCTGGAGAAGCAGGGATGAGCTCATAAGTGATTTACTCCTATGGACCCCCACATATGGCCGAGCAAAAGCAGGACGACCAGCTCGAACATACATACAGCAGCTATGTGAGGATTCGGGATGTAGCCCTGAAGACCTGCTAGAGGCGATGAACAGTAGGGAGAAGTGGCGAGAGAGGGTCAGGGATATCCATGCTAGCGGCACGACATGATGATGATCTTAGAGCACATTTTAAGGAAGCACAGTTGGAAAGATATTCTATCAATGACCGGTGCATAAAATTTGAAACAAAAGGATATTCGTATAAAAGTCATGCGTGACTATCAGTTTCTGAAAAATAATTAAAGAGTGTCCATGCTAGCCACTAATGTAGCCGAAAGAAATCTACAAAGATGGAAGGTCAAGATGTGGAAATTCTGCACCAGAATGTCTATATTTCTGAGATGAGGTATTATGTACATTATTTACATTTTTCGGACTATTGACCTCATCTTTGTCGCCATGTTTATCACAACATTTCGGCCGTTGTACACTCTGGCCTTCTTCAGGTGGTTGGAATGTTGAACTTAACCCTTTATTTCACTCACCGGGGTAGACTGTTCTCGTTCTACTCAAGGACATATGGCACAATGGATAAAGGCATTAGTTAGATCCAGTGACATACCCAAAAAAGAGTGTGAGTTCAATACACGGTGAAGGCAGTGGAGAACTTTCAGAGGGGAAATTAATAGGAAATAACTGACGTCCATTAAACATGGCTCATGGCACTAGAACAGTCTACCCCATTGAACAAAATAAAGGGTTAAGTTTGACTTTCCAAACACCTGAAGAAGGCCGGAGCGTACAACAGCTGAAACGCGATAAACATGGCGACAAAGATGAGGACAATTGTCCGAAAAATGTAAATAATCTGCACCAGAATTGTCAGAAAAATTTTCATGATTCCTCCTTATGAACAACATAGCTGCTGTACAGTAGTACTGTCACAACTGCTGCTTGGAAGAAATCCTGTTTTATTTTCTCAGATCAGACTTCCATGTGATTGATAGCAATCCATGCGTTCACTTGGTACATATTGATATCTCTTTCAGTAGGGGAGATGCTGCTACCAAGGTATGTGAACTTGTACACTAATTTCAGAGAACCACCATTTAGAGTGGAGGTGGTTCCATCTTGCTTAAAACACTCTGTTTTGTCCACATTCCTGTGGAGGCTAATGCTTCCTGCTATGCAGCAGGGATTCAGTTTGGGTAGGTGTACACAAAGATAAATACACAATGTAATTCCTTGACCTCTAAGTATAAAATAACCGAAGTAAAGTTTGTGACTACTCGAAGGGGACTCGAAGGCCCCATTTTTGATAGCTACTACACCAAAGTGTAGGAGAGATTGCTACTCCTTTCCCTTGATTGCTTCTCTTTACCCTTGATCCTTACCTTATAATGCTGTTAAGAATTGTCAGAAAAAAATAATGCTGCACCAGAATTGTCGGGAAAATATTCAAGATTCCTCCTTATAAACAACAATTATTGCCGTTGTAGGAGAAATTAATGAGATGTCATGATTTCTCTCTAGAAATACTGCAGCATCTTTAAGATGAAAATGTGTTTGTGAAAGTTGAATTTTTAGTGATAAGTCAACAGCAAGTTGAACCAATAAATTTTGGGCATTTCTCTTTGAAATGGAGTATGGTCAGTGTGATAAAAACTATAGCTGTTCAGAAGGCATTTTGCATGCTTAATGCAAAAGGGTTGGTTGGTTGGTTGTGTTTTATGGCATATCAATAAGGAAATCAGACCTGACCGATAAAATGAAACGTAGTTTCTTCCAGGCAGCGGTTGCATCGATACTACTATATGGATGCACGACTTGGACGCTAACTAAACGGCTGAAGAAGAAACTAGACGGCAATTACACAAGAATGTTGAGGGCAATATTGAACAAGTCCTGGCCGCAACACCCCACAAGACACCAACTATACGGCCACTTGCCTCCCATCACGAAAACTATACAAGTTAGACGAACCAGACACGCAGGACACTGCTGGAGAAGCAAGAACGACTCATCAGTGATGTACTCCTATGGACCCAAGCAAAAGTAGAACGACCAGCTCGAAAATACATACAGCAGCTATGTGAGGATACGGGATGTAACCCTGAAGACCTGACAAAAGCGATGAATGATAGGGAGAAGTAGCGAGAGAGGGTCAGGAATATCCATGCTGGCGGCACGACATGATGATGATATATATATATATATGTGTGTGTGTGTGTGTGTATTATTTGGTCCAGTTAAACCGGAGTTGGGAGTAATTCCATCAGGACAACAAAACTATTCAAGAGTGAACATTAAAATTTTCCTGGTAAAGAGCTCAATGTAACAGAGATTACAGAGCAAAAATTTCATTTAGAAAAAACAACAAACCGGTCACATTAGGATTATAAATTTATTTCCATCCTGTTATGCGTTTTTGAAAAATCCAAAAACACGAAAAAAATTAACAAGACTTCTTCATGTCTTATGGATAAAATAAATCAGAACAGACACAGGAAAGAAGGGTGGGAGGGGATAGAAGAGGGGTGAAGAGTTATTTCCTCATTTAGCCCACTTCGGTTTTTTTATTTTATTGTCGGTTAGAATTATAGTAAATTAATTTTTAAAATATAATATATATATATATATATATATAATATATTCATCATCATCATGTCGTGCCGCCAGCACGGATATCCTTGACCATCTCTCGCCATTTTTCCCTATCGTTCATCGCCTCCGGCAGGTCTTCTGTGTTACATCCTGTGTCCTCACATAGCTGCTGTATGTAAGTTCGGGCTGGTCGTCCTGCTTTTGCTTGGCCATATGTGGGGGTCCATAGGAGTACGTCACTTACGAGCTCGTCCTTGCTTCTCCAGCAGTGTCCGGCGTGTCTGACCTGTATAGTTTTCGTGATGGGAGGCAAGTGGCCGTACAGTTGGCGTCTCGTGGGGTGTTGTCGCCAGGACTTGTTCAATATTGCTCTCAACATTCTTGTGTAGTTGACGTCAAGTTTCTTCTCCAGCCATTTGGTTAGCGTCCATGTAGTGCATCCATATAGCAGTATCGATACAACCGCTGCCAGGAAGAAACTGCGCTTCATTTCATCGGTCAGGTCTTATTTCCATATTATTGAGAGCCTATCTATAGCCGTCCATGCTTTCGTCAGTCGTGTGTCGATGTCGTTTTCTGTTGATGAGACGCTACTTCCTAGGTAGGTGAATTTGTCCACTAGCCTCAGAGAGGCCCGTTTGGTTGTAACACATATATTCAGTTTTGTGCGCATTGACATGCAGGCCAATGCCTGCTGCAGCTCGTTCCAAACTATGCAGTAGTGTCTCTGCTTGATTAGGCGTATTCGCCAAGTAACGCCAAGTCATCAGCGTAGTCGGCGTCTGTGATTGTTTTTGCGGGGTACCTTTTGCTTCTTTTCTTAGTCAGCTCGAAGCCATTTTCTCTGATTTTGTCGATCGAAGCTCTAAGCACGTAGTCTAGACAGATGATAAAGAGGTATGGGGCTAGCGTGTCTCCTTGTGGTACTCCTGCAACAATGTCGAAGTATTCCGTGTCTCCATCTGGTGAACGTACTTTCACTTTTGTGTTTTTGTAGAGGATCATTATTGCTGCTACGGTTTCTTTTGGTAGGCCGTATGCTAGTAGGATTAGTTCCATTTTCCCTCTGTGGATGGAATCGGAGACCTTGGTAAAGTCGACAAATAGTAATGTCACCTGAAGGTTTTTGCCCGGACGCCTTCAAGGACTCTACGGATGGTCAATATTTGTGAGGTTGTGGATCTATTTCTCCGGAAGCCATTTTGGTTTTTCCTAAGGATGTTGTCTATTTTGGGTTCTATGCGGTTTCGTCGTAGGGCATTGTAGATTTTGGCTGCTATGGATGTAAGTGTTATCCCTCGGTAGTCCTTGGCTAATCCGAGGTGGCCTTTTTTAGGGAAAGGAAGGATGCATCCCTTCATCCATCTTTCTATCCTATTTTGACGATAGACAGCGTTGCATTGCCGGAGCAGTATATCGTCGAATTGTCTAGTCTTCCACACTTCTGGGGGGATCTCGTCTAGCCCTGCAGCTTTCCTATTTTTAATTTTTTTAAGAACCGAGTCAAGTTCTTTGGTGAAAGGCCCTAGTTTAATGTCTAATTGCTTACTGATAATTCTGGTGATCGGTTCATCCGTTATTTTCGGCGGGCTTCCTAGTAGATGTTTGAAATGCTGTTCCCACAGTTTTACTCTTTCTTGTTGGCTTGCAGCTTTCAATTTTGCTTTGGCTGTGCTCTTCTTCTACGTTTATTGTTTGCCAGGCTATCCTGGATTGTCTATCTTCCACCGAGTCTTTAATCTTATCTATCTGATTTTGTATGTATTCTGCCTGTTCTTTTAGATATATTCCTGCTAATTGATATTGTGCCTTTTCTAGTTTTCGGGCATTTGTGTTTGTTGGGTTCTTCCGATAGCTTTTGGGGGCAGTTTTCACGAGTGCACGTTTTTTTCTAACCTCTGACGTTTCCCAAGGGACTCTATATTTAGTTCTAGGTTTTGTTGGGATACACTTTGATGCCGCCTCTAGGTGTGCTTCAACAAAATTTTCATATTCGTCATTTGGGGTAACTTTTTCTGTCTTTTTTTTTTGTAGTGTTTCGAATCTGTTTCTTAATTCTAATGCATATTTGTCTCTAATGTCTCTGTTGTTAAGTAGGGCCCAGTCATAGTGCCTAGTTGTCGCTGTTCGTGTGGCGTTTTTTCGTAGGCTTAGACGTATTTTGGCCGTAACTATTCGATGATCGGAGGACACACCCTCGAAAGTGGAGTATGCCTCGCAATTCATCGCACTATTTTTCCATTTTCTGTTTATAAAGAGGTAGTCTATCTGTGCTTTACTCTTGTTCGCGTATGTGTGGGTCCATAATTTTCCCTCCCTTTTTAAAAGTTTGTATTGAGGCATGTTAATCTATTTTCTATCATGAAATCAATTAGATGTTGTCCATTCCTGTTTGACGTGTTGTGTAGGCTGTATTTGTTGTTTCTGTTTTTCCCGATTTGTGCATTCATATCTCCGCCAATGACTAGCAGGTTGTGTTTCGGAATGCTACGTACTAGGGAGGATAGCTCTTCGTAGAAGGTGACTAGTTCGGTTTCCTCGCTAACATTGGTAGGGCTGTAGCAGGAGATGATCGTTGCTTTGGGGTTGCCATTAAACGTTGCGGCCATCATCCTAGGTTGTATTCTCTCAATGCTATTAAGTGTTTTTAGCGCTCTTGGTCCTATAAGCATTCCCACCCCTCCTACCGATGCATTGACGGAATTTTTCCATGCCGATACAGTCACCAGCATCCATCCATTGCCAGTTTCGTGATATTTGATATCTTCGGTGTGAGTGTATCGATGTTCTTGTATACAGATTATGTCTATCTTATGTTCTACGGCTGATGCAGTTAGCTCTGGTAGTTGACCTATTCTATTTAGTGTTCTAATGTTAAATGTCGCTATCTGTATTGTTTGTTTGCATTTTAGTAGTGTTTGTTTGAGCTCTGTAGCTGATTTTTCGAACACTGAGGCCAGGGCTCCAACCTCAGCAGGACGCGCCCCTTTTTTACCCGCGCGAAGAGCGATGCGGTTTGTGTATGTGGTTTGAGTATGAGTCATGGTTATCTTTCGATGGTTGTTTTTATTCTCATCTATAGAAGCCACTCTTATAGATGAGCAACAGTAGTTCCCCGATCGAACTGACAATCCAGAGCGTTAAGCCGCAAGACTCACACGTTCAGGAAATATTAGGCATTGCGAATTCGAACACCTTCACGTATACGATGCTGCTTCCCATGTGTACGTGAAAAAAATAAATAAATAAAAATGAATAGTATGTAGCCCGAGCTCATTTTTTTTGCACTGAGTTAAATGGTTTCAAGTATTGGAATCCAATACTAATAGTTTTATTTGCCCAATCAGATATGGTTTCAAAAATGGAATATTAATAATTCAATTTAATAGTCATTTCTTTGCCCACATTTAAACGATTTCAAGTAGAGAAAAATAATTAAATATTTCTAGTTGACCCACAGAGGGAACCCTAACAGGTAACTACCAATTCAGGTCAGAGTGAACCTCTGAGTAAGGGCAATTCTTTAAATTATGTTATAAATTTTCTTCAGAGACATTTTTCTGGTTTAAGATCGAATACTGGAAAATTCCGTCACAAAACACCTCTATATCTGTTATGGTGACCTATCTACGTGATAATGAACTCTTCCTCCTTTGGGGGTGTCCTCGTGGTGTAATGGTGAAAGCGATGGACTGCAGAATTGTAGTACGCGAGTTCGTACTCTAGTCGCATGATTACATTCACTTTCGGGCAAATACCCTTGGGAAAGGTATTGAACCCCCTTATCCTCCCAGCTATGGGTTAAATAGTACCACTACTGTTCTTCTAGGAGAATGGCTTTGGCATTAAATAACCTAAAAAGGTTGATATGCCATTAAACAAAGAAACCAACCAACCAAACCATCTTCCTCCTTCATAAATACTAACCCTATTTTTCTCGGAGAGACTTCCTCCCAGCAGTTAAACCAGACAGTTTCGGACAGACACTTCTACCTGCTGTACTAACACTCGTATTTTGTATATATATTCTGTTTATTCAATACACTTGTTCCACCTACTCTCTCTTCTTCCATGTCTTCTTTCTTTTATTGCCTGGCGCCTGACGCGCTCCAAAAAAGGGGAAAGCCGACGGGGTCAAAGGTATTTTTGACCTTGCCGGATGCGTGTGGGCTTCGGCCCTGCGACCGGACCCACCTTAAAAACCGCCTTGTGCCATATTCGTGGTTGGTGGGACGTATGATAAATAAAACAGGCTACAACAATATTGCCCAAAGAAAAAAAAAACAGAATCTCAAAATTCTTGAACCTCTCTATGTATAGATTAACAAACCTTTAAACAAGATCAATTTTGAATGTAGCGTCCGCATTCTGAAATGATTTTATCATTTTTCCCTCCAGTTCTTCTTCTCACATCCAGTTAAGTTCTTCTCTTTGGTAACTTCTCCTCCCACTTGTTCTTCCACCTACTCTTTAAATAGATGCAGAAGAATTGTCATTGTATTTGTCATTTCAAATGTTCATTTCCCTGAAGATGATTCTTGCCAGAGCCAAAAGAACTTGCAGGAAAAATATGGTGCCTTTTTGAATTCATTCAATCCAAAGGCCAACAACTCATAGAAAGACTTGAATAGATCATTAATAGAATAAGCATATATATACTATCTAGAGTTCATATATATATATATATATAAAAATACATAATAAACTCTCAATATATATTTTTATATATATATTAAACACTAGACATATATACAATCAAGAGTATATATATATATATATATATACACAATCTAGAATATATATATATATATATACATACTATCTAGGATATATATATTTATATATATACTATCTAGAATATATATATATATACTATCTAGAATATATATGTATATTTATATACTATCTAGAATATATATATATATATATATATATATACTATCTAGGATATATATATATATATATATATACAATAAACTCTAGATATATAAACCATCTGGGATATATATATATATATATATATATATATATATATATATATATATATAGTAAAGATAAACAGAAGGAAGATATGTATTTGGCGTGTATGAAGATTTATTTATTATTTATGCCAACACATGTTTTGACTTTAGATTTGTCTACATACAAAAGCAGTTGATTAAAAATTATTTTAAGTATACAAATATAAGAATGAAATCAAATGATAATAATAATAATAATAATAATGGTAGAAAAATATTAAACATATAAGCCGAAAGCTGTCTTCAGGGTAAATATTTTTGATTTTCGGAAAAACAAATAACAGGAAAAATATGTTAAAAATTGATTACGTCATAAAATGGAATCTTTTTTGAAAAAGGTAACATCATTTCACAGTTTAAGAAAAATTTTTAAACTGTTTGCAATTTGTATGAGGGCAAATTTAAACTTAAAACACATGTCGGCTTAAATAATAAATAAATCTTCATCCACATTAAACATATTTCTTTCTTTCGTTTATCTTTTCTACATATTTGTCTGATTCATTTCCTTTTTCTCTCACTTACATATGAATATATATATATATATATATATAATCATTAACGCTCGATATATATACTATCAAGTGTTTGGTTTAGTTTGATAGCATATCAACCATTGTACGTTATTTACATTTACAATTACGTGGTGTAATGGTTATCGTCGTTGGAAATGGACACAGCAACACGAGTTCAAATGCTGATTGCATTTCACATACCCTTGGGAAAGGTATGAATCCAATTATTCCAATAGTAGGGCAGACTGTGTTCTTCAGCCTTGGTGAGGCAACTAGTCTAGGAGAAGGAAAACTGAATTCAAACCTGTTAAACTCTGCTTAAAAATTGACCTTGTGCCATATCCTGCCCGAGCTGGAGGGGTTGGTAAACATGCATTGTACGTCATTTAATGCCAAATCCTCTTTATACATCTTTATTAAATACATATGATTTGGTTTGGTTTGGTTTCTTTGTTTAATGGCATATCAACTCTTTTAGGTTATTTAATGCCAAAGCCATTCTCCTAGAAGAACAATAGTGGTACTATTTAACCCATAGCTGGGAGGATAAAGGGGTTCATACCTTTCCCAAGGGTATTTTCCCGAAAGTGAACGTAATAGAACGACTGGAGTACGAACTCGCGTACTACGATTCCGCAGTCCATCGCTTTAACCATTACACCACGAGGACACCCCCAATTTGGTTTGGTTTTGGTTTTATGGCATACCAACCATTATAGGTTATTTAATGTCAAATTCTGTTTATACATATATATATCAAATATGTATGATTTGTAAACACAGTTTTTAGAAAACACTTTTAGATGAGGCTGTGGTCTTTTTTGCACATAGTTAAATGGTTTCAGCTATCGCTACATAACAATCACAGTCATTTGTTTGCACACAGTTTGTAAGTAATTTCATTTTTAAAAGAGTTAGTTCTTATTTGTTTGCACACAAGCATTGCTACTGTTTCAAAACAGATAACTGGTTTCAATTATTGTTATTTAACATGACGAATTATATTCAATATTAATCATTTGTTTGCAACACAGTGAAATGGTTACAAGTATTGATATTTAACAGTATATTCTACAGCCCCAGTTGAATGGGCTCTATCTCATATTTGTTTATATATATAACATAAAAGTGTTTGCCGATGGTCCAAGGGACCTGGGTTCAATCCCAGGTCGCGTCATACCCAAAACTTTTAAAATGGTACTTGATACCTCCAAGATTAACACTCAGCAATATAAAGTATGTATCAAGAGTAAAGTGGAGCAATCCAGGGAAAGAAGTAGCGCCCTCCCCTACATGTTGGTGTAGTAGCTATTGAAAAGGGAGCCTTCTAGTTGCCCTCGACTAAGGTCGCAAACTTTACTGACTTACATACTTATCTTCTATATATAATAATGAGAGTTTATCAGATATATATATATATATATATATATATATATATAGTTTATGGGCTTTGAAATTTGGTCAAGGGAGAGCAAGTTCACAAAATGGAAATTGTTGAAGAGACAGAGACAGACCCAAGTGAGTCCCAATGAACAGTCTAAGAAGTCCAGAGAGACTAAGTGTCAAGCACAAAATATAACTTCATACCATAAGTTACAGGTGACTGGGAACTTCTAAGAAGCACGAAAAAAATAGAGTTCTTGACTCTAAACAAGAAGAATCTTTCTAAAAAAACTAATACATTCTTCTTTGTCAGTTCTTTTTTAAAACCAAATATGCATTAATGAAAAACTGCAACCTTATATATACAGGGTCAGTCAAAATGATCTGACACATTTGTAGGTTTAATAAAAGACAAATAAAGAAAAGAAACAAAGTAAAGAGGGCGACCAAATGGATCCCTTTTCGATAGTTACTACACCAAGGTGTAGGGAAGGGTGCTACTCCTTTCCCTGGATTGCTCCACTTTACCCTCGATACGTACCTTATATTGCTGAGAGTTAAGCAAGGAGGTATCAAGTATCATTTTTAAAGTCTTTGGAATGACGTGACCTGGGATAGAACCCTGGTCTCCCGGATCATTGGCGAACACTCTACCCACTAGACCAATGAGCCGGTATAAAGAAACAAAAAAGGGTTTTTATTTTCGAAAATTACATATAATACCATTCTGTTTCATTAGGTTTTGAAAATTAAATCAGTCAAATGGTATCCGTTATTGTCTATATACTGTCGAAGGCGTTTACGAAAGTTGTCTTTAACTCGTCGGGTCATTTCATACGGAATGGTAGTAATTTCTTGATGAATTGCATCTTTAAGTTGTTCAATAGATTGAGGGCGATTACTGTATACCTTTGACTTGAGGTATACCCAGAGAAAAAAATCGCACGGACTTAAATCAAGTGTGTCTGATCATTTTGCCTGATCCTATATATATATATATATATATCGTAAAAAGGGAATGACTCTTCAGAGAAAAAGAAAGCCAAAAGTGTTGCAAAACAATAAAGTATTATAAAAAGTGCTCGATGTTTACATAGAGCAGGTTTACAGAAGCAAATGAAATGGCTGAAGTTTACTACCGAGTTTTTACTGGAAAATATTCTTCAGGAAAACTTAATGGCAAATTGATTGATACAAACGAATCAATACATATGTGGTATTTGAAGATTTTTTGAAGGTCAGGGGCTAAGGGCAAGGCTGTGTTGCCGTAAGATATCTGACTCCATATTTTGGTTACACTGTTTCATCCCACGTTGACTGGCCAGTGCAATGCCTTGCCCAAAGAAAGTCCCAAAAGAAATGTACAAAAAGAAAGGACAGAAAGAGATAAGAGACGAAAACATATCTTTCATACTTTCCTTTATTTACTTGGTGACGTCTTGTGACGTAGGTGTGGTGCCCAAAACACCAGACAGCAAAATTGTTGTTGTCGGTTCGACGGACACTGCCTGAATGAGCAAGATAATATCGTCTCCTTTTTCAAGAGCAAAAATCCTTTTTTTTTTTACGCATGCATCATCTCCTTTTCCGTTAGAGACCTCTGGGAGTTTCTTCAAATTTAATAGTTTTCTTTTTATCTATTTATTTATTTTTTTTTAAATCTAATTTTTTATTTATTTATTTGTTCCCTACACCTCTCCACCAGACGGACAAAAACCACTGTGACTCTAAAACACAATCCCTCACACGCTGCCATCTCAACCTTCTCAACATCTCATAACTCAATTTCGTCGCAATACTAACAAGCTTAAACTCCACGAGTCTTGCAGCACCAAAAGCAAACCCAATATTCCATGCTGCAAATAAAACCTTATTCCAAAAACACCTTTTGACTATCGCCATCTTACTTCTTCATCATTCTACCTTTATTACCCTTACAAACTTAGCGAGGGGACTAACAACACTAAGCGAGAAAACAACTCAACGTAAACACACATACGTTACACCCATCTTCCTCGCTAACAACAAACTTTCCCTCGCTACTAACAAACCAACTTCTCCAGCTGAAATCATCCTACAAAAAACCCAGTACAGATTCTTCAGGAAAACTTAATGGCAAATTGATTGATACAAACGAATCAATACATACATAAACAAACGTAATAGAAATTAACTTACGAGGGGGGTAACAAAAACTGATATTCAACTTTTGGGCAGCCATTTAATTCTGTGTTTACATTCATTCAACATTTCCAATCCTTGATTTAATAATTCTTTCGAGTTCGAATATATTGCCATAGCCAGCTATTTTCCCCAATACAAAGAATACAGAATTTATCACTCCCTTGATAAAGCTGTCCTTTTTTAAAAATCCTACTTCCATAAGGGGTTTACTTCATTTTTATTTTGAATGTCCCAGAAAGCTGGTTTTATGGTTGTAAAACCTTTTATGTAAGTATGTAGGGAACGAATAAATAAATAAAAAATTAAATTTTAAAAAAATAAATAAATTGATAAAAAGAAAACTATTAAATTTGAAGAAACTCCCAGAGGTCTCTAACGGAAGAGGAAATGACGCATGCGAAAAAGAAAAAAGGATTTTTGCTCTTGAAAAAGGAGACGATATAATATTTCTCTTGCAGGCAGTGTCAGTCGAACCAACAACACCATTTTGCTGTCTGGTGTTTTGGGCACCACGCTACGTCTTGGGACGTAGCGTTGGTTAGTCCCTTCAACAAGTAAATAAAGGAAAGTATGGAAGAAATGTTTTCGTCTCTTATCTGTTTCTATCTTTTCTTTTTGTATATTTCTTTGGGGACTTTCTTTGGGCAAGGCATTGCACCGGCTAGTCAACGTGGGGTGAAACAGTGAAACCAAAATATGGAGTCAGATATCTTACGGCAACACAGCCTTGCCCTTAGCCCCTGACCTTCAAAAGCCTTCAAAATCCACTAGTATCCTGATTAGAGTCCAAATATACTTTTTTATTCTGTCCTTTAATGTCCCAGAAATATTTAGAAGGTCAAGTTCTACGTATGTATTTGACACGTACGAAGCTGGTTTTATGGTTGTAGAACCTTTTTTGTAAATATCCTGATGAGAGTCCAAATTTACTTTTTTTTATTCAGTCCTTTAACTTGTATACTGGTCTTCTATCACCATCAATAAGTTATGCTGTCAGCACAGAGTTTTTTGAGACTCTCTTACCCTCATTCACTATCATCCATCTTTCCTGGTGTCCACACAGAGCTGATGTATAGAAGTCTTTACTGGTCGGCTCACACTGGCACATCCATGTGTAGGAATCCATAGTATGACATTGCGTAGGAGTTTGTCCTAACATCCCCACAGTGCCCAGCATGTCTTATTCATTTTACTTGAATGATTTGTGAGATAAGAGGTAGGTGGCCATACAGCTGGTCTTTTAAAGGGTGCCGATTCCAGGATTTGCTTAAAACATCACACAGCATTTTTGCATGGTTCTCTTTTAGTCTTTTCTTTATTCATTTCATTTGTTTGTTTGGGTTTTATGGTATATCAACCTATCTAGGTTATTTAATGCCAAATCCCTTTTTATATAAATCAACACTTCTATTTCAAACAATTCAGTTCTGCATAAGTACACAGTTTAATTGTCAAAAACATTTCTATTTCAAGCTATTCAGTTTTGTCAAACAGTTCTAATTCAAACAATTCAGTTTAGTATAAGTATAGTTTTTGTCCACACACAGTTAAATGTCAAAACAGAACTATTTCAAACAATTCAGTTTAGCGTAAGTACAGTTTCAATGTCAAAAACACTTATATTTCAAAAAATTCTGCCTAGCATACAAAAATAATTCCATTTTAAGCGATTCAGTTAAGCATAAGGACGCAGTTTAATTGTCAAAACAGTCCTATTTCAAACAATACAGTTTAGTTCTATTTGACACATAGGTAGGACCCTATCAGATGCTACCACTCCTGGCCAGAGTGGACCTGGGAGCAATGGCAATGAAGGGGTACTCCGCATTCCCCAAAGTGCCAGCATTACTGGAGCCCCAGCATCAGATTGTTTAGTGTCTTATTCAGTACACTCGTTGGGGGGAGGTCTTAGCCCACTGCAGAGATGCAGTCAGTGTAGCATTTCATTTGCTTCTCAGTGGTGCATGCAGACAATAGTATGGACACAGCAACGACAGAAGAAACCCAGTTTTATTTCATCAGAGAGATCAGATTTCTATATGAATGATAACCTGTCAACAGCAGTCCATGCCTTTACTAGGTGTATGTTGACACCACTTTCAATGGATGAGATATTGCTACTGAGGTATGTGATCTGGTCAACTAATTTCAGAGGTGTGCCTTTCTTGTGGAGATGGCTCCTTGTTTAAAATCATATTAAGAAAGCACTCCATATTTTTTTATTACAATTACATGGTAAATGTTCAAAATTTTTTTTTGGGGGGGGGTAATTTTTCCATGTTAATCTTGTACATGTTTCTTGTGATGTTAGACATGCTGTTATAGCTGAAATTGACTGTGTATTAGTTGATTTGGTTAGGTTGGTTTTATGGCATATCAACCATTGTAGGTTATTTAATGCCAAATCCATTTTTATGTAAATAATCTGTTCTATTTAAAAAAATTCAGTTTAGCATAAGTACACAGTTTAATTGTCAAAAACATTTCCATTTCAAACTATTCAAGCAGTTATATGTAACAATTCAGTTAAGTGTAAATACAGTTTTAATGTCAAAAACAGTTCCATTTCAAATAATTCAGTTAAGCATAAGCACACAGTTTAAATGTAAGTACGGTTTAATTGTCAAAATCATTTCTATTTCAAGCTATTCAGTTTACTCAAACAATTCATTTTAGCATAAGTATGCTGTTAGTTCTATTTAACCCATAGATAGGGTCCTATCAGGTGCTACCACTCCGGGCCAGAGTGGACCTGGGAGCGATGTCAATGAAGGGGTACTCCGCATTCCCCAAAGCTCCAGCACTGCTGGAACCTCACCATCAGGTTGTTTAGTGTCATATCCAGGACACTCGTTGGGGGTGGTCTTACCCATCTGCAGAGAAGCAGTCGGTGTATTCTACAGCCCCAGCCGACTGGGCAATGTAATAGTTGAATATTTTACATACATTGAAATGTTTGTTTAATATTTCAAAAAATTCATTCCCTAATTTACTTTTAATTACCATGTTAATGGGCGGGGGTGACGCAAACCAAAAAATATTCCTCAATCTATTTTTTTGCTTTTTCACAAGAGTTGGTTTGTTCCTTGTCAACAGTGTATGTAAGGTTGCCTTTATATCCACTAGTTTCAAGTGATTTCTCATAATCCCTTTTCTTCTCCCACAAAATTTCTGAGACGAAGCTGGGATGATTTTTATCACTAAGGGTTTTCGGACTATTGTCTTCACCTTTATTGTTATTTCCACAAGTTTCCTGCTGGACACATAGCATAGGCGTTGAAAAAAAAAAGCCTCTCCCAGAAAGAAGAGAAACATTTGAATATTTTTAATTAAGACCTTGCTGTCTGCAAGTGGTTCCATAGAATGCTGACACCAGAGTACAAGCCAGAAAGTGCTGACATATCCAGGACACTTCTGACTCCTTCTGGGTAAAGCTTAGAACTTTTTTGAATAACTCTCATAAAGTAAAAAAGTAAAGTTGGCAACCGTTGTCAAAGGTGATCCAAAGGCTCCTTTTTCAATAGCTACTACACCGAGGTGTAGAGGAGGGCACTATTCCATTCCCGGGATTGCTCCACTTTAACCTTGATCCTCACCTTATAGTGCTGAGTGCTTAGCAAGGTAGCATCAACTAACATTTTTTGAGTCTTTGGTATGATATGACCTGGGATTGAACCTCAGTCTTCCAGACCATTGGCAAACACTCTACTGATGTGGCCAATGGCCCGGTATCACAGTTAAACTTTCAGCTATCAGCTTTCATTAAGCCATTCCAATGGAGGTGCCCGTGGTGTAATGGTTATCATCGCAGGATGTGGACACGACGACACGAGTTCAAATCCTGGACGAGTCTGGTTGCATTTCACATAGCACTAATACCCTTGGGAAAGGTATGAATCCAAATATTCTCCCTCCAGCTATGGGTAAATAGTAGGGCAGACTAGGTTCTTCAGCTTTGGTGGGGCGACTAGTCTAGGAGAAGGAAAACTCTGAATTCAAATCTGTTAAACTCCGCTTAAAAATTGACCTTGTGTCATATCCTGCCCGAGGGGAGGGGTTGGTAAATAAGATTAAGCCATTCCAATGCATTCCTGATGCCTCCTCAACGAATATACATGTGGACAGCCATTAGGTTCAGTGCTGTGACTCATAACACAAGATGTATCTTCTATTCTCACTGATTACACAGTGAAGGAGCTTAGAAGTTCAGAAATTTGTTTCAATGATTCATAAAAATAATAACAGAGATAAGATCAGTGAGAATGTATATCAAGTTGACAAAGACAACCCTCCGCAACAGTCACTAAAAAAAAAAAAGAAAATTGTTTTTTCTGTATGATTGTCGAGGTAGGTGAGAACATGAACAAACATTGGTTGTTCATAATAATAAGAACCCTCGCCAAATTGTAGGTCAGAGATTTAATAGAAGTTTGTTGCTGAAAGGAAAATAAATAACTCTAAGAAAAGAGGGTTTTATGGGTTTTTCTTTTTTTGCTCTCTCAAGATTAATCCGCAAGATTTCTCTTTTGAGTTTAAGCTCGATGTAAAGAAAAGTGTTACGAGTAATTTTAACAAGTCATTATGTTTGTTATAGCAAATGTCTCGTAGCAAGAACACGCAAAAGTGTAACAATTAGCCCAAGTCGATCAGATCATATAACTGGTAAGAAAATCTTTCCTTTTGATATTCATAGTGAGACTTGCTTTCTGCACATCACAAATACACTACATGTGGACAGGATATGATCAAAATCTAAATAAGCAATTCTCAGTAAAAAAAAAAAAAGTTGCTGTATTTGTGGTAATAAAATGAGCATATATAGTTAGGAGGCTAACCAGTTGGTTTAGACAAGCAGATGATAAAGCAAAGAGAATGTTTGCTTGGTTTTTGTTTTCTTGCCGTTTCTCTTTTCTTTATACTGTTAACAGAAAGGACAGCTTCAAAGACAGAAGCCAACAAAACAGAACTGACTGGGATCACTTTACCATTAAAGTTTGTGATCAAAGGTCATTCAGCCTGAATAATAAAGAAAGAGAGAGACAAAAAAACATACCTAACTCAGCAGTGTTTATCCATTAAGATTACCCCTTTAAGAATAAATGGCAAATATTGATCCCTATCGAGTAATTTTTTTTTTCTTGCATTGTTTCCATAGAATAATGAACACCAATTGATGAAGGAGGAGTCCCCATGGTGGCTAACATGCTGAGCTGCAACATCATAGTAACCTAGATTGAATTCCAGTCGCACAATTACTTACACTTTCAGACTAATACCCTTGAGAAAGATTTGAGACCCTTTATCCCTCCCTAAACTATGGGTTGAATTTTGATGTTTTTACCCTCAGATAACAAAAAGGAAAATTTTACTGAAATCGTCAGAAAAATATATTAGTAAAATTTTCAATCCAAAAAATCACAACATTTCAGAAAACCACAAGGGTATTCGGTCTTAAATTAACATATACATCAACTAGAAAGCTATTTTAAAGAATGCAGCAGAATTTTGATGATAAATTTCCATGCACAAATTTTACCAGTAATTTTTCAATCAAACTGTCAATTCAAAACAAGTAATCCTTATGGCATAGAGGTTAATGTGCTGATCAATGACAACAAAGTTCACGAGTTCAAACTTAATTCACGCTATTATATTCACTTTTGTACCAATATCCTTGGGAAAGGCATGAACTTTTTTATTCCTTCAGCTATGCCTTAAAGAGTACCACGACAGTCTATCAATGATGGCTTTCATATTAAATAACCTGCAAACGTTGATAGTCTATTAAACAAAGAAACCAAACCAAAAACCAGTATAAAACAGTTCTCTCTTCCCATAATCCCTAAATATCCTATATATAGAGACAATTCATCCAGAAATATCTATTTGGTCTGAAGATTGCAGAAAACTATCAGTCACCATGCAGTGTTAATATATATGTCTATATAATACACAGACATTAAACAATAAGGTGTCATAGTCACTAATGTACTTGACTATATAACATTGTAGTAACTGAGCTCAAACTCCAGTCACACTATTATGTTTAGTTTTGGACTAATACCCTTAGGAAAAGTATAAACATCTTCATTTCCCCAGTGATGGGTTGAATAGTACCACTACTGTCCTTCTATAAGCAATGGCTTTGGCATTGAATAACTCACAAAGGTTGATATGTCATTTAACAAAGATGATTACAAATAAGATAAACAGTACTTGCTGAAAGTCTTATGTGTAGATCAATAAACTGACGATAAAGGTTTGGTTGTTTGTTTTACTTTACAGGGTATCAACCCTTTGTGGGTCATTTAATGCTGGATTTCAAACAATACTGTTTACTATAAGCATAGATTTTTGTTTAAAAACAGTTGAATGTCAAAACAAATTCTATTTCAAGCAATTCAGTTTTGTGTCATTACAGTTCAACCCATAGGTAGGACCCTGTCAGGTGCTACCACTCTGGATCAGAGTGGATTTGGGAGTGATGGCAATGAAGGGGTACTCCACATTCCCCAAAGCTCTAACATTACTGGAATTTAACATCAGATTGTTTTGTGTCATATCAGGACACTCGTTGTGGAGGTGGTGACGGATCACTGTGAATTGTTTGTATTAAGAATAGTTACTTGAAGCTCTAATTGTTTACTAAGGATTATTATTATTAGTTACTTGAAAGCATATAACTGTGTACCAATTATTTGTATTAAGAATAGTTACTTGAAGCTATAATTGTTTACTAAGGATTATTATTATTATTAGTTACTTGAAAGCATACAACTGTGTGCAAATTATTTGTATTAAGAATAGTTACTTGAAGCTCTAATTGTTTACTAAGGATTATTATTATTATTAGTTACTTGAAAGCATATAACTGTGTGCCAATTATTTGTATTAAGAATAGTTACTTGAAGCTATAATTGTTTACTAAGGATTATTATTATTAGTTACTTAAAACACTATAACTGCAAACAAATGACTTTTATTAAATAGAATAGTTACTTGAAATCACATAATTACTCGTATTATATAGAAAAAACTGTGAGGAAATTATTTATATTTGATGAGAACATTTGATATAACTGTTTGCATATTATTTGTATTAGATATGAATACCGGGTATCATATAATAGTATGCCAAAAAAACTCTTAAGATGTTACACAAACAATGTAATCATAAATATACAATGAATGTAATTCCCTCACCTCAGGAACAAAATACAATGGAATTTTGGTTGTCGAACATAATTCATTCTAAAATTTGGTTTGACTCCCTCCCTTAAATCATTGTGTAGTAGCTATTGAAAAGGGAGCCTTCAAGTCCCTTTCGACTACGGTTGGCAACTTACCTATTTGTTTAAAAACTGAAACAATATTTCCCATAAGAAATAGTGTAGAGTGGATTTATACATTCTTGACCACCCACTTTTCCTTTATAAATGAAGTGAAGAATTTGCACAAACATAATATCAGACACTCGTTCAAAGAGGGATCAACTTGGACTGATGCTGACTGATGTAGCTTAGGTAGCCTCAGCCAGCAGTTCAACTGTGTTCAGATTGCCTCGGCAGTCATTCGCACGGATTCCGTTTTCATCCTATCAACTCCAAACATTCATTCAAACAGTGAGGCTTTTTTTACTCAAATTTTTTGGTTGAACTCTGAACTATTCAAGTTGAGGGTTGTTCGATAACCGAGATTCCAGCATAACGTTAAATAGCTTGGCATGCTCTTCAAATCAATTGATTGAAAAAAAAATTCTATATGTTTAAAACAAAAATGAAAGGTCGAAAGTCCTAAGCCTCACCAAGAAAGAAGATTGGATGGTTGGTTGGTTGGGTTGGTTTTATGGCATATCAACCATGGTAAGTTATTAAATGCCAAATCCTCTTTATACATATATATTAAATATATATGATTTGGTTTGGTTGGGTTTTATGGCATATCAACCATTCTAGGTTATTAAATGCCAAATCCTCTTTATACATATATATTAAATATATATGATTTGGTTGGTTTGGGTTTTATGGCATATCAACCATTGTAGGTTATTTAATGCCAAATCCTCTTTATACATATATATTAAATATATATGATTTGGTTGGGTTGGGTTTTATGGCATATCAACCATTGTAAGTTATTTAATGCCAATTCCTCTTTATACATATATACAAAGTATGATTTCTAAACACATCTTGTCGATAATATTTTAAAATGAGCCTTAGCTCATTTCTTTCACAGTTAAATGGTTTCACTTATTTCTAGCTAATACAACTAATTCTATTTACTATTAATTATTTGTTTACACACAATTAAATGCTTTCAAGTGTTGCTATTTAACACTAATAATTCAATTAAGCATCAGTTATTTGTTTACACAAAGTTAAATCTAAAAACAATTCTATTTCAACCAATTCAGTTTAGCCTTAGCTCATTTCTTTCACTTATTTTTATCTAATACAAATAATTCTATTTACAATTAATTCTTTGTTTGCACATAGTTAAATGTTTTCAAGCATTGCTATTTAACACTAACAATTTAATTACGTATCAGTCATTTGTTTACACACAGTTAAATGTAAAAACAGTTCTATTTCGACCAATTAAGTTTAGCATAATTTCACAGTTTAAATGTCAAACAGTTCTAACTGACCCATAGATAGAACCCTATAAGGTGATACCACTCCAGGTCAGAGTGTACCTGGGAGCGATGACAATGAAGAGGAACTCCACATTCCCCAAAGCTCCAGCATTCGATTGTTTTGTGCAATATTCAGGACACATGTTCGAGAAGTCTTACCCCTCTGCAGAGACACAGTCAGTGTATTCTATACTCCCAGCTGACTGGGTCACCAGAAAGAAGAGTCATAGCTGAACATTTTTCTTGTGGCAACACACTACCACTTCTTATAAAACTAGAAAAACTAAATCAGATTTTCCTAGTTTCAAAAAGTTCTAAGCCTCACCAAGAAAGAAGAGTCAAAGCTGAACATTTTTCTTGTGGCAACACAATACCACTTCTTATAAAACTAGAAAAACTAATTCAGATTTCTATCTTACTGTCTCTGTTGGTGAAGCCCATATAAAACTGAAAGGTGTGCTACAAATCTAAAATCTTGGTGAGGTTTAGGACTTTTTGAATGACTCTCATATATACAACTTCAAAGAAATGGAAAATATAACAAATTTTTGTTATTGTCTTTTTTTAGATTGATTTTTATAAGAAGAAATTAGAATACCAAGTTCTAAATTCGATGCATGCAATTTTAATTGGTCTTCTTTCGATAAAGTTGTGAAAAGCCACACTTGATAGTTTGAATAGGGCTTCTCAAACTTTTCCCTTGATGCACTCCTTAAAAACAAATTTAATTTCCATTTACCCAAAAATAAATTAACTGAATATTTAATTGCAAAACATAACTAATTTACTCGTGTTTAACACAATTTATATGAATAAAGAATCAGTAAACTATCCATAAAAATGCATCTCTCATGGGAAGGATAAGTTTGGTGAGCGCAGTAGGAATCATGCATATTAGATTGCAAGTTGGTGAGTTTGAGCCACAAATCACCATTTTCCATGTTAAAAGTGCTTTTATGTTTGCAAAGTAAATGATGCACATGGCTGAAGCAAGATTCTATTATATACTTAGAAAAGCTAGTAAAATAGGTTGGACAGTTGCATAAAGCTTGGGCTATTTTACTATAGATATTTTTCATTCATCCAATAATATATCCAATTCTTTGCTTCAAAAATGAATGTCATTTCAAGAAATTCTTCTTTAAGAAACTTGTCCAAATTTGCACTTTCTACTTCAACGTCAAATGAAGAAATAATCCATCATGGAATTTCCATGTTTCGAAGATCACTGAATTGAGCTTTAAAGTCTTCTTGCAAATTCTTAAAGTAGTTTATACAAATAAACAAGTTGTTATCCCAAACATCTTCTACCGATTGCTCTAGAGAGGACGAATCTACGAAATGCTGAAAATTGTGTTTACCCAAAGTAGAGTTGTATTAACCAAATGGAGTCTGAATATATATAGGAATTCACAAATTCAAACCAGTAAATCCCCCCCCTATGAACCCCTAAGCTTTTATTTATCCAGATAAAATTTTAGTCACCCCAAGAGGTCAATATAAATCACTTTGAGAAGCTCTGGCATAGAAAGTCACAAGCGGTCTTAAGACTGCTGGTTCCCTTTCTCTGCTGTAGAACCATGAACTGATGACAAAAGAGGTCTTGAGTTACAAAGAAGTTGTTACTGAAGTAGAGAGATATAGTGGATACTTGCAGGCCTCGTCTAACTTTTGAATAAATGATTGACAAAATATTTGAGGTTTTTATCTCATGCAATCATCCTATTAAACTTGAAAGAAAAGTAATTTCAAACCAAATGTCTTTCAACCAAACAGTTAGCCGGAGGATTTTAGATCATTATCTCTTGATATGAAACATATATTGCCATGCGTGTATATGTGTTGGAGGAAGGTGTGTAATAATGAGAGGAAGAAGAAAACCTATATTACAGGTGGCTTATGGAACTTTTTATACAGGCAAAATAAAATCGAACAGATCTCCAGGCAAACAATTCAAAATTATTGATTGACTGATATGTAGATATAATACATTGCAGTTAATTGGGACATAAGTTAATCTGGTTATCTCTTTATTAAAGCAAAACTTTGAAAGACTTAAACAAATCAAGTATATTTGTAAAGATTAACTTTACTTATTTGGGCCAATGTTAACAAACCAAAGTGGTTTTCCTATTAGTTATTGCTAAGTTATTATTTTCAATGGTCTGAGAGACTGGAGTTCAATCCCTGGTCGAGTCACACCAAAGACTCAAAAAACGGTACCTGATGCCGCCTTGCTTAACACTCAGCATCTTAAGGTGTGGATCAAAGGTAAAGTGGAGCAATCCAGGGAATGGAGTAGCACCCTCCCCTACATCTCAGTGTAGAAGTTATTGAAAAGGGAACCTTCGGGTCACCCTCGTCTAAGGTCGCCAACTTTTACATAATTACTTTGTCTCAGTCAGGCAGTATCTGCTATAAGCAGTCTTTTAAATTAGATTTAGTTGGCTTTTATGACATATCAACCATTGTAGGTTATTTAATGCCAAATCCTCTTTATACATATATATTAAATATATATGATTTAGTTTGGTTGGCTTTTATGGCATATCAACCATTGTAGGTTATTTAATGCTAAATTTTCTTTATACATACATATTAAATATGATTTGTAAACACATTTTGTTGATAACATTTTGAAACGAGCCTGAGCTCATTTTTTTTGCACAATTTTAAATGGCTTCAAGTATTTCTATCGAACACAAATAATTCAATTTACTCTTAATGATTTGTTTGCACATAGTTAAATGGTTTCAACTATTGCTATATAACAGTCACAGTTTAATGTAAGTCATTTGTTTGCATACATTTTGTACATAATTTCATTTTTAAATGAGTCAGAACTAATTTGTTTACACACTAGTATTGCTATTGTTTCTACACAGATAAATGGTTTCAATTATTGCTGTCTAACTAATAATTCTATTCAATATTAATCAGTTGCTTGATACTATTTGACCCATAGATGAGACCCTATCAGGTGCTACCACTTCGGGTCAGAATGGACCTGGGAGCAACAACAATAAAGGGGTACTCCACATTCCCCCAAGCTCCAACATTACTGGAGCCTTCCCATTAGATTGTTCAATGTAATGTCCAGGACACTTGTTGGGGTGGGAGGGTCTTACCCCTAGTAGAATATTGGTTGACTTGCAAGTGGTCTGACACGCAAGTAGACTGGTGTAGATCCAATTTACCTCCCTTTGGTTTGTCAAAGATATAGGTGTGGGGAAGTGGGGAGATAGTATGCCTACATCAATGTAGGTGGCCTTGCTAAAATATAGCTTTCCGGTGTTATTGCAGATATACAAGGCTTGCTTTGTTGACATTTCTCCGACACAGAACTGAACAGGCAACCATCTCTGGCTAATAAGGTTTGAGCCCCCTACTGCACGAATAAGTTTCTTGGACGGGATCAAGTTACTTCCCTTGAGACCCATGTGATGTAGGTGCTTGGGTCCTCCCAAGTAGATAGCAGCCCCACAGTCTGGGAAGATCTTCAACTGAGTGCTTTGATTGCCTGGAATATCTTCAGTCCTCACCAGAGATGCAGTCAGTGTATTCTACAGCCCCAGCCATCAAAGATAAACAAGACATGCAGAGTACTGCTGGAGAAGTTGAGACAAACTCCGAAGCAACATTCTCTTATGGACTCCTACACATGGACACAGTTTCCAGAGTATTAGCTCTTTTCAGGGGATACTGTCCGCATATTTTAAGCTTTGCCGGCAGGGGATACTTGATACCAAGTCTCCTCAGTATTCCAGCCATTTCTACAACTTTATTAACTTTGAGTTCAATAAGAAAAAAAAAAAATCAGTGCATAAATTACGAGGATCATTAAATAAGTTTCCAGACTTTTTTTGTATGGGAATTTTTATTGATAGTACACATATGAAACTCTAGTCCCCTTCGAAGTAATCTCCTCCGGCTGCAATGCACTTTGTTGTACCGTTCCAAAAACTTCTGGAAGGCCCCATAGAAGTCCTCTTGTGTGAGCATGTCAATGACCTTTGTTACAGCCTCTTTCATCTCCACAATTGTCTCTGAGCTTAGGGAATAAGCAAAAGTCACAGGGAGCAAGGTCTCAACTATAGCGAGGGTGATGAACTGTCTTGATGCCCATCTTGGTCAAATAGTTTGTGACAAGGATGGAGTTGTTGACTGGTGCATTGTCCTGCTGGAAATGCCACTGACCTGATTTGAAGAGTGCTGGCCTCTTCCCTAGGAATCTCAACTGAACTCCCTTAAAACCTCAACATAGTAACCTTAACCCTAACCCTTTGGCCAATCAACTCTGGTGTTCTGACTCCTTGCACACCTCTTATCATCCCTCACAGACTCCCTGCCTTCCTTGAATCTCTTATGCCACTCAAAAACTGATGCTCGATTCATGCAAGATGGTTCAAAAGCAGTCTGAAGCATTCCATATGTTTCTGTGGCATTTTTTCCAAGTTTAGAATAGAATTTTATTGCATATCATTCTTCTAAAGTGTTCTCACGTCCAGATTGCATTTTTGAAATTCAGCATCTGTGACAATCAGGCTTTAGTTAGCTGATCGTAGTTGAGGATGATCCAAAGGCTCCCTTTTCAATAGCTACAACACCAAGTTGTAGGAAAAGGCATTACTCCTTTCCCTGGATTGCTCCACTTAGCCTTGATCCATACTTTATAATGTTGAGTGTTAAGCAAGGAGGCATCGAGTAAATTTTTTGAGTCTTTGGTATAACTTGAACTGGGATTGAACCCCAGTCTCCTGGGCCATTGGTGAACACTCTAAGCTTTATACCAGTGGACTGGTAATTATCAGTACTAGATAAGAATACTTGGAACTGTATGCAAATTTTTTGTCTTTGATAGGAATACTTGAAACCCTTCATATGCTTTCAAGTGGCTTAGAAAGGTTTATACACAACTAAGTTTGTTGATTAACGATGAAAAGAAAGAAAAAGGATTTATTTTATACAACATATATTTCTTAAAAAGAAGTATCAAATTTGGACTGAGTTATTAACTAAAAGTTTAAACTTTAGATCTTGTTGCAAAAATATTAAAGATTTATTGAGTGCAGCATTACGAGCAGACAATGAATTTTGATATGGTTTTCAAACAAGAAAAGGTTTCGCATTTTTGATGTACAAAGATGTCTGATGAAATCACTATTGTTAAAGCATGCAAATTATCTCCCCTGATACTCTCGATAAGAGAAGACGCTATTCGGGGACCGGGAGAAAACAAACGGCCATATCGGTTTATGTGAGAGTGTAAGAAGAAGGGTGTAATATAGGCGTCTCCATATGCAGAGTGTCATTATCTGAGTTCTTTGTTTTTAACAACTATGTTGATATATGGTTTTAAAAATTCATTGTCAAGTTAATCATTAAGAATTTAGTCATGTTTATCATTTTATAAAATTAAATTCAAACTAGATTATTAAGTAAAAGTTTAAACTTTACATTTTGCTGCAAATATCCTCATCATCATCATGTCATGCCGCTAGCACGGATATCCCTGACCCTCTCTCGCCACATCTCCTTATCATTCATCGCCTCTGGCAGGTCTTCAGGTCTACATCCCATATCCTCACATAGCTGCTGTATGTATGTTCGATCTGGTCGTCCTACTTTTGCTTGGCCATATGCAGGGGTCCATAGGAGTATGTCACTTATGAGCTTGTCCTTGCTTCTCCAGCAGTGTCCTGCATGTCTGGTTTGTCTAACTTGATGGGAGGCAGGTGGCCGTATAGTTGGTGCCTTGTGGGGTGTTGCAGCCAGGACTTGTTCAATATTGCTTGCAACATTCTTGTGTAATTGCCGTCTAGCTTCTTCTTCAGCCATTTAGTTAGCGTCCAAGTAGTGCATCCATATAGCAGTATCGATACAACCACTGCCTGGAAGAAACTGCGTTTCATTTTATTGGTCAGGTCTGATTTCCATATGATCCAGAGCCTATCGATAGCTATCCATGCTTTCATTAGCCGTGTGTCGATAGCTGCAAATATACTAAACATTTATTAAGAGCAGCCTTATGAGTAGACAGTCAATTTCATTGTGGCCTTTAAATATGAAAAGATTCCCTCACCACAGGACCTGGATGATGTGAAATTTTGTAAAAAAAAAAAGATGTGCCAAAGATCATTGAGTAACCTCACAAGAGAGTGTATGTTTATGCATACAAAATAAGGTCCCTTGTAATTGTTAGATCAAGACTGCAAAACCAGTTCTTGAGATATTCAAAATAGCTGTCTACTTTCTGGACAGACATCATCTTTGCAGGATTCTGTCATTATAAGGTTAGTAAAGTTTTTCATTTCTTTTAAGTCATTGATAATTATCAAATGTAGACCAAGTTTTTCACAAAAGTTTAGACATTAGATTTTGTTGTAAATACATAAAAATTAATCTATTTTGTACATATTTGCAGACAATAAATTTCAATGAGGCTTTTAGACAGAAAAAGGTTCTTGAATAACCCCTAAGTTGTTGATATGACATCTAACAAATAAACTGAACCAAAATAAACCTCTCTCTCTCTTTTCTCAATTATAATCAAACATTTACGCATGAATCAGGTTTTGGCATTAAATAACCTATAAGGAGTTGATATGCCATTAACAAATAAACCAAACCTTTCTTCACTCGGTTCTTCATCCTTCTCCAGTTTTTTTTAGGTCTCAGAGTTTTCATCTTGTTTTTTGATGTGCTTTTTTTTTAGATGGAGGGGGATCCTACTCCACCCCTGCAGAAGATACAGTCAACATATACGAAGCCTCACCAATAGCGTGACAACAGAAGGCAGCAGGTTCCTAACTCCTGGCATAGTATCTGTGATCGTTTTGTTAAATTAAATATATATACATTCACCTTTAGCTACAAGTTTTAAACTTTGAATTATTTTATTTTTCAAAGGATAAAAAAAAAAAATTCCTAGTGTCTATATGCAAACTCTCTAGATATTTCTACCTCTTTTAGTATCACAGACAGACATAATAAATAAATTCCATACATAAGATACAATATATAAACTATAAAAACTGTTTCAATTGAAGAAAGCAATTGTTGAAAAGTTCACAGAAAAGGCTTTAAAATATGAATAGTGCATTTTTCAGTGAAACAGGTGAATGCCTTCTAATTAGTCTGAGGTTCGTGCATTCTTGAAAAATTGTTGGGTTTTTGAACAGTGTGAAAAGCTACAAATAATGGTAAATGAAACAAGGAAAAAGTGCTGGAAAAAAAATAGGAAAAAAAAAAGTTTGGTTAAGTTACTTAGAGTTTAATAAGAATTTGGGTCACATGCAAGAAAAAAAAAAAAGAGTAATTATAGAGATGTAGTATTGAACAATGACACAAAAGAGTATATAGAATGAAAGTAAAAAGGAAGATAAAAACAAAACAAAATAAAAAAAAGAAATGCTTATAAAAGAGTTGATAGAAACAAAGGAAACGGGAAGTAGTAAAAGTATCAAAAAAGGAGGTTGATAAAA
Organism: Sepioteuthis lessoniana; assembly: GCA_963585895.1. NCBI lineage: Eukaryota > Metazoa > Mollusca > Cephalopoda > Myopsida > Loliginidae > Sepioteuthis > Sepioteuthis lessoniana. The sequence goes on along the minus strand of OY757945.1, from coordinate 18,280,486 downwards.
ATGATATGTTGAATGTAGGAGGTGCTTACACAAACCTTTCAATGAGTGTAGGAGGAGCTAATGATCTTTCAAAAAGAAGATGACAAGATTTTCAATTAATAAGGGAGGAGTAAACAAGAAATGTGCCAATCAAAGAGGGAGGAGGAGCAAACAATAAATGTTCTAATCAAAGAGGGAGGGGTTAATAATAGAAGTTCAGATCAAGGAAGGAGGAGCCAATCAAACAAGGAGGAGTCAACAAGAGTTTTTCAATGAAAAAGGGAGGGGCTAATAACAAACTTTTCAACTAAAGATGTACAAATAGAAACTTTCTAATTAAAGGTAGAAACAGGCAACTAACTTTCTAACTGGAGGTAGAAACAAGCAACAAACTTTCTAATTGGAGGTAGAAACAAGCAACAAACTTTCTAATTGGAGGTAGAAACAAGCAACAAACTTTCTAATTGGAGGTAGAAACAGGCAACAAATGATCTAATTGGAGGTAGAAATAGGCAACAAACTTTCTAATTGGAGGTAGAAACAGGCAACAAATATTCTAATTGGAGGTAGAAATAGGCAACAAACTTTCTAATTGGCAGTAGAAACAAGCAACAAACGTTCTAATTGGAGGTAGAAACAGGCAACAAATGTTCTAATTGGAGGTAGAAACAGGCAACAAATGTTCTAATTGGAGGTAGAAACGGGCAATAAACTTTCTAATTGGAGTTAGAAACAAGTAACAAATGTTCTAACTGGAGGTAGAAACAGGCAACAAATATTCTAATTGGAGGTAGAAACAGGCAACAAATATTCTAATTGGAGGTAGAAACAGGCAACAAATGTTCTAATTGGAGGTAGAAACAAGGAACAAATGTTCTAATTGGAGGTAGAAACAGGCAACAAATGTTCTAATTGGAGGTAGAAACAGGCAACAAATGTTCTAATTGGAGGTAGAAACAAGCAATAAACTTTCTAATTGGAGGTAGAAACAAGTAACAAATGTTCTAACTGGAGGTAGAAACAGGCAACAAATATTCTAATTGGAGGTAGAAACAAGCAACAAACTTTCAACAAATGTTCTAATTGAAGGCAACAAACTTTCTAATTAAACATAGAAACAAACTATCTACTCAAGGTACCAACAACAACTTGGTATAATCATCCCAAAGAAAATCAAAAACTGTTGCTTAAAGTTAATACTTATTAGGCAGGATTCATTTCTGTTTTAGAATTCATTTACCCACTGAAAAATAAAACAGGTTACTTAGTGACTCTAATATGCCCCACCCTATAAATAAGGTTTAGTTGGTTGGTTGTTTGGGTTTTATGGCATATCAACCTTTGTAGGTTATTTAATGCCAAATCCATTTTTATGCAAATAGTTTTATTTTTAAAAATTCAGTTTAGCATGAGTACACATTTTGTCTAAAACATTTCTATTTTAAGCTATTCAGTTTAGTCAAACAATTCAGTTTAGTATGAGTATAGATTTTGTTTACAAGTTCCAAACAATACACTGACAACATCCTGAACTGCATCTAATGCTGCGGCTCCAGTTTTGGTGTTGAGGAGAATATTGAGTCACTCCTTCCTTGCCATTTCTCCCTGGTTAACTCTGATCTGGAAGGGTAGTACCTATTAGGGTTCCATCAATAGGTCAAATAGATCTGTTTGATAATTATTGGATAAGAATGCCAGAAACCATATAACTGAGGGTGAATTATTACTATTAGAAAGGAATACTTGATATCTTGAAACTGTGAAAATTATTAGTATTTGGAATACTAGAAATCATGTCACTGTGGACAGGTTATTATGAGGTGAGAATAGTTAAAACCATATAACTAAGGGTGAATTATTAGTATTTGGTTTGGTTTTATGACATATCAACCATTGTAGGTCATTTAAAGCCAAATCCATTTTATACATATATATTAAATATATATGATTTGGTTTGGTTGGGTTTTATGGTATATCAACCATTGTAGGTTATTTAATGCCAAATTCATTTATGCTAACTAAACGGCTGGAGAAGAAGCTAGATGGCAATTACACAAGAATGTTGTGCGCTATACTGAACAAGTCCTGGCGGCAACACCCGACAAGGCACTAACTATATGGCCACCTGCCCCCCATCATGAAAACTATCCAAGTTAGACGAACCAGACATGCAGGACACTGCTGGAGAAGCAGGGATGAGCTCATAAGTGATGTACTCCTATGGACCCCCATATATGGCCGAGCAAAAGCAGGATGACCAGCTCAAACATACATACAGCAGCTATGTGAGGATACGGGATGTAGCCTTGAAGACCTGCCGATGGCAATGAACGATAGCGAGAAGTGGCAAGAGATGGTCTGGGATATCTGTGCTAGCGTCACAACATGATGACGATGATCATGATTTCAAACAATTCAGTTAAGCATAAGTAGATTGTTTAGTTCTATTTGACTCATAGATAGGACCCTATCAGGTGCTACTACTTTGGGCCAGAATGGACCTGAGAGCGATGGCAATAAAGGGGTAACTCACATTCCCCAAAGCTATAACATTACTGGAGCCTCACCATCAGATTGTTTAGTGTCATATCTAGGACACTCAATGGAGGAGTCTGACCTCTCTGCAGAGAAGCAGTTGGTGTATTCTGCAACCCTAGCCGACTAGGCCAATTAGTATTGGATAGGAATACTTGAAACCATATAACCGTGGGCAAATTATTTGTATTAGACAGGAATACTTGAAACCATATAACTGTGTGAAGATAAATGATTGCTATTAAATAGAAATGGTTGCTTGAAAAAAGTACAACTTCTGCATTAATAAAAGATCACAGGTTGACATGCAATGAAACCAACCAACAAACCTAATGTGGCAAAGAGACATTTAAAAAAATCTTTTTTTAAATTTCTTTAAAGGTAAAGTCAAAGAAACTGTATAATCTGAGAAGATAAACACGACGAAACATTAATGATTGTTTACTAATATTTTCTTTCGCCTTTTTAAAGTTTTATTTCTTTTTATCAAAACTCTGTCAAGGGAGTCCATCTACTTTACCAACAAAGCTGCAGGAGCCATTGTTTTACAGAAGCATCAATGAAAACTATAAATAATCCCCTATTCTGCCTCCAAATCATTTGGATCAACGTTTGTTGTTGATGTTTTTACAAACTCTTAGTGTTTATGGCATATTCCATTTATTTTTATCTTTTTGATAAAACGTTATCAGTCATTATTATTACAAATTTTTATTATTGAATCTGAGACATGTTGTTCCTGGCTGCTGTCAAAAGGATGTCCCAAGTGAGTTATGATAAAAAGCAATTAAAATCCAAAATGATGAAAAAAATAGTCGTCAAAGCTAACAATAATTATGATTGGCAATGGTTCATATAAAAATTAAAAATAAACCGATATGCTTTCAACCCTTTTGCAGGCAAAGTAACATTTTTGTCGCCAACAATACACAGGCAGAGCAAGGTTTTTTTGACAAAAGCACACAGGCAGTGCAACACTATTGTAATTTGGAGTAGCTCAATGTAAGGCATTTTCCACTTGGCTGTCCATTGACCAATTCAGTTTTAAGGAGTAGAAACATTGGAAGGCCTCACTGTGGTTTGGGATTGTACTAAGACACACAATTGCTGATCAGATTATCATATTGCATTTGTTTTCTTTTTTATACGATTAATTGAATAGTTTGAACATACCTTCTATTTTGTAAATTTTCAGAAAACAATTTGCCCACTCTACGATGATTCAAAAAATTATCTGCCTGCAAAAGGGGTTCAGTATTCCCAAATAATGTTCAGATAATTAAACACCTTCAATTCGTTTTGTTTCATTTCGTTTCTTTGTTTAATGGCATATCAACCTTTGTAGGTTATTTAATACCAAAGCAATTCTCCTAGAAGAACAGTAGTGGTACTATTTAACCCATAGCTGGGAGGATAAAGGGGTTCATACCTTTCCCAAGGGTATTTGCTCGAAAGTGACTGTAATAGCGCAACTAGAGTATGAACTCGCTTACAACGATTCCGCAGTCCAGTGCTTTAATCATTACACCACCTTCTAGCGGTGAATTAGATAATACCGCTATTGTTCTTCAATAAGGATGGCTATGGCAGTAAATAACCTATGAAAGTTAATATGTTATCAAATTTACCCAACCCCTCCGCTCAGGCAGGATATGACACAAGGTCAATTTTTAAGCGGAGTTTAACAGGTTTGAATTTAGAGTTTTCCTTCTCCTAGACTAGTTGCCTAACCAAGGCTGAAGAACCCAGTCCGCCCTACTATTTAACCATAGCTGGAGGGAGAATAATTGGATTCATAGCTTTCCCAAAGGTATTAGTGCTATGTGAAATGCAATCAGTCACGTCCAAGATTTGAACTCATGTCACCGTGTCCATTTCCTGTGACGATAACCGTTACACCATGGGCACCTTAACCAACTTGCCTATGTTTCTATTTCTTTATATGAATAGTTTTTTTAGTATAATTCATCTGTTGATTTGTCCCTAATTGTATCTTCCCTGGTAATATACAGGGTGTTTTAGAAAAAATTATATAATTTCATAATCTAATAAGTTGAACAATTCTGTTTATCTTTGAAGATATAGCAGAAAAAAAAAAAGTACCAAAAAATGGTGACCAGAACTATATATATAAAGTTGTCTCCCTTTAGTCAAGGGTAACCTGAGGGCTCCCTTTTCAACAGCTACTACACCAAGGTGTAGGGGAGGGCACTACTTTCCCTGGATTGCTCCACACCTTATAATACTGAGTGTTAAGCAAGGAGGCATCAAGTACCATTTTTTGAGTCTTTGGTATTACTGCTGATTGAACTCGTGTCGCCATGTCCATTTCCTACAACGATAACCATTACACCACGGGAACCTCAAAGTTAATATGTTATTAAGCAAAGAAACCACTTTGACTGCATCATATTTTTGATATTATATTCATGTGACTGCCTTTTATTATTAATATTCTATATTTTATATTACATTTTTAGCATTATTGAAATATAGATAATGTCATGGGCTTTGATAAGAAAATGTACTCAGCAAGTTAATTTCAAATTCCAGATGAGGCTGTTTATATCTCACTTTACGCTAATGCCCTTGGTTTGGTTTGGTTTGGTTGTTTAATGGCATATCAACCTTTGTAGGTTATTTAATGTCAAAGCTATTCTCCTCCAAGAACAGTTGTGTTACTATTTAACCCACAGCTGTGAGGATAAGGGGGTTCATATCTTTCCCGAGGGTATTTGCCTGAAAGTGAACATAATAGCGTGACTGGAGTACGAACTCACATACTACGATTCTGCAGTCCATCGCTTTAACCATTACACCACGAGGACCCCCCACTTCAATTCTGTGATATTAGCACAATGTTTCAACTGATCAATTCTTCAGAACTCATGAGGTATATAATCAGATAGCAAAAAAAAAAAACTCTCTTTAAAAATCAATATGGTAATTTAAAAAAATAGTTACTAATATATCAATATTCATTTCCTGGATAGGGAGGTTATTGGAAGAAATGAATACCAACAACAAATTACAAAAGACTAATAATGACTATAAATGTATCCTTGTAAAATCTGTGCTGACACATCTTCTTTTAATCATTCAGCAGTTAATTATGTGACTTTAAAGTAATATCAAAATTTCGAAAATGGAATAAAAATAAAAGATTTAGATTTAATAAACTTGTATATCAGTTTCAATAATTGTTATATTAATTTGTTTGCTATTACCACTGTTACTGTTAGTATATATATATATATATATATATATGTGTGTACTACAGTACATACAGTAACATAGTTTTTAGCAGAGTGTTACTTAGTTAAGTGAATTCCATTTCATTAAAATGAATGACTTCTTTGTTGTATAAGGTTTCTAAGTAGTTTGGAATAAGCAGAACTTTTCAATAATTATCATAATTAGCAACAATCAATACTTACTCACATTGCATACAGGTTGTAAGAGGGTTATGACTAAAAATAAAGGATGTAGAGTCACTTTTATTAAAGTTTAGAATAATCATTTTCAACCAGGACTTGTATACAGGTTCTCAAATAGTCATTATTAAAAAAAAGTATGGAATGATAGTTTTATTAAAGTTTAGGATAATGATTCATAAGTAGTAATTACCCCCATTACACACAGTTTGTGAGATGGTCATTATCCAAAAATAAAGGACATACAATTGCTTTTATTAAAGTTTAGGATAATTATTTGTAAGCAGTACTTAGCCATTTCACATATTGATTGTAAGGTGGTCATTATTAAAAACAAAGGACATAGAATCATTTTTATTAAAGTTTAGGATAATTATTTGTAAGCAGTACTTAGCCATATCACACATTGATTGTAAGGTGGTCATTATTAAAAACAAAGGACATAGAATCATTTTTATTAAAGTTTAGGATAATTATTTGTAAGCAGTACTTAGCCATATCACATATTGATTGTAAGGTGGTCATATTAAAAATAAAGGACATAGAATCATTTTTATTAAAGTTTAGGATAATTATTTGTAAGCAGTACTTAGCCATATCACATATTGATTGTAAGGTGGTCATATTAAAAATAAAGGACATAGAATCACTTTTATTAAAGTTTAGGATAATTATTTGTAAGCAGTACTTAGCCATATCACATATTGATTGTAAGGTGGTCATATTAAAAATAAAGGACATAGAATCACTTTTATTAAAGTTTAGGATAATTATTTGTAAGCAGTACTTAGCCATATCACATATTGATTGTAAGGTGGTCATATTAAAAATAAAGGACATAGAATCATTTTTATTAAAGTTTAGGATAATTATTTGTAAGCAGTACTTAGCCATATCACATATTGATTGTAAGGTGGTCATATTAAAAATAAAGGACATAGAATCACTTTTATTAAAGTTTAGGATAATTATTTGTAAGCAGTACTTAGCCATATCACATATTGATTGTAAGGTGGTCATATTAAAAATAAAGGACATAGAATCACTTTTATTAAAGTTTAGTGTAAATGTAGGAGTTAGCGTTTCAACTGGTATAGTTTTTTAGATTGAACTTTGCCTCCCACACCAGTCACTTCCGGGTGGAAGGTGCGAGAGGAACTTCCGGCCTGAACACCGGCTGGCCAGAATTCGGCCCTTTTCAAATTCACCAGCATGCAAGGCTGACGTTTTTCTTTGTGGGTCACTAGCAAGGCAAAAAGAGGTAAGCACGCAAATTCTCTTGAATTGATTCAATTTAAATCATCACTTTCATGGTGTTTCCTTTTTTGGAACATTTACGAGTGCATTTGTTTTGTCTCAGTTTTCACGTTGGAGAATGTACTTGTTTTTACACTGAACATGTGCAAATAAAGATATACATCTTCATCATGTCTTTGATTTTTGGCCCCAGTTGCTGCTGTTACATTTAGGATAATTATTTATAAGCAGTACTTAGTCATATTACACATTGATTGTTAGGTGATAATTATTAAAAACAAAGGACATAGAATCACTTTCATTAAAGTGATAATGAATATTTAAGATATTCTTTTTGTTTTTATCATTCATTTACTATGAGTTACTGCCTTGATTACACAGAGAATGGTGTATGAAAAATGGCTTTGAATTTCTTCATTAAATTCTTGATATTGTTTTAATCAACTGATACATTCTTTACTTTCTGTTGGGTACTCTTAGTCAGCACTCTGAATCATGATTGTATTGAATAACTGCAAAGATATAATTGACAGCTAACAGGTCAAAGGTCTTGATTGGAAAAGCAAAAATAGGAGGTGCCCGTGGTGTAATGGTTATCGTCATAGGAAATCGACATGGCGACACAAGTTCAAATCCTGGATGAGACTGATTGCATTTCACATAGCACTAATACCCTTGGGAAAGGTATGAATCCAATTATTCACTCTCCAGCTATGGATAAATAGCAGGGCAGACTGGGTGAGGCAACTAGAAGGAAAACTCTGAATTCGAACCTGTTAAACTCCGCCTAAAAATTGACCTTGTGTCATATCCTGCCCGAATGGAGGGGTTGGGTAACTAGGAGTAAAATGGCTTTGAGTTCATTCATATTTAAACTGACCAATCTCTTTTAGCATCGCAAGTACCAACTGTAATATAATCAAGTATTTTGAAAAAAATAAATGTCACTTGATCCTTTATAAAAGAACATCAGACATGTTGGTCACAAAAAAACAATCACATTTATTTCAGAGATGTTAAAATTCTTTCTTGGACCAGTTTCAACTCAAAGACATGGTATGGCTTTCCCCTATTGAAGAAGGAAAGTAAACATTCTTTCATTTATAAGCCATTTCTCAAACTCCATGAATGAGGGTTGGGGTGAGCAAAGTGTTTTCACTTAAGTCCCAGACTACTCAAATTGATTCTCTGAATCTCAGTCCCAACAGACTTTTTAAAAAATCCAACTAAATCTCTCAAATCCCATGTGACCGCCTTTAGCCAATGAATGACCATTCTCTCTATTTTTGCTTTCCCAATCAAGACCTTTGACCTGTTAGCTGTCAATTATATCTTTGCAGTTATTCAATACAATCATGATTCAGAGTGCTGACTAAGAGTACCCGACAGAAAGTAAAGAATGTATCAGTTGACTAAAACAATATCAAGAATTCAATGAAGAAATTCAAATGAGAGAACATTATTGGTAACTCCTTATGTACTGAGTTTATGAGTATCAAAAGCATCCTCACGCACAAGCATACAGGTTAAAAACCACATTCTGCATCTTTGCATGCCAGAACATTAAAAATAACCTGATACTTTAAATTATAAATAAAACAATATTAGCATCACAGAAGACAGGTTCAGTGGATATCTTTGCTACAGATTTTTCACGAATGTATGAAAGCAAGTATATTCTGGATTGATGAGAAGTGATTGGAGAAAAAGTTAGATAGGAATTATGTTATATGCTATTTTGAACAAATCCTTGAAGCAGCATCCTAGTAAACAGCAGCTGCATGGCCATTTACCTCTCATTTCACAAACCATCCAAGTAAGATGAACAAGACATGCTGGCCACTGTTGAGGAAGCTGAGATGAACTCATAAGCAGGGCTCTCTTATGGACTTTCACATATGGATACACCAGTATTAACCATATTTACCAATCCCTCCGCTCGGGCAGGATATAACACAAGGTCAATTTTTAAGCGGAGTTTAACAGGTTTAAATTCAGAGTTTTCCTTCTCTTAGACTAGTTGCCTCACCAAGGCTGGAGAACCTAGTCTGCCCTACTATTTACCCATAGCTGGAGGGAGAATTAGTGGATTCATACCTTTCCCAAGAGTATTAGTGCTATGTGAAATGCAATCAGTCTCGTTTAGGATTTGAACTCATGTCGCCGTGTCCAATTCCTATGACGATAACCATTACACCACGGGCACTTCCAGTATTAACCAACTGTTGTGGGAGCCTTACCCATCTCACCATAATGGACTCGTCTCACCGTTATTAGTACTGAGAGATTTCGCTGCCAGAGAGGCAGATCAATGTCAGTGTTATCCAAACAGTACGAGACTTCTTACCTTTTCTATGTAACTCTATCTTTCTTGTGTAATATAATCTGTTATCTAATATCTGTGTTTGCGTTTTCATTTGTGACCCTTTTCAGGGCCACAACACCAACCAGCCAAGATTTATATTCATCAGCTTCTATGCAGACCCTGGATGCCATCTACAGCAACTATCAAAGGGACGGTGGGTGAGAGAAAGTCATGGGAATCTGTGTTATCATATTTACACTTTTCAAGAAACTGAAAGCTAAAGAGAAAAAGATTATTTTCTAAATTCAAAACCTTTATGCTTAGACATATTAACTACTCTTTTTCTATCAATAGTTTGTAGAAACAAGAGGGAGTTATCTCACTTGTTTCAGATTAGATGAATTAAGAGACAGTCACTTTTTGATATTTCTTTACTATCCTGTCTCGAGTGCCATGTAGAATATAAGTTGTTGGTGACAATAGTCGAAGGTGATCAGAAGGCTCCCTTTTCAATAGCTACTACACAAAGATGTAGGGGAGGGCACTACACCTTTCCCTGGATTTGTCCACTTTACCCTTAATCCATACCTTTATAATGCTGAGTGTTAAGCAAGGTAGCATCAAGTACCATTTTTTGAGTCTTTGGTATGACTCGACCTGGGATTGAACCCTGGTCTCCCGGGCCATTGGCGAACACTCTAACCATTTGGCCCATGTCTGGTTAAAGATGTATTGGTATATATATATATATATATATATATCATCATCCACAGACAGACTGTTTCGTTCTATCAGAACTCTTCAGTGTGGCTAGACACGCAGGACGCTCGAAGCCAGGATCGAAACCCATCTAACTTTACATTAGACTAAATCTCAGACCGCTCAGCAAACAAACAATTAAAACATTGCTAAAATTTGGGTAATATACATTAGTCACAAACAGTTGCCACCTTGTGCGTTTTTCCACAAAAATATCACTAGCTCAATATTTATGCAATATGGAATAAGGAAGATAATTCCCTCTTGTTCCTATATTGTTCTGCAGCTGATGTTTTCTAACAAATAATATCAAAAATTATATATGGTGTGCCATGAACAATATTTTGATATACAGTCTGTTACAAAAGATACATAACAGCTGCTGATGAAAAGACAAATGAAAAATGCAATCTGAGGGTTTTGGCTTTGATGATACGTTTACAGCTGATTATCATATTTTGCCTGTCATATCAAGAGCAAATAGGATGATTAACTAGATAGTCAGAAATTTTTTTTCAAGGGAGGTAAATGTTGTTTTAAAAATATATAAAAACCTTATAAGATTCCATATAGAACATTGTACTCAGACCTGGGCATCAGTGTTGAAACATGGAAATCAGAGTGTAATATTGAAATTGGAGGGCATGCAAAAAAGAGTGACAAAACTAATAAAAAGAATAAAAGATATCAGTTACAGAGGAAGATTGGAGAAATTAGGATTAACTACTGGACCCCCACATATGGACGAGCTAAAGCAGGACAACCAGCTAGAACATACATACAGCAGCTATGTGAGGATACGGGATGTAGCCCAGAAGACCTGCCAGAGGTGAAGAACGATAGGGAAAAGTGGTGAGAGAGGGTCAGGGATATCCATGCTAGTGGCATGACATCATGATGATGACTTTACGAGAAAGAAGAATGAGGATTGATCTAACTGAATCTGTTAAAATAATTAATAGAATTTCTAATCATAATAGACATTTTTTTTATCAATATTTCTCCTCAAACTGAAAATTTACAATCAATGCAGATTTCAAAAACTTTATCTACTAACCAATTGAATTTCTTTATAAATAGAGTAATATTTTTGGGGGAAAAATTCTCTAATCAGCTATAGTGTAAAAAATTCTTAGGTTAAATTGGATGATTTAAGAAAGAATGATTTTTAAAAAATGAATTCAAGAGGGTATTTTTGAAAAGTATCAAATGAATTACTTCACAGAATTTGATTTGCACATAGATATTGTTTTAATAGTGTCTATGCAAATATTCTTCCTTATCTTTTTTAAGGTTGATGTGAAAAGATAGTAAAAAGGGAAAGTTGCCTAAGGAGACATAGCAAATAAATAATAATTTATTTTCTAAAGGTTGATGAGAGAAGATATTAAAAAGGGGAGATGCCCAAGGAGGCATAATAAATAAATAAATAACAATTTTTTTTAAGTTTGAGGCAAGAAGATAGTAAAAAGGGAAGATGCCCAACGAGGCATAACAAACAAATAATTTTTTTTAAAGGTTGATGCAAGAAGATAGTAGAAAGGGGAGATGCCCAAGGAGGCATAATAAATAAATAAATAACAATTTTTCAAAGTTTGAGGCAAGAAGATAGTAAAAAGGGGAGATGCCCAAGGAGGCATGATAAATAAATAACAATTTTTTTTAAATGTTGATGCAAGAAGATAGTAAAAATGGGAGATGCCCAAAGAGACATAACAAACAAATAATAACATATAATTAAGAAATAAGATTGAGACATTATGCTGAATGAGAAATGAGAGTGCTCCAAAAATATTATGAAGTTTCTTGGAGAGTTATAATTTCTTTCTGTCTGCTTCCGTACCTTTCTTGGAAGAAAACAAGAACAATACAATAAAAGACTTTCCATGACCATAACAGTTAAAGAATTCAAGTGCCTCAACAGGATGGTAAACCAACTAGTTAAGTTTATCCCAGACCTAGCCATGATAAATGAGCCTCCATATCAATTCCCCTCAAAGGACAATCAATGGATATGAGACCCACCCCAACAGAGAATTTCCAAGTCATTAAAGATAATCTTACGTCCACAGATGCTTTAGCACACAACAATCCCAACAAATGGAGCATAATAGCTGCAGTTGCTCATAAAACATTGTTTATATATATATATATTGACAAGACCATTGGAATAATGAGTAGAGTGTTCGCCAATGATCCAAAAGACCAGGGTTCAATCTCAGGTTGAGTCATACTAAAGACTCAAAAAATGGTACTTGATGCTGCTTTGCCTAACTCTCAGAATTATAAGGTAAGAATCAAGGGTATAGTGGAGCAATCCAGGGAAGGAAGTAGCTCCCTCTTTTACACCTTGGTGTAGTAGCTATTGAAAAGGGAGCCTTTGGGTCCCCCTCCACAATGGTTGCCAACTTTACTTACTTTTATATATATATAAATATATGACAGAATAAAGATAAAAATAGTGCAGAACCTAAAGTGGAATTAATTTTTGTAATTAAGGAAAGGCTATGATTGCAGTGATGGGTCTAAAAAGTTGTAGACTTGTGCCTAGAAAATAAAATGAAGTATAAAAAGATTTTCTTATCAAAACATACTCTAAAATAAAAGATCTAATTGGTAACCTGATCATATCCGTAAAACAAAACAGGTATTATGTCATTGTCTTTAACTGGAATCATTTTGAGATGAGGCTTCTTAATCTGAGAATTAATTTTTATTTATTGCGGACTTTTTGTCCTCATCTTGGTAGTTTTTGTGTTGTTTCTTCTTTCAATACGTTTTGGCCAAATTTCACCTCTGGCCTTCTTCAGGTGATTTTACCATGATAAAAACACCTCAAGAAGGCCAGAGGTGAAATTTGGCCGAAACGTAGTGAAAGAAGAAACAACACAAAAACTACCAAGATGAGGACCAAAAGTCCGCAATAAATAAAAATTAATTCTCAGATATTATATCGACAAGAATCTAACTAGATGATGGCTATAGGATTCTACTTTTCAACCTCCAAAAGAGGAGAGTTACATAAACAATAAATATAGTTTCTTTGCAATGTCAAGCAGAAACTTACCTGATAATCAGATTAGTGAAACTAAAAGTAGAACTTTCAGCCATATTTTCATATGCTTATTAGAATGTCAACAAGAGTCTGATTAAATGGTGGCTATGGACTCCTACATATGGACACACCAGTGTTAGCTAGCTAGCAGAAACTTATATTTGTCAGCTATGTATAAATACTGGATGACTTCAAGAGATCTTATCAAGAATGATGGCTGATAGGGATATACAGGGAGAGAGAGTCAAGGGAATCTATGCTGTCATCATGTCATAGTGGTGATGATAATTGAGACTTGTCAAGATAGATATAGAGGTGCTCATAGTGTAATGGTTATCACTGTACAAATTGGACATGGCAACCAGAGTTCAAATCCTGGGAAAGACACATATTCAACAACTCTCCCTCAGGTAATGGGTAAATAATTGGGTAGTCTGGCTCTTTAACCATAGCATGGTAACCATTCTAGAAGGAAAACTCTGAATTAAAACCTGTTAACCTCTGCATAAAAACTGACCTTGCATCACATCCTGCTCATGGGGAAAGGTTTAGTTAAATACATATATTCACCAGCTTCTTATTGATGTTTGTTTAGTAACAAAGCAAATTGGTTGTCTTGCCCTGTTACTTTAAGAAAGGCGTAAAACAAATGAGCAGACAAGGATATTGATGAGTTCCAAAAACATTAATGACAGCTTGAGAGAAAACCCTGTACTGTGAGTCATACAAAGGGAAGAAAGCAGTTGCAGATGTCAGAACAGGAATTAAGCAATGGTTCAAAAATTAAATGCGCTTTCCTTGTTAAAGTTGGTCTGTTCTGCTGCAAGGATAAGTGAGGAAGAGAGAGAGAGAGCGTTTACACAACCTTTTATATTGTCCGGGAAAGTCATCCAGGCAGAATGGCATAAATCATCCTCATTGGACGAAAATATAAATTGAAACCTCAATGGTCAAAATAATTCCCACGCTAAACAATAAATTTGAAATTATTTCTTTCGGCTACATTTATATCAGTATCAGTGCTAAAATTTCTCTGGGTTTTAAAACTAAATTTTAGAGTATGATTTGGAGCTCGATGTATTTCTTGTCTATTAAAATACAACTTTTGAAGAGAATAGAAGCTAAAAAAAAACAATAAAAAAAGACAAAAGTCCAAGTTATCACTGTAAAATACTATGAGGATTTTACATAAAAATGCTTTTGGATTACAGTTTTGAATTCTTTCTCTGGTTTTTAGACTAAAAAATTTTATAAAAAAACAATATTCTTCCCTTCCCCAGAAAATGACAACGTATCAATTTTTATTAAATTCTAGCAACACGGGTCTGAGAGTTGTTTGTTTGGATTTTTTTTTTTTCATGAAGGGGGATGATTGCTCAAAGCAATTTTACAAAAATCCCAATTTTTTTTTCTTCTTTTACTCACCCAATAGCAAGATTAAAAAAGAATGTGTGAATCGTTCCATAGCAAATCTTTGAAATACTGGGTAGGGAAAAAATACAAAGGACCCATTAAAAAACAATGGGAAAGGGAGATAATTTTTTTTTAAAACATACCAACAACAAACTGCGAAAAAAAAAAACAACAACAAAAAATTACAGACTATAATTGCATCCTTGTAAAATCCACAAAATCTGTTTGCCCAGTCAGCTGGGGCTGTAGAATACACTGACTGCACCTCTGAAGAGAGGTAACAAGTGTCCTAGATATGACACCAAACAATCTGATGGTGAGGTTCCAGCAATGCTGGAGCTTTGGGAAATGCAGAGTACCCCTTCATTGCCATCGCTCCCAGGTCCACTCTGGCCTGGAGTGGTAGCACCTGATAGGGCCCTATCTATGGGTTAAATAGAACTAACAGCATACTTATACTAAACTGAATTGATTAAACTGAATAGCTTGAAATAGAAATGTTTTTGACAATTAAACTGTACTTACATTTAAACTGCGTGCTTATGCTTAACTGAATTATTTCAAATAGAACTGTTTTTTGACATTAAAACTGTATTTACACTTAACTGAATTGTTACATATAACTGCTTGAATAGTTTGAAATGGAAATGTTTTTGACAATTAAACCGTGTACTTATGCTAAACTGAATTGTTTTAAATAGAACAGATTATTTATGTAAAAATAGATTTGGCATTAAATAACCTACAAAGGTTGATATGCCATAAAACCCAACAAACCAAACCAAACAAAATCTGTGCTTATACATCTTTAGATCATTTAGCAGTTAATTATAATGCAGTTCTAAAAGTAATGTCAGAATTTTGAAAATAGAAAAAAAAAAAAGGTTTAAATTTGATGAATTTGTATATCAGTATCCATTATATAATTGTTATGTTAATTTGTTTGCTATAACCACTAATAATGATACAACTGTTACAGATATTGTTAATTTTTAGCTGAGAGTATGATTACATTGGAAAGTGAAATTCCCTTTTATTAAAATGAATGACTTCCTTGTAGTGTAAGGTTTCTAAGTAGGTTGGAAAAAGAATAACTTTATGATAATTATCATTAAAAGCAAATTGCAGTACTTACCCACATCAGACACAGGTAGAAGTAATTTACTAAGCCGTATGCTTAGATGTGGCACAAGGCTATGTAAATGGTGCACCCCATGAGACTCGAACACTTATGAAGGTTTGCTAGTCTAGCTTGCTAACCATTACACCACCTGAGGTGCAAACCTACATGAGTGAGTTCGAGTCACATTGGGTGCCCCTTTCATATGGCCTTGTGCCACATTTAAGCAAAAAGCTTAGTAAATTTCCATTACACCACCTGAGGTGCCCTATCATATACAGGTAGTTGATAGTCATTATTCAAAATAAAGAAGTCACTTTTATTAAAATTTAGGGTAAGAAGATCATTATCAATATTAAAGATAGGTTGGTTTGGTTTTATGGCATATCAACTCCTGTAGGTTATTTACTGTTAAATCTGAATGAATATATATATAATTTGTTAATGAAATAGTTCGTAGGTAACATCATTTTTGAATAAGCTAGAGCTCATATTTACCAACTCCTCCGCTCGGGCAGGATATGACAAAAGGTCAATTTTTAAGCGGAGTTTAACAGGTTTGAATTCAGAGTTTTCCTTCTCCTAGACTAGTTGCCTCACCAAGGCTGAAGAACCTAGTCTGCCCTACTATTTACCCAAAAGCTGGATGGAGAATAATTGGATTCATACCTTTCCCAAGGGTATTAGTGCTATGTGAAATGCAATCAGTCTCGGCCAGGATTTGAACTCGTATCGCCATGTCGATTTCCTACGAGTATAACCATTATACCACAGGCACCTCCAAGCTGAATAAGTTAGAGCTCATTTGTCTTAAATGGTTTCAAGTACAGCTATCTAACACAAATAGTTTTGTTTGCACACAGTTAAATGGTTTCAAGTATTGTTATGTAATACTAACAATTCAAATTAACTTCAGTTATTTGTTTGTACATAGTTAAATGGTTTCAAGAATAGAAAATTATTAAATATTTCTATTTGACCCATAGATAGGAGTCTAACAGGTACTATCATGCCAAGTCAGAATGGACCTGGAAGTAATGGCAATGACGAGGTACTCCACATTCACCAAAGCTCCAGGACTGGAGCCTCACCATCAGGTGGTCTAGTATCATATCCAGGACACTTGCTGTGGAGTGGGTGGTCTTACTCCTCAGCAGAGAGGCAGTTGGTATATTCTACAGTGCCATTGGCCAGGGAGACTGGGGTTCAATCCCAGGTCAAGTCATACCAAAGACTCAAAAAAATGGTACTTGATGCCTCCTTGCTTAACATGCAGCTTTATAAGGTAAAGATCAAGGGTAAAGTGGAATAGCACCCTCCACTACACCTTGGTGTTGTAGCTATTGAAAAGGGAGCCTTTTGGGTTGCCCTTGATTACTGTCGTAAACTTTACTTTTACTTTACAGCTCCATCAGGTTGGGTTGTAAAAATAAAAGGATGTTGAGTCACTTTTATTAATGTTTCGGATAATTATTCATCATTATCATGTCATGCTGAGAGCATAGATTCCACTAACTCTACTTCTCCATTCATCTTTATCATCCATCACATTCGTCAGGTCCTCTAGACTTCATCCAGTATCTGTACAGAGCTGTTGTAGATAGGTTCTAGCTAGACATCCAAAACCTGCTCGTCCGTGTGAAGGAGTCCACAGGAGAATATCACACATGAGCTCACACTTACTTCTCCAACAGTGCCCTGTATGTCTTGTTCATCTGATTTGAACGGTTTTAGAGATGGGAGGTAGGTAACAGTAGAGCTGTTGTTTTGTGGGATGTTGCTTCCAGGGTTTGTTCAATATGGCTCGTCGCCTTCTTGTGCAGTTGCCGTCAAGCTTTTTCTCTATACGCTAAATTATTCATAACCAATACTTATTCATATTAAATACAGTGTGTAAGCTGGTCATTATTTCTTATTAAAAAAAAGATTAGTTTAATACAGAACAGTTTTGACATCTAACCGGGTATAAACAAAATCAGTACTTATACTTAGCTGAATTAGAACTGCTTGACTAAACTGAATAGCAAGAAATATAAATGTTTTTCACGATTAAACTGTACTTAAACCGGCTCATTGGCCTAGAGGGTAGAGTGTTCGCCAATGGGCTGGGAGACCTGGGTTCAATCCCAAAGACTTTAAAAATGGTACTTGATACCTCCTTGCTTAATACTCAGCAATATAAGGTATGGATCAAGGGTAAAGTGGAGCAATGCTGGGAAAGAAGTAGCATCCTCCCCTACACCTCGGTGTTGTAGCTATTGAAAAGCGAACCTTCTGGTCGTCTTCGACTACGGTTGCCAACTTTATTACTACATTTAAAATGCGCACTTATCCTAAACTGAATTGTTTGAAATAGAACTATTTTTATAAAAATGGATTTGGCGTTAAATAACCTCCAAAGGTTGATATGCCATAAAGCCCAACCAACCAACCTATATTTAGTATTGGTTGTATGATAATCATTATCGCAAATAAAGGATATAGTGTTGTTTTTATTCAAGTTTAGGATAATTATTCATATTTAAAGGACATGGTGATGAATAATTTAGCATATAGAGAAAAAGCTTGATGGCAACTGCACAAGAAGGCTACAAGCGATATCAAACAAACCCTGGAAGCAACATGCCACAAAACAGCAGCTCTATGGTTACCTTCTTTCCATCTCTAAAACCGTTCAAATCAGATGAACAAGACATACAAGACACTGTTGGAGAAGTAAGTGTGAGCTCATTTCTTTTATTCATTTTTATCATATATTTACGAGTTACAACTACTGCCAAGATTTTACTGTGCATGGTATAGGGAAAATGGATTTGGGTTCATTATCTCTGCTAACTTCCCAAACCCCTAAAAATTAGTAAATACTTTAAATAAAAATCTGATTTTATCATTTTCTCGACTTGGAAAAGTACTATCAACCTTTCATTTTTTATTTTTTCAGATGTGTTTCTAAGGATTTTTTTTTTTTTTTTTTGAGACTGGGCAAGTGAAAAGATTAAATTAATTTTCTTCGCAGCTTGATATCAGAGACGGTTAAGGTCCGAGTGCATATAGAGTGAGAGACAGGTATCTGCCAATCATATTGATTACTAGGAGAGTGGGTAAAGACTGAAATAGGCACACTTTCATCGGAGGAGAGATAGTAAGACACAGAGGGTGAGAAATAGATCCTGCCTAAAATTATTTTGGAACCGAGTCTCCGAGATTAAAACCTTTCCAGGTATGACTAACAATTTCTGAAAGCTTGGTTGGAATTGGATCAAAAAATGGCCAAGTTTTAATGAGATGGATGAACATTTAGTGAATCATAAGATTACAAAAGACGAGTGGGAAAATGGAAGAGTTAGTAAAAAGGAAATGTACAAATGTCCTTATTGCATGTATGTGTATCTATTTATTGACACCTTCGTACGGGCAGGATGTGACACAAAGTCAATTTTTAAGTGGAGTTTAACAGGTTTGAATTCAAAGTTTTCTTTCTCCTAGACTGATTGCTTAACCATAACATAAGAGCTCAGTCTGTCCTACTATTTACTCATAGCTGAAAGGAGAATAATTGGATTCATACCTTTCCTAAGGTTATTAGTGCTATAGGAAATGCAAACAGCCTCGTCCAGGATTTGACCTCGTGTTGCTGTTTCCATTACAATTACACCATAGGCAACTCCATCGTATGTATGTGAATGAAAGACTTTTATTTTGGGTTTGGTTTATTTGTTTTATGGCATATCAACCCTTGTGGGTTATCTAATGCCAAAGTCATCCTTGTAGAAGAACAGTAGTGGTACTATTTAAGGTTTCTTTGTTTAATGGCATATCAACCCTTGTGGGTTATCTAATGCCAAAGTCATCCTTGTAGAAGAACAGGGTTTGGTTAGGTTTCTTTATTTAATCAACCTTAATGGGTTATCTAGTGCTGAAGCCATCCTTGTAGAAAAAGAGCAGTCATGTTATTTAACCCATGGCTGGAAGGATAAGAGGGTTTATACTTTTCAAAAGGGAATTAGCTCAAAAGTGACTGTAATAGCACAAATCGAGTTTGAACTCATCTATGTTAAGGCCGCAGTTCAGCACTTTCCTCCACGGTAGAAGAACAGTAGAGGTACTATTTAAACCATAGCTGGGTTATATTTTTGGTTTGGTGTGGTTTAATTGTTTAATGGCACATAAACTCCTTATGGGTTATTTAATGCTGAAATTTGATTCATTTATGAATGTTTGATTATAATCATAACAATTTAT